>CM076901.1:14051237-14651237 GCA_039519145.1 Kokia cookei
ATTTCCTACTCAAGTTTTCATGCAAAAAAACATTCTTAACATCAAATTGCTTCAATTTCCAACTGAAATACCTGGTTAAATGTAGGATTGACAGGCTGATTAGAAGAAGGATGGATTCTAGGGATTTGATCTATTTTCTATTTCCTAGCTTCCAGAACATGTATAAATACTTGGTTTCCGAGGTGGAATGATTATACAAACAATTCTTCCAATCTCTTTTGTATACAAATATGAACCCAGAAGATGCCAATCAATGTTATCAAGAATGCTAGGTGCACAGCAGTCGCTAAGACCTCTTATATAGCCTGAGGCCCAAGGTGCAAAAAAAGCACTCTCCCAAGTAAAATAAGGGGTGTAAATATGTGCAAATAATAATATATAATAATTAATAAGCTAAATTTTAATATAATTAATTTTATAAATTCAAATTATTAAATCTCAAATAAAATCTGATATGTAATTAAAAATCGACAATAACTCTAAATTTCCTTCACTTCCATAATCCTTTTTTTGTCGAAATTCACTTCCATAATCTCTTGAATTGTTGTCCTTGCAATAAAATTTGGGCCACTTCCATTGTATTTGATTGGCTTGGTTTTCATCTATTTATCATTTAATATACAAACCACTCCTAGTGTCACAAATGTAAGCTTAAGCCTTCTCCAAGTGTCTAATTTCAGTTTTCAAACATGCAAGGTGGCCGACACAAGCTTCCATGACAGACAGATTACAAAAGTAATGAAAAAAATTACAAGAAATTTTTGAAAACCAAAACAGAACGATTTCTCCACTGTTTTTAAACAACAGAAATATGCTTTAGAAGAGGGAAAAAAACAAATAAAAGAAGAACAAGAAAAAAGGGATTTGATTGTAAGTTTTAACCTAATAAAAGCAGTGCTTGGGTTTATAATAATGGAAATCAAGAAAAAAAAATATGGTATTTAACTTTCAAAATAAGAAAAGATAAATAATAAAAAGAGGAGGAAATTGCAAAATTAATTAAAGCTAGCTTTTTCGACGACTTGGACTGGAGCACAAGGCACAACAAGGCACTCGTCTGTTTGAAGATGCCTCACCTAGGAGGCCCTGAAGCGTTTTTATGTTTGTCGCTGTGTCTGAGCACCAAGGCATGCGCCCTGACTTCAGTGATGCCAATGTAGGACTTTGCCAAACAAGGTCCCTGATAGTTTGTATGAAAGGAACACTATAATGTTTAAAGCAAAGGGAAGCAGATTGTCACATTATATTAAATAGTCAACTAATTCAATCAAGCTAAGCAGTTCTATACATTCAAATTACACAAATCATCATTCCATAATACGGCTAGCAAGCAGCATAATAAAAATGATAAGAGAGAGAATGTGATAATAATGACAATCAAAATAATGATATAGAGCCTCATTCAAGTACAGAATATTTTTTGTACCGCATATACCACAAAAACTTTCTTAGAAAAACAACCAAACAGCGCAAGTGTAAAATCATTACAGACGAAGAAATAATTTTACCTGACATGGGATGAAAAGAACTCTCTGTTTGCGTCGTTGATGTGAAGTCAGGTGTCGCTCAGCAAGGCTTGCTGTGATATGGCGAAAGTTGCCAACATCATCAACCAAATTAGATTTCTCCAACCTTTGACCAATACCATGGACCATAAAGACCAAGTGTCGAACAGGAACCTAGATCAAATTTAAACAGTCTTATTCTAAACTTCATTAAACAGAATAAGATCTGATATGTGCCCCACATGCACACTATTTGTACCAAAACCAGAATAGAGGAAGAGAAAAGTAATCAGGTTATAGTCCTTAACAAGATGCACAGGTAGAAGTTTAGAATTAAATTAAAACAATTTTAAAATTGTACACAAGCAACAAATCTACAATATATTTTCATGTAAAACATCCATGACATCAAAGGTTTGCCAGAACAAAATTGAGCATATAGTGAAAAAGAAAATATTCCTCTATATTCTAGGCAATTGCTAATATCAAACCATGTAACTACTCATCGTCTTAAAGAGTATGCATTACATTAACAATTGGAAAAATTCAAGTAGACCACAATAAACAAAAATAAATAAATAAAAGTGTAGTTGGATAATATACACACTACCAAAATTCTACGTACAATAATAAAATGCTAAATAATAGAACAAGTTTATCCACAGTAGTTTTTAGTCCAAGTCAGCCTCCAAACAATGCATACTTTGGTATAGTACAACCAGCAACAAATTCATTTAAAGAAAAGCTGGGAACCATAAGATTTGCAACAAGCAACATTTTATTTCAGTGAAGTAATCAAGACATAGTAAACCAGGCAAATATTAATAAGCAGCTTTAAGTATGGGATGTAATGTTAGTAGAGAAGACTTGACTAGCTACATGGTGTTGTTGTTGATTGCTAATATAGTAATAAAAAGCAACAAAAAGAACGACGGCATGACTTCTTTAACTGAAATAATATTTCAATGCAGCAATTTTTCCCCAAAGCCAAATTTATAGTTTTTAAGAAATATTATGAAATTCCTTTTATTTACAAAGTTCGGAAAGCATTAAGGAAAAACTAATATACATCTTACAGAGTCATGTCAGTAAAACACACAGACATTATGCAAGAAGCAAAATGCTCTGAAGCATACCTGAGAACAATAATCGTCCATCTCTTCCTCTTTTCTTTGACGTAATTCATCCTACATAAAAAAAAAAAACATGTGTTAAAATGTCAAACACTTTCCAAGTTCAGGCCCACTCAAGAAATTTGATAATTAGCATATCTATCATTAAAGCATAGAATGTTTTGTGCCGTTAAAGCATAAAAGAGGGAAAAGGAGAAAACCTGGGTTGATTTGGGGGATTGAGAAGCAGAGTAACCACGTCTTAACTTGATTCCATTTCGACCGAAACTAATAACACCAGAAAAACCAGAAGCATCAACATTGAGCCATGCCTCCCAAGTATCATCTTCTCCAGTAAAAAGTGCGTGAAGTCCCTGCATTCATTGTTAGACCTGATAATTTAGGCATTATATAATACGATTTAAGTGAATATATTGTCCCTTTCCAGAAAATTAAAAGCATACTGGGGTAGAGCCTTGTAAATCAACTCTAGCTGCAAAAAGTCCCGATGGTTGAAATTTTCTTCGATGCCAAACCTGTTAACAAGTCTACCTTCATCAGCAATTACAACCATATAAAAATACATATGTTAAAAAAACAGATGCATTTTTATGCCCAAGTTGAACTCAACGGAAAGAGAGAAATCAAGAATGAACAATTTAAAAGAACCAAAAAAAATTTGCAGTGGAAATAATTGGAAAACCATCACATAGCCCTCAAATTCTAGGGGTTTAAGAAGCAACATGGTGTCAACATTTGATCAAAAGTACTCGGAGTTATAATACAATAGACAATGCAATCAAAGTAAATCAAAATTTATTCGGAGAAAATAGGATCTTATAACATCAAAATTGCAGTAAACCTGGCTGCGATATGCAATCTCTAATTGTTCAGCTACATCTTCACGGAGTGGAAGCCAATCCAGGCCTCCTTTTCGAGCAAACCAGTGACCTCTTAGGACACGCCGAGTTTCTCCATTCCAGTATACAGGGAAACAGTGTCTCTTAACTAAATCCACCTGCACTATTTACATCATACCAGTTACAAAAAAACAATACCTGATTTGAGCAAATAAAACCTAGTTCTTGATAGTGACCAGAAAATTATTTTAAAATTCTCAATTGTATGAATATGTCTAGCACATGAACAAAAAAAATAATTCGACAACATGAACCAGAGGGTGAGACACATTCTTGTCATCATGCCAATGATAATAAAAGAATATTGAATGGCATAGCATCAGATACAAACAACATGCCAAATGCAAGAAAAAGCATACAGAAATACATCAAAGAATGCAATTAGCTGAAACATACCAAAGACTGAGATAGCTTGAAACTGGCAATAAAATGGATTAAAACATGATACACAAATTCATGAATGCATGACACTGCCACTTCTATCCAGCAGGGACGAAGCCAAAAAAATTTGCTTTAGGGGGGCCAAAGATGAATCATAAATTATTTCTTTTTTTTTTTGGGGGGGGGAGTGCAATTTTATCATTATATTAACATGTAATTTCATAAAAGTTAAGGGACTAAATGGAAAATCTACCATTTTTTTAGGGGCCAAAGCCACTGCCTGCCCCCCTCTGTCTTCGTCCCTGCTATCCAGTTACCTAATTTCAAATACAGTTAAATGTATTGTTGAACAGTCACAAGAATTGATAACTGTACTGTGTACTCATTCAACAAACCACATAAACACACAAAAAATATGCATGGCCATACACCCTAATAAATACCATAAAAACAAAAAAGAAACGTGAAAAGGAAAATAAGGAGGTTCATCATCCACTGATATTATTACCAAAACTAGGCTTAAAACTAAACAAGAGAGAAGAGATAAGGACAAAGATGTAAAAATGACAACAAATTAACACTAGAAAAGTAGTATGAAATATGAATCCCAAATTTCAATTTACCATATTTGCGTTCAATACTAAGTACAAGACCAAGCTTGATTATAACCAACCAATAAACAAGCAATGAAGTCAAATGCCTTCAAAGAATAATGAATGAAGCCTAGATTCTCAAGTGTTAAGAACCCCGACTAAATCTATTGGCCTGTAGGAAAAGGAGCATTGATCATAGGAGATCCAATACTTAATAGAAGCAGGGTAGCACCACTTGATACTCCCTCTCACATCTAGCTCAACAAGGGACTAAACATGGACAACCTCAATGATGGTCATGAAACTCACATGCGGTTGGGCAAAAGCAAGTGCAACAGAACAAATCTAATATCCTGTTAGGCATCCTACCAATACCGATTGGCAGTTTGTGGAAGGGCCAAACTTCAACATAAGACCACAAGAAACCCAACACTTAATAGATGTAGGATAACACTACTTAACATTAAAAATCGTTTAAATTCTGAAATAAAAAGATGGCTATGGGAAAAGAACTTCATCTTGTTAGATAAAAGACACGTTGAAGGAAATGAGATCTTCCGCTCAAGGTATCACATACAAAGATCTCAGTAGGTAGGGAGAGGAGGAAACTGAAGTAAGAACAAGATACCTCATAGAGCCCTCCCTTTACAGGGACACCAACCCTCTCTTCTTCAAATGTATATAGTTGGGCTGATTGAGAACCCTTTGAAGAAGACAAATCCTCTGCCATGTCCAACTTCTTGCCAAAACTACTTGATCCTCTTGGACCTTCACTGCATTCAGCATACTCTTTCCACCAAATAGATAGCAGCTCTTCTTCTCTCTGTCAAAACATAAACAAAGACAAGTCACAACCTAATTTCTCTTTCACGAAAAATACAATAAGAAGACAATTCTAAAATAATAACAATTCCTCAGGGACTCACTAGATGTGTCAGGAAAAAGAAAAGGGAGGATATGATAGGATAAAGACTACTTCTATTTTCTGGTTGGTATAAGACCAATAGCAGGACTGGACGCAAACATGATGCCATCATTATACATTTGGGACTAGTTGTTGAACAAGAAGATAGAAGAAAAGAAAAGTGGAGATGTTGCCTTTTCCATTTTGAAGGTTGACATTCCAATTCTTCATCCTACCAGATTTTTTAAATCCTATCTTTTTACATTGCCTAAGCCAATTGATGGGACAAGTAATTCTTAGAAAAAAAAATGATGTAATCCTATTACTTAATAGTGCCAATATCATAATCAATAAGTAAGTATTCTCTGATTCCTTATTAAACCTAACTAACCTACTCTAGCATTTAGGTGAATAAGGAGCTATAGCCCTATTAAATTCCATAAAAAGTTCAAGTACCAAAAAGAGGTCTAGCCCCAATATTAATATGAAACAGCAGCTTAATCTGCAAAATAAATATAGTTTGAAAGAAGGACCTGCAAGAAAGATGCCTCTATTGCAAGAGAATCCCTCATCCCAAAACGAAAATAGTCACTCTTTCCCACAATCTCAGTTTGAGGAAATGAGGCCGCTAACTCTGTAAGGGAAAAAAAAAGTCATCAAAAATTAAATCTAACTCCCCATTCCTCAAAGGAAGAAAAAAAAAGGCTATCCTACACCCAGCAGGGTGGGGGGTCAGGGTGGAGAAGAGTTCTAAATAAATGTTATAAATTTATAACACCAACTCCAGAAAATAAACCTTCTCTTTATTAATTTTGAAAAATAATACCAAGCATGGCTGCAGAAGCACATAAAAATAAGCATATATAACCCAAAAAGAAGAGCACCTACTTCAAAAGGAAATCAAGGGCAAATGTCTTATCTCCTTGCGTGGCTACATAACATTAAACTATGAATCCTAACAACCAGCAGCCAACCGCAACCTTTTGTCTCCTCTTTCCCATGCCCTTATTAAGAACACCTATTACATCTGTTCCACCTAGTATGTTTTCTTGTCTACTAATGACTTCAAAAAATTATATCAAGAGGTGAGTTCTTTGCATTCTAGTGGCCAGAGGCAAACAGATATCTCGACAAGCAATGCTCAGAGAAGACGTTGCAACCAACTTCTCCGACATGCCTAGTTCTTTCCATTTAGTCAGCTTGATTCTCTCTTGGGAATTCATGTTACTATTATTTAAATAAAAACTATAAATGGATAAGAAACTAAATTCCAATTCCTGAATGAACTATTCCTTCCTAGGTAACTCAGTCCAAGTGCCGTCCTTATCAAAAAGTTGATAAACCTAAGCAGTCTAAAGAGAAACTGAAAGACAATAAGACCAACAGAATGCGCATTTATTGCCCCTTCAAATTGTGCACAAAGCTAACATATAAAGCATCCGTTCCACTTTATCAGCTTGCCTAGCCTGCATAGCAAATTCGTCTCAACTGGTGGCCCTCAATTATCTTCTAACTTGGAACTCCATAGATTCCCGTGATCAACCTCAATTCATTAAATTCACATGCATTTACGATGAGCAAAAAATCTCTTTAAATGTTTCAAATGCACTAGAATTTGTAGCTAACTTGAAATGGTATCTACAAAAGGAAGCTAAAATTGCAACCTAAAACTAGGCTTTGAAATTCAGCAGAAACTAACCATTTTCAGCCAAAGGAACCTCGGAAAAGTACCAGCGGACATCAACCCCATCTGAAGGACTCCTTGTCTGCGCAAGATACATCTGACGACCCTTACAATGCTCTATCACATCCTCCAATCTCGCAATGTTAGACGGCGTGTTCTTCAACAAATCCGGTGATGTTTCGTCAATTCCATTTGCCCCCACAACCGAGGGGTTTGCTAACGAATCCGCCATCTAAAATCAAAACTTATCAGAATACCAGCACTGTGTGGAGCAGGGAGAAACCTTTAATTTTTTATTAATAAATTGAGATCTAGAAGAAAGCAACTTAGATGAAGACCAAAAATTAGAAGGTGGAAACTGAAGATATAATCAAGTACCACCAAAGAAAACGTCAAAATATTGATGGATATAGATGCATAAGATTCTGAATTCTCTTCGCAGCAGCTGCCTCTATATGTGATGCTTCTTGCTGCTGCTTCGGAAATTTCAAGATAGATTGTAAGGAGTGATTATTTCTTTGCTCCTATCAGAATTGCAGTAATAAATTGTAAGGCAAAATATGAAGACAAGGAACCATATTTTACAAGAATAATAATATATTAAGTAGAGAAATTATTTTCCAAGAGGCCGAGCGAAGACGATGATCCATTACCGTGGGCAGAGGCAGAGCATCGGAAGAGAAAACGAGCTTTATTGCCTAACATTGTTGGGCAATAATTTCTAATTCAGCCCATTGGATTTCCATTTCGGACCGCACTTCTTAAAGAGAGTTTAACATTCAGATTGAAAATTGCAGTCGCTCTAAAAGTGCTTTAAAAATAATAATAATAAAATATATTGTAAAGTATTTAAACTATATTTAATTTTATCAATATTTTAATATAAAATATATAAATTTAAATTATAATAAAATTTAAAAATAATTTATTAAGCAATTAATATTATGATATATAGAATACATATAATATATAAACTCAAATTCGTTAGTAGTACGACATATGAAATATATAAGCTTAAAATATAATAAAAATTAGTTTTTACCTAATTTATTTAATATTAAAATATATTAATTTATTTAATATTTTAATATTATTTATTAATAATGTGTGTTAGCAATAATCATAATTATTTAAATTATTTTAAATAGTATATTTACTAGTTTAAAAACCAAGTAAATATATATTGATTTTAATTATAAATTTAAAAATATTTTAATATGCATTTTAAAAATATGTTGTTCAAAATTATTTTTAAATTATTAATTTTTAAAGTTTTTTATATTTTTATTTTGCATTTTCAAAAGTATTTTATATTAGTTTGAAACATTATTTAATTTGTAATTTAATATGTTTATAAATAATGTTAATTTATAAATTTTAATAATATTTTCAAATTCTTTATAAATTATGTTTTAATTTCTTTATGATTTTTATAACATATTTAACTAAAGTCAACAAAAAAAATTAAAAAACTTTAAAATTTGAACTTTTTGAATTTCTGCACGGATTAAATAAAATGTGCAATTATTTTAATAAAAATATAAAAATTAATATATATAATTTATTATTACACATATAATTTCAAAGTTTGATGAAAACAAAAACAATGTGAATAATTTAATTTTAATTTTAAGTAGTTAATAATTTATAGTTAAGTTTAAATATTGTGTTCTAAAAATATTTTCTTTAATTTTTTTGTATATATTGTTTAAAGAAAATAAAAATTATGATGATTTATTTTACTTTATTAAAGTAATGAATAATAGGAAATATAATATTCAAATTTGTTGCCAATTTCGGTTAATTAATTTTAAATATGTTTTGAGTTATGTTCTAAATTATTATTTTTTTGGTATAAGGATAAATTAGAACAATTCTAAATAACCAAGCTTAACAGCGACACCTATTCTCAAAGGTTGATTCGTAGATATCTCTTCTAGCATATTTTTCATTGACATTGGTGGATCTTCAAGAGTAACCAAACAATTAATTTTGTCTCCACTCGTCTTAGCTAGTTGATCTGTAACTTTATTATTATTGTTAAGTATGACTCATATTTCAAGTCAAACTTGAGAAATAATTTTTCAGTTAAAGTTTGTTTATTTGTTTCAATTAAACTCTGTTTATTTGTTTCAACAAACTCTTATTAGTCTAGATTATTTTATTATTATTTGATCTAGAAATTTAGCCTATTAATAGGCTCTTTTACAATCTTAGAAAATACACCTATTAGAGTTTAGAACTCCTAACACTTTTGGAGAATTTAGTGTTTATGTTTTGAGGGTTCTTTGTTTTCGGGTTTTCGGGGTTTAGTTTTTATCTCCATCTTTCGTACTCTTCATTCTTTTGCCATTAAAGTAAAATTATCTTTGCCCGTGGTTTTTTATCCTCTTCGAAGGGGTTTTTCCACATTAAATTTGTGTGTTCAATTTCTCAATTTCTTCCACTATTTTTATTTGTTCGTTGCTTAATCGAATCAATCCCCAACAATTATCCCATGAAATGTGACGAAATTTAATTTACCAATCCTTGGTGCACCATTCGTGTATAATTCTAATTTCATCAATATTGCTTATTGCTGCTAGACCATTGTGTACGCCATCAATTAATATTGCACTATCGCATTCAGCTTCCACCTGCCTAAAGCCTCTATCCCAAGCAATTTTCATTCCAACACAGTCTTAGCTTCAATATTGAGAATATCATACATACCCGTTTGCATTCTGAACCCGACAAGCCAGTCACCATTAGGACCTCTCAGCATACCACCAACCGTTGCCCTCGATCTATTTCTTGAGAGTGAAACGTCAACGTTTATCTTAACCCAACCGGTTGTTGGAGGCTGCCATCCTTGCATTGACATTGATGAGCATGCCATATGTTCCATTGTTCCATTTATTCTCAAAGATTTGGTCCAAGACATTGCCGAATTGATAAGTTCACTACTATTCCGACAAGAATTGTTGAAGATGAAATCATTTTTGCTCTTCCAAATGAACCAACAAGTGATCGAGAAAAGGGTAAGCCATTCACCATCAATTAATAGAAAATTACCTTTATCTTTGGTATTCCACAGCAGCCACACTTCTATGTTTAAATTGAAAAAAAAACCTCAGCCACGACTAGGAACAATCGACTTCCACATTGCTCTAGCAAAACCATAGTCCCTTACCGCGTGCAATGTAGCTTCTACAGCACAACCACATATCTCACAATAGGCCATCTGAGCCATACCACGTTACTTTCTCTCACTCTTTATGCAATAGCTATAAGAACACATGGACTCATTGCGGAGCAGCCACTTTGTAACACCCAAAACCCGAAAATCATCACCGACTAGGGTTCTAGTGTCACTTTATTCATCTATCAATGTTCATTCTTTAAAATCATATCATTTGATCTTACATTATTAAAGAAGTACATCCAACACGCCTTAAATTATCAATTAATTATAATCACCATTCAACAAGGGCAAAAGTCATTTCCAAGATTTTTGGATACTTCTACCAGTACTTGTTAGACAAGTATTGGTAGTTGTCCAGTCAGCAAACAGATTAGGAATAGTACAGACTTCTACCGATATAAATGATAGTTCTATCGATAAAGGTGACTCTTCTATCGAAACAAGTCTTACTTCTACTGATACTAAAAACTCTAGAGAGATAAGAAGTCTAACCTTGCGACTTCTATCGATACTAGTATCCCAACTACCGATACCTTAGTAAACAGAACTACCGATACTTCTATTACTACTACCGATTAAATGCAAGTCAAAATATAACCTTTCTCCTACCCTGTACTTCTACCGATACATGCATAAGATCTATCGAAACAAGTATGCAAAATCTCAGGAATCATACCCAAAACACAAGTTTATCAACACATACATTAGGCCATTAAATACATATTTGCCAAGCCATTACATTGTACTTCTAAGTATATATTCTAACTTAACATCATACTTTAATACATTCAATATTCATCAAATTTAACAATATAATCACAATTTCAATACATAAAGCAAAAGATAACATCATCCTAGTACATGCCATAAGACCAAGTGATGTAAAAACTACTAAACGAGCTCCGCGATAGTGTGACTCCGTGGAGTTGATCTGATCTTCAACAGCAAGGTAAATTTACAATATAATAATAACATCTTTGGTAAGCTACATAGCTTAGTAAGTTCGAAGAGTTAAAGAGTTACCAATCATATGCATAAAGCAATTATAACTCAACTGAGCTAGCATGAACAATTGCTTCCTCAATCCATACTTAAGATTTGAACTTTCTTGTCAATAACTTTTCTATTACCAGTACTCGATGTTGCTCACACGAGATGTCGAGGACTCAAAACATATACGGTATCCCAGCCATCGGTGCGGTGCTTGTCTGTAAACTATCCCCTAACAATGTTGCTCACACTAGCTATCGAGAATATGCATTCAAGCATAAATCCCAGCCATCGTAAGACATATAATCCATTTAGGATTTCATATCTTTTCGACTCATGATGTTGCTTACACGAGCTATCGAGGACTCGCAACATATGTTGTACCTCAGCCATCGCGTCTATTCCATTTCAATGACTTTAAGCCTACTGTCTCTTTCTTTTCTTTTCTTTAAATCTCTTTGAATCCAACTGCTTCCATTCGTTAAACAATGATAAGATACATACAATAAATATTTAGATGCAAAATTTACATTACGAACTTACTGGATTAACTTGCAGTTGTGGATAAGTAATAGGGACTAATCTGCTAATTTTCCCTTTTAGCGATCTGTGGCTCGTTCGTAATCTAAATCAACAAAACATACAAATTTTCATATTAAATCACACAATCAAGTCATTCAACTCAATTTGATCCCTTTGGAAATATTACAATTTTACCCCTAATACTTTTCTTTTATTCAATCTAGTCCCTTCAACATAAAACATGCAAAATACTCATTTTCTTCTAAACATACTCTAGCCGAATACTCATAGCTCTTATACAAATTTCTACAAGTGATTTATTTCAACTAAATAAACATAATTTTATCATTTTTGCATTTTAGTCCTTCAACCTTAATTTCATAAAAAATCACTTTATAAAAAGATCCAACCTAATCATCAAGCATTAAAAGCTATCAAAAACTTTCAATGAAAAGCATATTCAACAATGGTAAGATCCACAACATTTGACAGATTCACAAATTAGCCCTTAGATTAGCTAGATTAAGCTAATACAAACTCAAAAACGTAAAAATTACCAAAAACAATTAACATTTACCTACTCAAAGTTAAGCTCAAAGTTTAGGATGAAACACCCTAACTCTTCCTTGTCCAAGTCGTGAGAGTGAAGAAGAAAAGAGGAATTTCTATTTTTTTTTCTTCTTTTAATTCATATATATACTTAATGGCATTATTGTAAATTTAATGACTTTCATGATTAACTTACATAATCATCTTTTTAACCTTAATCAACCTTATTC
The DNA here is from genome assembly GCA_039519145.1 of Kokia cookei. NCBI lineage: Eukaryota > Viridiplantae > Streptophyta > Magnoliopsida > Malvales > Malvaceae > Kokia > Kokia cookei. The sequence continues at coordinate 14,063,812 of CM076901.1, forward strand.
CTAATCAATATTTGTCATAATAATCCACCCACTAAGACTTCTTTGGTTAATTTACTCATTTAGTCCTTTTAATCACTTAACTCTACTTTTGCACCTTTTACAATATAATTCTTTCTATTCAATTTACTATCTAAATATTAAAATTTCATTACCAAATTTTAATACGATGCTAACGAACTCATAAATAGTTAAATAAATTAATTGACGACTCGACTCATCATAGTTGTGATCCTGAAATCATTATTTTCGACACCATTAAAAATCGGACTGTTACAACTCTCCCCCTTTAGGGAAATTTCATCCCGATATTTCTTATCAGTGAACAGGTTGGGGTACTGTGTTCTTATCGAAGCCTTTGTTTCCTATGTGACTTCTTCAAGCCCGTGTCGGTGCCACAATACCTTCACCAACGGTACTCTTTTGTTCCATAGCTCTTTCACCTCACGAGCCAGAATCTTAACCAGTTCTTCTGAATACGACAAATCCGACTATATCTTAACTTAACAATGTGTAATCACATGAGAAGGATGAGATCTGTACCGTCTCAGCATCGAAACATGGAACACATTGTGAATCTTTTCAAGTTCCAGAGGCAAAGCCAGTTTATAAGTTACAGGGCCAACCCGCTCGATGATATCATACAGCCTAATAAACCGTGGACTCAGCTTTCCTTTTCTACCAAATTGCAACGTCTTCTTCCAACATGAAACTCTCAAGAAGACTCGCTCTCCCATTACGAATTCTATATCCTTCCTTTTAAGATCTGCGTATGACTTTTACCGATCAATCGCTATTTTCAAGCAATCATGTAACATCCCCAAAATTTTCGTACTCTTAAATAAATAAATAAAACCCAGTTAGAATGTTAGAAAAGTCAAAAATTGGAAAAGTATAAATATTAAGATAAATTAGTTTGGGGTACCGATTAAATTGTAAGAGAATGAAAAGTATTGGGACAAAGTGAAAAAAATTGGGTGTTGAAAGGATTAAATTAAATTGATGAAAAAGGAAGAGTGACTAGAGGTGAAATTACATAAAATAAGGACACACGGGTGTTATTACAGAAAAAGTGAAGGGGTAAAATGGTAAACAAATTGAAAAGATAATTATGGAAAACTAATGGTTTAATTGTAATTAAGTAGAAAGGGTAAAGTGATAAATAGCATAAAAAGATATTTTGTATAGATAAATTGATAGAAAAGTGTCGAGAATTGGAGAAAAGAAAGGATGGAATGGCTATAAAAGGCAAATGAGCCATTGTGTTCTCATGATAGCCACTTTCCCCACCATTTTCAACTTTTGTTTTTCTTTCAGTTTAATCCTTTTCTTCAAATACAAACCAATTAAGCTAGTTTCTTCCAAATTTCTTCAAGATTAGTGAGTAAAATTAGTAGAAAAGTGTAGTAACTACCCAACTATCAAAAGAAATGCATCCATATTTGTCTTGGAGGAGAGAGAAAATAGGAATTAGTGTTGTATACAAGTGATTAAGGTAAGAAAGTTAAACTTCTCTTGAAATACATGTTAGTTTTGATTTAAAAACATAGATTATGATATGTTAGAATGATTTTAATGTGAAAATATTGTGTATTCAGATATGAAAAAAATGAAGGAAGTTGAGAACAAATAGAGAAATAAAAGTAAGAAAATGGACAAAGGGAGAAGGAGAAGAAGAGAATTTAATTTCAAGCTTTGAATAGTAAATACAACTAGAACTCTATCTATTTTTAATTGTGTGGTGAATTGTTAAATATAATTAGGAAATATGAAGAATTATTATGATAATGAATTTTAAGTATATAAGTTTTGAATAAAGAATAAGACATGGAAATTATTAAGTGGTAATTAAGTAAAATATAGTGTGAAATAATTTAGCATATAAAGTAGGAAATTGTAATAAAAGTATAATGGTTGGGTAATGTGATAGTGAAAATATAAAAAATATTCAATAAGTGAAATTGTGGAAAAATATGAAATTTTATGGAAACAAAGACTAAATTGAAAGACTTAAAATACATGAGGTGGAAATAATACAAGTGAAATATATAAAAATTTGATGTGGAAAAAAATAACAAGATAGTGAAATTAATTATGTGAATTAAGTGATATGAGAAGGAAATTTTATTTAATAGTAAATAGAGAATTTTTATGATAAAAGATTATAAAATTGGAAAGTTATAAAAGTCTGCAAGAAAATATTGATAAATAAAGCATATAGTGAAAAATACAAGAATATATGAATTTTGAAGTCCAAACTATTATTTCCTAATATTGTGGAAATTAAGGGCTAAATCATGAATTTGGGAAAATTTATGTTAGAAATAGTAAAGTGAAGTGCATAATATTTAAGATGAGAAAATTGATATTGTAGTGAATTTTTGAAATACTAATAAGTATTGAATTATGTCAAATGTGTTATCAAAAGTAAAATATACTACTATGATGAGGGCCAAATTATAAAATATGCAAAAACAATATGAGATATGCAAGATAAAAAAAATTATACATGAATTATATGAAATTGTGTTACAAGGATTTAATTGTAAAGAGAGTAAAAGTGACATGTGGAAAATATAATTTGCCCAAGTAGACGAGATAAGAAGTATAGAGATATAGTTGGCATGCCATAAGAATCCGAGCGCTCCTGTGTTTACCGTGATCTACGTGTATTTAGCACTTTGTGTACTCTCTGTTCTGATTAGCACTTCGCGTGCTCTTTGTTCTGATTAGCACTTTGTGTGCTCTCTATTCTGTAATAGCACTTCGGTGCTTCGTGATACGACACTTTCGTGTTTCATGATTTGTTCCGTGTATCCTATGTGTTTTTTTGTGTTTACTTGGCCTCTATTCAAAAGATAAAAGATTTTCTCTATTTAAAAGGTATATGACTCCCTTTTTTATAGGAAAAATATTATATAAACTAAATGATCAAAAGAATGAAGTAAGAGAATTAAATGTGTTAAGTTGATATTTAATGATGATTGGTAAGTGAAAGAAATGAATAAAGGATTACCAAAAAAAAAAAAATATATTTATATATATATATATATATATACAAGATCGCTCTATTTGATTATTGAATTATAAATATTTTATGTATTGAAAGGTAATTAAATTAGGAAAATTGATAAGTTATAAGGTTAAAATGAGAATAGTGAAATGTTTGGAACTTTAAATAGTGAAATGAGTAATTTAAATAAAGTTATGTGATTTAAGTGTTATAAGAATTACAATTTTATTAAATATGGTTAGTTGAGGAATAATGAACAATTATGTCATAAATGATTTATTAAAAAAAACTGTAAATTGGACGATAGGTCATTAAATGATTCTGTGTAATTATTAATAAAAAAATTTAAGTTCTATAATAGATAAAAATATTAATTAAATTTCTTGTTGTACTTACTAAGGTAGCAATAGCTTAATGCGTATTTTATACGCGTAGGTAAAGAGAAGCAAAAAAGACATTGTGGATAGGTTGCATCTCATCACATCAGCACATCAGTGGACCTAAGAAAAGGGTAAAATATCATTTTCTGATATTTCGATAAATGGCATGTACCTAGGTAAATAGTTTTGTATGAATGCGTCAAATGACTAAAGAAAATATGTGAAACTTGTTTAATTTATATTAAATATTATACAAGGCTATGAGTAGAAAGTTAAAAATATAATCAAATAAGGGTTTGAATTAAATGTTTTATCCAGGATTACTCCGGCACTCAAATGTGACATTCCTATACTCAACTTGGTAGTCGGGTCGGGTATAGGGGTGTTACAAATCACGAGTTATTCAAACCTTATCTTCCGTCTCATGAATCAAGTCGGCTCCAACCAACTTAGGCTCACTCAACTCTGACCAATACAAAGGTGTTCTGCATTTCCTACCGTATAATGCCTCAAACGGTGCTATTAATACTGGACTGATAGTTGTTATTATACACAAACTCCACCAACGACAAATATTTCTCCTAGCTACCCTCAAACTCAAGTATACAGCACTGTAACATATCTTCTAGAATCTGTATCACACGCTCTGACTGTCCATTCGTCTGCGAATGATAAAAAGTGCTAAAATTCAGCCTGGTTCCCAAAGCTTCATGTAACATACCTTAGAACCTCGAGGTAAAACATGGATCTATGTCAGAGATAATTGACATTGGTACTCCGTGTAGTCGTACGATCTCTGACACATATAACTCAGCCAACCTCTCAAGTGGATAATCTACCCCAGATAGGAATGAAGTGAGCTGACTTTGTCAATCTATCTACAATTACCCAAATCAAATCTTTCTTCCTTAGTGTTACCGAAAGTCCTGTGATAAAATCCATAGTAACTCGATCCCACTTTCATTTCAGGATTAAAATCGGCTGTAGTAACCTAGATGGTACCTGGTGGTCTGCTTTCACTTGTTGACATACAAGGCATCTAGTCACAAACTCTGAAATCTCTCATTTCTTACCTGGCCACCAATACATTTTCTTCAGATCGTTGTACATTTTCACACTCCTTGGGTGAATGGAATAAGTGCTACTATGAGCTTCCATTAGAATGTACCATCTCAAATCTAGATCATTCGAAACACACATCTTGCCTCTGTAATACAACGTACCCTCTGTACCTACAGTAAACTCTATAGTGGCATCACTCTGTATCTACCCCTTTTTAGCTATAAGCTTTGGATAATTTCCCTGTTATTTTTGAGTCCGCTGTAGAAATAACGATCTCGTCTTGAGTTCAATAGTAGCAGAACCATCATTCCCTAGGGATAACCGAGCATTCATTGCTCTCAGTGTAAATAGTGACTTTTAGCTTATGGCATCGGCAACAACGTTAGCCTTTCTCGGGTGTTGCAAATTCAGCTCTATGTCATCAGATACCTCAATCTCTTATGATTAGTAAACACGTGGCATCTCTCCCCATATAGATAGTGATGCCAAATCTTTAATGCAAAGACTATTGTAACTAACTACAGATCATGTGTCGGATAATTCTTTTCGTGCAACTTTAATTGACGGGAGGCATAAGCTATCATTTTCCCATCTTGCATCAAAACGCATCCCAACCCACTCAAAGATGCGTCACTATAAATAACAAACTCTTTCCCCGACTTTGACTGTGTCAAAATCGGAGCTTTTGTTAATAACTTTTTCAACTGATTGAAACTCTGTTTGTAACACCCAAATCCCAAACACCATCGCCGATTAGGATTCCAATGTTTTCAATTCATTTAACACTGTTCATCTTTAAAAAATCCTAATATTCAACTTTATTCAATAAGAAATTCACTTCTCCCATTATATATCGACATTTAATCGTAAACACAATTCGATAAGGGTAAATATGACATTTCTAATATTTTTAGAGACTTTTACCGGTACCTGATGGTCAAATATCGGTAGTAGCCAAGTTAGTGAACAATTCAGAAACACTGCAGATTTCTACTGGTACTTGTGCTAGCTCTACCGATACAAGTATGATTTCTACCAATACAACTCATGCATCTATCAATACCAAAAACTCTAGAGAGCTAATATTTTCAACTTACAACTTCTACAGGTATAAGCATACAAACTACCGATACATCAATACTAATAACTACCGATACTTGTAATTCAACTACCGATATAACTCAAGTCAGAGAACAACCTCTCTCCTACCCTGTACTTCTACCAATACGTGCATAAGTTCTACCAAAACAAGTATGCTGAATCTCAAGAATTATGCCGAGACACAAGTTTAACGTCTCAAACATATCCAACACAATTTATGCATTAGGCCATCCTACAACATACTTAATTCCTAAGTCTTTACAAGCATCCTAAACTTAAACATCTAAATTGTACTTCATGCATATACACATTCAACATAGTAGAATTTTAACATCTTTAGTACAACTACAAAGGTTAATATCATCCTAGTACATGCCATAAGACCGAGTGATGCAAAAACTACCGACAAACTCCGCGATAGTGTAACTTCGAAGAGATGACTATGATCCAATCTTCAGTCAGCAACGATCTACAAAACAACAGTGGTAAGCCTTATAGCTTAGTAAGTTCGATAGTTTAAATAGTTGCTAGACATTGTATAAAGTAACAATGGCTCCATCGAGCCAACATAATTCATTTACTCCTTGTGTTATTATAACTTCCTTTCCTATCTATAACTTTCAGTTACTAGTAGCCGATGTTACTCACATGACTTGTTGAGGACTCGCAACATATGCGGTACCCCAACCATCGCGTCGATACTATTTCAATGGCATAAAGCCTACTATCTCTTTCGTTTCTTTACTTGTTTGTCTTCAATTCCAATTGCTTCTAATTTGCTGTACATTTACAATATACATACAAGTAATGTTAAGTAAAATTTACATTACGAACTTACCGGACTGGATTGCAGTTTAGGAAAGACTTTAGGGACTAATCCGCTAATTTCTCCTTTCCGTGATCTATAGCACGATCGTAGTCTACATTCACAAATCATTCAATTCTCACATTAAGTCACATAATTTAATCATTCAACACAATTTAGTCCTTTTTGGGAAATTATGGTTTTACCCCTAATAGTTTCTTTTTATTCAATCTAGTCCTTTCAACATAAAACATGCAAAATAACCATTCTCTCACACAACCAACCATAGTCAAATTCTCTAGGGTGTCTATCCAACCTATTCACACATTTATTTTCACAATAATTCTTGTAATTTCATCACTTTCACATTTTGGTCCTTAAACCCTTATATCATAAAAAAAATCCTTTTTCAAAAAGAATTAACCCTAGCATCAAACACTCAAATATCTCAAAAGCTTTCAAGAACAAGCATTTTCAACAATGGCAAGTTTCATAACATTTGACAAATTCACAAATTAGTCCTTGCATAAGCTAAATTAAGCTAATACGGACTCGAAAACATAAAAATTACTAAAACGATCAAGGTTTACTTACTTAAATCAAAGCTCAAAGATTGAATGTATAAACCCTAGCTTTTCTTTTGTTTGCCGTGGAGAAGATGAAGAAATAATGAATTTCTCCATTTTTTCTATTTAAATTATATATATAGTCAATGACAATTTTGTAAATATTAAGACTTTCATCATTAAGCTTTAATTGACCATTTTTAATCTTAATTAAACCTATTTATAACCCATATAAATCATGCTAATCCACCCACTAAAGTACCTTAGGTCAATTTGCTTATTTGGTCCTTTATATTCATTTATCTATTTAAACGTCAAAATTTCATTCCCAAAACTCAATATGATGTTGATGATATCACTAATATTAAATAACTAATATTTACGACTCGTCGGAGCTATGGTATCGAAACCACTATTTCCAACACCATTGAAAATCAGACTGTTACAACTCTCCCCCGTTAGGGAAATTTAGTCCCAAAATTTCTTACCAGTAAACAGGATAGGGTACTGCGATCTCATTGAAGCCTTTGTCTCCCAAGTGACTTCCTCTAAGCTGTGACGAGTCCACAATACTTTCACCAGCGGTACTCTCTTGTTCCTTAGTTCTTTTACTTCACGAGCTAGTATTCTAATCGGTTCTTCTGAATACGACAAATCTGGCTGTATCTCATCCTCACAAGGTGAAATCACATAGGAAGGATCCGACTTATACCGTCTCAGCATTGAAACATGAAATACATTATGAATAATCTCTAACTCCGTGGTAAAGCCAGCTTATATGCTATAAGGCCAACCCGTTCAATAATCTCGTATGGTCTGATAAATCGTGGGCTCAACTTCCCTTTTCTACCAAACCGTAGTGCCTTTTTTCAAGGTAAAACTATCAGAAAAACTCTATCTCCTACAGCAGATTCTATGTCCTTTCTTTTAAGATCTGCATACGAGTTCTGTGGATCAGAAGTTGTTTTCAAACAATCACGAATTACCCGCACTTTGTCCTCAGTCTCATGAACTAAGTCGGTCCCAAACAACTTAATTTTGACCAGTACAAAGGTGTTCTACATTTTCGACCGTATAATGCTACAAACGGTGCCATTTTAATGCTGGATTGATAGCTATTATTATATGCAAACTCTACCAGCAGCAGATATTTTTCCTAGCTCCCCTCAAATTCAAGTATACAACATCGTAACATATCTTCAAGAATTTGTATCACTCGCTCTGACTGACCATCCGTTTGCAGATGATATGCAGTACTGAAATTCAGCCTGGTTCCTAAAGCTTCATGTGGCTTACCCCAAAATCTCGAGGTAAAGCGTGGATCCCTATCGGAGATGATAATGACTTGTACTCCGTGTTGTCGCACAATCTCAGACACGTATAGCTCGGCCAGTCTCTCAAGTGGATAATCTACCCGAATGGGAATCAAATGAATTGACTTCGTCAATCTGTCTACAATTACCCAGATCAAATCTTTCTTTCTCGGTGTTACTAGAAGTCCTGTGATAAAATCCATTGTGACTCGTTCTCATTTCCACTCCGGAATAAAAATCGGCTATAGTAACCCAGATCAGTGTACAATTTCTTCAGGTCATTATACATTTTCACACTTCCCGGGTGAATGGAATAAGTGCTGCTGTGAGCTTTCGTCAAAATATCTAGTCTCAAATCCGAATCATTCAGAATACATACTCTACCTCTAGAATACAACATACCCCTGAATCTACTGTAAACCATGTGATGGCATCATTCTGCATCTACTCCCTTTTAGCCATAAGCTTTGGGTCCTTTCTTTGAGATTCTTGAATCCGTTGTAGAAATAACGGTCTCGTCCTAAGCTTCGCGGTGATAGAACCATCACGTTCCAATAATAGGTGGGCATTCATTGCTTTCAAAGTGAACATCAATTTTTCCTTACCCGGATTATAGTCGATCACAAGGTCATAATCTTTTAATAGCTCTAACCATCTGTGCTATCGCATATTCAACTCCTTCTGTGTCGTCAGATATCTCAAACTCTTGTGATCAGTAAATATATGACATCTCTCCTCATAAAGGTAGTGATGCCAAATCTTTAATGCAAAGATTATAGGAGCTAACTCCAGATCGTGAGTCGGATAATTCTTTTCATGCGATTTTAACTATCGAGAAGTATAAGCTACCACTTTCCCATCTTGCATCAAAACACATCCCAATCCGCTTAAAGATGTGTCACTGTAAACAACGAACTCTTTTCACGACTCTGGCTGCGTCAGGATCGGAGCTTCAGTTAATAACTTTTTTAACTGATCAAAACTTTTCTGACACCTTTCAGACCACACGAACTGAATATTTTTCTGTAACAACCTCGTCATCGGCAAGGCTATGATGGAAAAGTCTCTCACGAACCGGCGGTAATAATCTGCTAACCCTAGGAAACTCCGTACCTTAGAAACATTCTTTGGTACTTTACAATCAAGGATAGATGAGACCTTGCTTGGATCAACCCGGATGCCCTCTGATGATACCACATGACCTAGAAATCCTACTTTTCTCAACTAGAACTCACATTTGCTTAACTTCGCATACAATTGTTTCTCTCGCAAAATCTGTAACACCTCTCTTAAATGCTGAGTATGTTTTGATTCTATCTTGGAGTAAATTAATATGTCATTAATAAACACAACCACAAATCTATCCAACTGAGGCTAAAATACTCTGTTCATCAAGTCCATAAATGATGCGGGGGCGTTGGTCAACCCAAACGGCATAACCAGAAACTTATAACGACCACAACGAGTTTTGAATGTTGTTTTCATAATATCACAATCCTTTATTCGCATCTGATAGTACCATGACCCAATGTCTATTTTGGAAAATACGATTGTTACCTTTTAGCTGATCAAATAATTCATTGATCCGAGGCAACTGGTATTTGTTCTTGATCGTTAACTTATTTAGCTGCATGTAATCTATACACATTTGCATCTATCCATCCTTCTTTTCACGAATAATACGGGCGCACCCCACGGTGATACATTAGGTCGTATGAACCCTCTGTCTAACAATTCTTACAGTTGAGCTTTCAACTCTTTCAATTCAGTCAATGTCATTCTGTACAGTGAAATTGAGATTGGAATGGTACCAGGTAGTAAATCTATACCGAACTCTACCACTCTAACTGGCGGCAAACTCGATAGTTCTTCCGGAAACACATCTGTATAATCTTTAACAACTGGTACCTGATCCAATTTTGTTCTCGAGCCCCAAGTATCAAGTATGTATGCCAGGAATGCATTACAACCTTTACGGACCATCTCTTGTGTTGAAATAGTCAAAATCACCCTGGTTTCACTGTTCAATCTGTCAGACTCCATTGTAATTACCTCACCTGTTGTGCATTTCAAACTAATCTGTCGTTGCTTGCAATTTACTATTGCATCATGCTTAGATAACCAATCCATACCCAAGATCACATCAAACTCAGTGAATGGAAAAAGCATTATATCAATAGAAAATTCACAACCTTGAACTTTCAGTGGACATTTACGACATACGAAGTTAACAATGACACTATAACCCAATGGGTTTGTGACTTTTACATCAAATTTAGTCGATTCAACGAATAATTTCTTATCAGTAGCTAAGGTAGTGCAAATATATAAATGAGTTGACCCTGGGTCAATCAAAGCACATACAATGTCATTAAAAAGATAGAATATACCAGTCACAACATCAGGAGCGGTAGCCTCTTCTCTAGCTCTGATGGCATAAGTCCGCGCAGGTGCTCAAGCTTCTGATCTGCTCCCACTGTCTCTTTGTTCACTTCGATTTCCACCTGCATTGCTACTCTGCCTCGAGCGTCTGCCTTTCTCTGGTGTAATCGAAAGGTTAACACTCCGATCTTCCTTTGCTTTAGAGTTCATCGGACAATTCCACTGGAAGTGGCCAGTATTTCCACATCTAAAACAGGCTCTTTTAACTAACTGACATTTGCCTGAATAGATTCTTTTACAATTCTTGCACATCGGTGTTGGCACGTTGCGAACACTAGCCACACTAGCACCGATCGATTTTGAGATCTAGATTTTGGTGGATCTGATTGGCTTCTACTCAGAAAACCTGAAGAGACTGCTCTGTGGATTTTACTATCTTTAAGTTTCTTCGGTGGTGGCATTGAGAAGGTTTGGGTGGGATTTTTTTTCCCGAAATCCAAAAGTCTCTTTTCTCTTTGTTTCTTTTGATTATATACTTCCTCCATTTTTTGTGCTCTATCTGCCAGTACGACAAATGGTCGAATTTTTGAACCACCTATCATCATCTTTATCTCGTCACTCAAACTATCCTCAAATCAGACACATATAGCCTCATCCGTAGGCACGATCTCTCGTGCATACTTACTGAGGAATACAAATTCTTGTTCGTATTCTGCCACAGTCTTGTTTCCTTGTCTCAACTTTAAGAATTCTTTCTTGTTCTTATTCAGATGTCTCTTCCTAACACACTTCTTTTTAAACTCTGTTTGGAATAAATCCCAAGTAACCTCATATTCTGGTATCACTGCAACGATCATTTGCCCACCAATTATAAGCTTCGTCTTTTAACAACGAAACAACACACCTAACAAAATCTTCGGGCGGACAAGTCATTTCATTCAGTGCTCTCAAAGAGTTTTTTAACCAATACTCAGCCCTGGACGGATAATCCTCAGTATTTTCGTGAAATTCCTCTACCCCATACTTCCTTACCCTATCTGTTAGAATACAACGCCTTTGTTCAATTACCGGAGGAGGTGGAGGCATCATAGAAGGTGCCTAGGTTGAGCAGTAGGATGTTTAGTTGAAGGTGGTGGCGCCATTCGATTATTTTGCATAAATTCCAAGAACCACTGTCCTATTAAGCCGAAGAACATATTTATAGCTTTACTCTCTATCATTGGTAAGATAGGGGCCCCATGACTAGCCCCGGAATCACTTGCCGGGTCATTGTTGTTTACTTTATTAGTCTCATCTTTTTCAGATTCAAGCATCTTTACCTTTATCTGAAAAAACTACGGTTAGATCGAATTCATCTGTATCACACTATTACAGGCTCATATGATATTTACTATGAAATCATTTAATACAATCATAATTGACCAAGAAACGGCTAAATCAAAAGCTTTGATACCACTAAATGTAACACCCAAATCCCGAACACCGTTGCCAGTTAGGATTCTAGTGTTTTCTATTCATTTAACACTGTTCATCTTTAAAATATCCTAATATTCAACTTTATTCAATAAGAAATTCACTTATCTTATTATATATCGACATTTAATCGTAAACACTTATGCTAGCTCTACCGATACAAGTATGATTTCTACCGATACAAGTTATGCATCTATCGAAACCAAAAACTCCAAAGAGCTATAATTTTCATATTGTAACTTTTACGATATAAGCATACAGACTATTGATACATCAATACTAATAACTATCGATACTTGTAATTCAACTACCGATACAACTCAATTCAAAGAACAACCTCTCTCCTACCATGTACTTCTACTGATACATGCATAAGTTCTACCGAAACAAGTATGTAGAATCTCAAGAATTATGCCAAGACACAAGTTTAACATCTCAAACATATCCAACATAATTTATGCATTAGGCCGTCCCACAACATACATAATTCCTAAGTCTTTACAAGCATCCTAAGCTTAAACATCTAAATTGTACTTCATGCATATACACATTCAACATAGTAGAATTTTAACATCTTTAGTACAACTACAAAGGTTAATATCATTCTAGTACATGCCATAAGATTGAGTGATGCAAAAACTATCGATAAACTCCAAGATAGTGTGACTTCAAAGAGATGACGATGATCTGATCTTCAGTTAGTAACGATCTACAAAACAACAACATTAACTGTGGTAAGCTTCATAACTTAGTAAGTTCGATAGTCTAAACAGTTACTAGACATTGTATTAAGTAACAATGACTCCATCGAGCCAACATAATTTCATTGCTCCTTGTGTTATTATAACTTCCTTTCTTGTCTATAACTTTCAGTTACTAGTACCCGATGCTGCTCACACAAGCTATCGAGGACTCACAACATATGCGGTACCCCAGCCATCGATATTGTGCTTATTTGTACTATAAATTGTTCCCTAACGATGCTGCTCACATTAGCTATCGAGAGTATGCATAAAGCATAGTCCCTGCCATCGTTGGGCCTATAATCCATTTAGGATCCATATCTTTCCCCGAGTCACGATGCTGCTCACACGAGCTATTGAGGACTCGTAACATATGCGATACCCCAGCCATCGCGTTGGTACTATTTCGACGGCATAAAGCCTACTATCTCTTTCATTTCTTTTCCTCATTTGTCTTCAATTCCAATTACTTCCAATTTGCTGTACATTTACAATATACATACAAGTAATGTTATGTAAAATTTACGTTACAAACTTACCGGCCTAGATTGCAGTTTAGGAAAGACTTTAGGGACTAATTCGTCAATTTCCCTTTTTCGCGGTTTGTAGCATGATCGTAGTTTACATTCACAAATTATTCAATTCTCAATTAAGTCACATAATTTAATCATTCAACACAATTTAGACATTTTTAGGAAATTACGATTTTACCCCTAATTATTTCCTTTTTATTCAATCTAGTCCTTTCAACATAAAACATGCAAAATAACCATTCTCTCACACAACCAACCATAGTCGAATTCTCTAGGGTGTCTATCCAACCCATTCATACATTTATTTTCACAATAATTCTTGTAATTTCATCACTTTCACATTTTGGTCCTTAAACCCTAATATCATCAAAAATCCCTTTTGAAAAAGATTTAACCCAAGCATCAAACACTCAAATATCTCAAAAGCTTTCAAGAACAAGCATTTTCAACAATGGCAAGTTTCATGACATTTGACAGATTTACAAATTAGTCCTTGCATAAGCTAGATTAAGCTAATACGGACTCGAAAACATAAAAATTACTTCATTTTCCATGGAGAAGATGAAGAAATAATGAATTTCTTCATTTGTTTCTATTTTAATTATATATATATATATATAGTTAATGGTAATTTTGTAAATATTAAGACTTTTATCATTAAGCTTTAATTAACCATTTTTAATCTTAATTAAACCTATTTATAACCAATATAAATCATGCTAATCCACCCACAAAAGTACCTTAGGTCAATTATCTCATTTGGTCCTTCCAATTATCATCTGTACTTTTTCACCTATTACGATTTAGTCCTTTCTATTCATTTATCTATTTAAACGTCGAAATTTCATAACGAAAACTTAATACAATGTTGATGACAACACTAATATTTATGACTAGACTCGTCGGAGCTATGGTCTCGAAACCACTGTTTTTGACACCATTAAAAATTAGGCTGTTACACTGTTGGCACTTCTCGGACCAAACAAACTGGATAGTTTTCTGTTGCAACTTCGTTATTGACAAAGTTATGGTAAAGAAATCTTTCACGAACCGACGATAATAACCTGCCAATCGTAGAAAATTGCGTACCTCAGTGGCATTCTTCTGTACTTTCCAATTGAGAATATATGAGACTTTACTCGGATCAACCCGTATTCCTTCTGAAGATACTACATTCCCAAAAAATCCAACCTCTCAAAGATAGAATTCACATTTACTAGATTCTTTATACAATTGTTTTTCTCGCAAATCCTGCAACACTTCTCTCAAATGCTAAGTATGTTTTGACTCTGTCTTGGAATAGAACAGTATATCATCAATAGACACAACTATAAACATGTCCAACTGAGGCTGAAATACTCTATTAATCAAATCCATAAATGTTGTTGAGTTGTTAGTCAACCCAAATGGCATAACCAGGAACTCATAATGTCCATACCAATTCTTGAAAGTTGTTTTCATTATATCGCGGTCTTTCACTCACATCTGGAAGTAACCTGACTGGAGGTCTATCTTGGAGAATACGGTTGCACCCTTTAACTAATCAAATAACTCGTCAATTCGAGTCAACGGGTACTTATTCTTGATTGTCACCTTATTCAGCTGCCTGTAATCTATACACATCCTCATCGAGCCATCTTTCTTTTCCACGAATAACACGGGCGCACCCAAAGGCGACACACTAGGTCGTATGAACCCTCTGTCTAACAATTCTTGCAACTGAGCTTTCAACTCTCTCAACTTAGTTGGTGCCATTCTGTATGGAGGTATTGAGATCAAGGCGATGCCAGGTAACATGTAACCCCCTAAATTCGGTCTAAAAGATATTACTGAATCTAGAAGGTCACTATCGTAATTTCGCCCTTAAAAATCATTTAAAACAAATTTATAATTTAATTTGTAAATAAATTAAGTCATAATAAAATAGTTAATTTTTCGCGTTTCTGAATAATTTTTCAACTTAAAATTATTAATCAAACACCTTAAAAAATAACCAAAATTCCAACTTAAAATTTAACATTACAGTCCCAAAATAATTTAATAAAATAATAGTTCGAATAATAAAAATTAATTTAAAAACGTGAGATCCTCTGAGTACCAAGTCGCATAAATCCACTGTATCTGAAAAAGAAACTATTGGGAAATGAGCTAAAGAGCCCAGTGTGTCTCTAATGTGTATACATCCACAGTCATTCATAGCATTAAAAGTAGCCACACAACATTTAATAGATAAATACTATGAAAACACAAGCATAATGCAATGCACCCATTCTCCAACACACCAACACAGTGGTTAGGTTCCCAGAACCCCTCCCTAACCAATCGTCACCAATCGCAGTGTGGTTTTATATCAGCCGTTTGAAAGGGTGATTACCATGTCTTCCACTGTACAGTCCCAACCCATGAACACACAATAGCATGATTTCACATTTATCAGAGTCTCAATCTTAAACTCATGATACGATATATGTATCTTAGAGTACACAATATTTTTATTCATAGTATCCAAGTATTCCACAAACTGATGAGTATGCAGGCAAAATCATCATGCGGTCACATAATGCATCACAAGATCATGTCATTTTACATCACAAATTAATA
This sequence comes from Kokia cookei, assembly GCA_039519145.1. Classification (NCBI taxonomy): domain Eukaryota; kingdom Viridiplantae; phylum Streptophyta; class Magnoliopsida; order Malvales; family Malvaceae; genus Kokia; species Kokia cookei. The sequence continues at coordinate 14,079,781 of CM076901.1, forward strand.
TCATCTAGTTAATTCAAGACAAACAATATCACACAAAGAGATGTAACACAAATAGAAACACACCTCTAAGAAGTTAAACTCTAATGACGAGGAGGTTATCCACTACCCACTGGTCGAGTAACCGGTCTAACGAGATTAGATCCTATAAACACAAACTTAATATTAATACTATTCCTAGTCCACCAAATAAGCACAACACTAACTAAAATAACTCACGTGTAGCTCTCAGAGCTGGTGCAGGAGCAGGTTGCATAGAAAGATGAGGTAAAACATCAGCCTCGAAGTCATGATCACCTAAACACGAATATCTCACATTAGATTTCCCAAATTAAAACTTTAAGTATCTTTAAGTACAAAATTAAGAATAAAATAGTCACAATGAGGCATTCGGGTTCGAATTTGACAGAACTAACAGTGGAAACAGACTTAGGACGTCGAAAAATGACAGGGTAGGGTTTTCGAAAAAAGTCAACAATTAACCCAAAAAGTCAATGGTCAACAGTCAACTATCAATGGTCAATAGTCAACTATCAATGGTCAATGTTCAACTATCTACGATCAACGATCGGGTCAAATCAAATTGGGTTTAAGGTTTGGGTGATTTGGTTTTAGGGTTTGGGTATTGGGTTTTCATGGTTTTGGGTTTACACATACACTTGGGTTAATGGCATAAGGCTTAGTTTGGGTTTGGTTTAGGTTTGTTGGGTAATAAGGGTTGAGTTAAAAACCATTGGAAATTAGGTTGCTAAGGTTGGCCTAATTCTCAAATTTTAGTAACATATTATATTAGGGTTTCAAAACCCCTTGACAACACTGATTGGAGGCTCGATGAACGGCGATACACAAGCTAGTCGAAATGACACAAAATGAGAAGAAAATGATCCCTTTCACATACCCACGTCAAGATCGGTGGCAAGGAGCGAAGCTCGCTGCCAAGAGTGACGAAAAAGAGGTGAAACAAATCGATTCTAGCACCGATTCTCACGAATAGCAAAGACAAAGGAGAAGGAGAGGGAAGGGTTAGGTTCACAAGGTGATAAGGAGTTTATTGGTGATGACGGTGTGGTGAACAGACGGCCGTAGATGGGTTGTCGGATCTTGAACGGAAAAGGGAGAGGGAAGTAATGAGAAAGTTTTTGAAAATTTGAAAAGGGGGTTTAAATACCTATAAAAATTGGTCATTAACACAGAGGGCTCAAAGAATATTAGGGTTTTCAAATAACCCCAAACTTATCCTATTTTACAAATAAGTGCTAAAAATCACATATCGACCACAAAACTTCCATTAATGCACAATTTCATCCCTAAACTTTATCGAACTTCCAAATTAGACCTTAAAATTTACTAAAAGCAAATTTTAGTCCCTAATTTCCACCAAAATTCCAATTTAATCCTTTTAATCAAAATTAATGTGTTACATAACAAATCAATATCAAACTCTACCTCAGTGATCGATGGTAAACCCAATAATTCTTTTGGAAACACATCTGTAAACTCACTAACAACTAATACCTGTTTCTACTTTGTCTTTAAACACAGTGTATCGAGTATGTATGCCACGAATGCTTTACAGCCTCTGCAAACTATTTTCTGTGTCAAAATAGTAGAAATCACTCTGGTTTCACTGTTCAATATGCCAGACTCAACTGTGATCACTTCACCTGTGGGGTATTCCAGATTAATCTTTCTTCATTTGCAGTTTACCACTGCATCATGCTCAGATAACCAATCCATACCCAAAATCACATCGAACTCGGTGAATGGGAATAACATCAGGTCAGCAGAAAATTCACAGCTTTCAGTGGACATTTACGACATACCAGGTTAACAATGACACTATGACCCAATGGGTTTGTAACTTGAACATCAAATTTAGTCGACTCGATAAACAATTTCTTATTAATTTCTAAGGTAGTACAAATATAAGAATGAGTCGATCCCGGTTCAATCAAGACATACATAATATCATTAAAAAGATAGAATATACCAGTCATAACATTAGGGCGGTAGCCTCTTCTCTAGCTTTGATGGTTGATGGTATTACAAATGACATATATTTTCTCCTTAAATTAGGGTATTAATTGTCTCTTTTGTAGCATAATTAGCAAGCATAATAGGCATTACATACTTAGTTTTTATATTTTTTACTCATTATTGTTTGGTTTAAATTGTTATTATTTTTACCTCTTTTTGCACTAATGTTGCTACTAGCAGTCGATATATTGTACCTTAGAATTGTCAGCGTAGGAACTCATCTCAGAAGATCAATGCTGGAAGAAGAATGCAGCCACAAGTATAGCTTGAAATTACGGCTAGAGATGTCGATGCATAGAAATTTTTACTTTGCATGAGTGAATTCAAGCTACAAGTACATCTAGAAGCACCAACGCAGGAATTTCACATGTTGTTATCGTAATTAAAGAATTCAAATTGCGACAAAAAATGTAGCAATAATCTGCAGATTTATGAAGAGCACACTAGATCTACGTGAGTGCATAGCTGAAATTTAATTAACTTTGAGAGCTGTAATTAGATCTAGATCTAAGAAGGGATGAGGTCTATCATTCTTGAAGCTAGAAAGCATTCAGTTACAGCCACAAGTTGGTCTAGAAAGCATTCTGCAACAATCCAGTAAACAAATCAGATCTGCATAGCTGTCAATAACAAACTTATACAGCTGTACAAAGTAGTTGGATCTGAGAATGGAGGAAATCTGTAATTTCTTGAGCCTATAAATAGAGGAAAGAAGATGAAGAAAAATCATCAAGGAGTGAAGAATTTAAACCTAAAAATCTCTCAAATCTTCAAGCAAGCTACCATGGAAGCTTGATGTTGGAGGTTGGTAAGCTAATGGAGCGAGTGTGCAATAACTGTTGACGAGGAGTGCTTGGTGCTGCACAAGAGGAGCGGTTAAGGAATAGTCCTAGTGGTCTAGAGATAGTAAGCTTTGATTGTATTTGTTGACCCCTCTCTTTATGTTGATGAATTTCTCTTGACATTTGGATGAATATGATAATATATTTTAGTGTTAGATTGCATTGAATCTTACTTAATCTTTCTCATATGTTTATTGTTGAATTCAATTGCATTAAACATGAGAGTGGAAGTACAGTGCGTCGACATCGAGAGATGCAGTGACAAGTTGGGTTAACAAGCAAGTTAGGCGAGAGCTACTTGGGATTAAAAGAGATTCTAGTCACTTGTTCTTAAGTGCACAATGTTGCTCACACCGAGAGATGGGGTTATTATGGGTGCTTGAGTCTCAATTAAACAAAGAGCTGTAGTTGGTAAGAATTCATTGAAGCTTTATTGCTGCGATAATTCATCTATACAATACGTTGTCGGGGCATCCAGCATTGCTACTTAGCGAAGTCAGTGATCCACTCCAATTCTTCACACTTGATCACACCTTTACTTTTATGCATTTAAATTCTTAACACTTCAACAACACTTTGCTTTACTTTCAATTACTTTGACAATTAACTTTTATAATTGTATTGACAATATTGACTATTTTAGCTGTGCAGATCTTACTTAATTGCGCTAACATCCTTACTCACATTTTATCTAATTCTAGTATTAGTTGCTTCGACATCTGAACATCAAGAACACATTCCTCATGGGATCGATATTCGATAGAATTGTTCTATCAATTATACTTGCATCGACGTGTGTTCGCTTGTACAACAACTGTGACGTTACAGACGTGATCAAGTTTTGGTGTCGTTGCCGGGGAATGACGTTTGTTTGATGTTTATTTTTGTTGTTGCATTTATTCTTTATTATATAAATTTTATTTGTCACTAACTTGTTTCCTTTTTTTTGTTTACTTTTACATTTTTCTTTTAGCGAAATATGGCTAGGAACAATGTATATAGAACCTCAAAATGTTGGATGAGTGTTGCTATAAAAATGGAGCTCAATACCCTAAACGTCGAGGTATCTGTTTTGACTAATATGAGTAATTCAATGCAGAATGCTACTGCAATTGCAGAATGAAAATTTGCTGCGACAAGTTACGATTACTGTGGGGGCAACCATGAGTTTGAAGAATGCCTATCAAATCTTGCAAATGTGTACCACATGGGGAATTTATATTAATAAGAAAATCCATAATCCAACACTTACACGCCAGGGCCGAGGTAACATCTAAATTTTTGTTGTAACAATTAAGACCCTGGAAGTATAAACAATAATGTTAGATCCGAGTGGACATTGCCCAATTATGATCAACCTTTGTCAAGGAAAAATATCCAGCAAGACGAAGCATCTGAGTTTTCATCAATTGAAAGTTTACTGAGAGAATACATTTCCAAGGCTGAATCTGTTCTTTAGAGTGAAACTGAATCCATACGAGCTTTAGAATATCAATTTGGCCAGATTTTGAGCGCAATAAATTTACGACCACAACAAACTTTGTTGATGGATATTGAAAATTTTATATCACAAGGGCAAGAGCATTGTGAGGAAATCATTCTCAAAAGTGAGACTCAACTAAATGAAGTTGTTAGAGATGCTACAGCAAAAGAAGATAATTCAAATCTCAACAATGGAAAGATGTCAACGCAATCAGAAAAGTAAACTGCAGCTGAAGAGGTTAAACAAAATATTGCAACGACAGTATCAGATCACTTTGTCACCATAAATGCTACAGCAAAACATCCTTAGAAACTTGAAGACACATTGTCAAAGAAGAGAAAATTGGGAGATGTCGAAGCAATCGCACTTACTGAAGGGTGCACTGTCATGACAATTAAATTGCTCCAAGAATTTAAGGATCCCAAGAGCTTCTCAATACCCTATTCCATTGGTGATTGGTGTATTGGAAAGGCATTATGAGTTTTTAATGAAAGCATAATTTTGATGCCTATATCCGTAATTAAGAAGTTATGGAATTGGATAAAACATAAGAAAGAGTGGAAATTTTTTGGGACCGTGTGCAGAATAAAAGAGTACGAAGCACTTGAAGAAGAAGAAACACATATTGTGTTTACACCAATTGAGGAATAAATAACCACTATTGTCAGCACATTAGGATTCCATTATCAACTCAATTTTGTACAGCTGTACTGCACATACTGACTTAATGCTAAAAAAGAAGAAATTCATGTGGAGGAAGAAAAAGATGAAGAAATAAGTGTTGAGGCAAATTTAGCTGAGAAATTTGTCCTCACACTTGATGTTGTGGGTGCAATAACTGAAGACTTGGTGCAAGATGGAGCGAGTCAGGCAGAAGCTGATGATGAAAATCTACATACAACATGGGTGCTTTTTAAGATTTTGTTACGACGTTGTCCTATGTATGGAATTCAACAAGAGACTTAGATTGAGATATTTTACAACGGTTTAAATGCTCAGACAAGAAATCTTATCGACGTATCTATAAATGGTCTCTTATTGGATTGCACCTACACTGAAGCTGTTCGAATTCTAGAGAGAATTGCATAAAATGATTATCAATATCCAATCTCTCGTTCTGCTTAGGTAAAAACTAATCCTGGTGTTCTTGAGTTAGATGTAATTTCAGTTTGAAGTGCACATGTATCCTCTTTGGCTAACATTATATAGAACATGAAGGGAACAATTGAAGCTGCTCCTATTGGAGTGACATAACAATTGGATGTCCCAACATTTTCATGTGAAATTTACGGCGACAGCCACAGTTATGAGGATTGCCCACAACATGCTGAGAATGCGTTCTACATTAACAACATCAGAGGAAATTCCTATGGTAACTCATTCAAGAATCGAACTCAACAATCTTGGAGGAGTCAAAATGCATCCACATATAGATATGGCAATTCCTCACCTCAAGGGAGTTATAGACAAGGGAGTTACAATAACAATAAGCAACAGAACTACAATCAAAATTCTTAGGTACGTTCAATTCCTGATCAAATGCAGGCACATAGCCAGATGCAACCACAAGAGTGAATGCAGCCATAACAAACTACGCTGTCACATATGCAAGGATAATATTAGAGACAGCAATAACAATTTTCTCCATAAAGATCAGATCCTATGGCTACTCTTGAAGGGTTGCTACGGGAGCATATTTCGCGAACTAAAACAATAGTCCAAATCTTATGCAAGAATAAACAAAATCATCTTTTTGTCGATGCTTCATAAAGCACATCTTTTCGGTGCATTATAAAATGACTCAGCAAATCTTTTCAGCCATGACCCTTTCCTTCTTTAATCACACTGCTATATAAATAACAGGGTTTTGTACTCAGAGATGGTGAAGAGGTGTTAGAAATAAGAGCCCTATTAATGACATCTCGGTAGAGAGAATGACAAAAAGGCAAGAGACACCGATAGTGAAAGAAGCACCCAAGAAGAAGGAGAAGGGGAAGATGAAGGAAAAACAGGATAATGCATCCACAGATCCTCAGTTGGGAAAGAGGTTAGCTTCAATGGAACTAAACATTGATTGCATTGACATGCACCAAATTCATATTATCAGCACATTGGAAGACATGGACTACAGAAAAAATCTAATTTATGCGTGCACAAGAATATAGATCAAATCTATTGTCAACGCATTAAGATGTCTGAGCTCAAATCCCTACCAGAGTTCTCTGTCTTCTGACCTATTATTAAGGAAGCTATCTCTTCCTCCGACCAGCCTACTCCTAATGGTAGGCCGCAACATGTTTCCTCTCCAATAGGAATCCACATTTCAGATGATGAGGGGCATTCTAATGCTATGGAGGATTACTACAGAACTATAGCCAGTTTGTTTGAAGAAGAGTTCTCGAATAGCTTTGAGGCTAATATGGAAGAGCGCGCGAGTATGGTTGAAGAAGTGCATACTCCAATTGTATCCATGGTTATGAACACAGATGAAGGAGTCGACAAAGACACCATTGAGAAGGAATAGCAAGAAGGAGATGGAAAACAAGAAGAACGCAAAGAGAAGGAGAAGGAAAGAGAGGAAGAATTTGAGAAGAAGGACCTTGCAGAGAAGTAGGAGGAAAAGCAAGATGATGCCCCGACTGATATCGCTGAGGATATTATTGAAGCACCCGTAAATGTGAGGGCATCCAATGCAAACGTGGCTACACCTGAAGCATGTCAGGCTAAGGCAGTTACTAACAGTGCTGAAGATTGTAATCATTTGACCATAGTGCCTTATATAGCACCACTTGCAGAAGTCCACCCATCAGATGTAACTGTCGATGAGGCTGCCACCCAACCAACTAAAGAGGAGCAATCCGCTGATCTGGCTGGTACAAAGGATGGAAAGAGAAAGTGAAAAGACAAGAAAATGAATCACAAGAAGGAACGAAAGCGTAACAAGAAGAAGACCAATGCAGCCATATCTTCGACTGCAGCACACTGAGCTAGTTTTTATTTTTTAGCACTTAATTTAGTTTTCATGCATATCATATAGGTATAGTATAATTGTCCCTACATTATGAATGTCATTGTATTTTTATTATCGTTGCATCTACATTGTCATTGCATTTCTCTATATATATATATTTATTAATGTCAGTGCATTAGGGACAATGCACACTTTAAGTTTGGGGGAATTTGTGTAAAATGGAAAAGAAATTGCACCCACATTTTTTAATTTTACTTGTTTCTTGTGTTAATGAAAATATGCAGAATTTCAACAAAAATGTACCCTTAATGTTTTCTTTTTATGCGTAAATCTTGATTTGCTTGGAATGCTGATGTGTAAATTGGTTGAATGTGAATGGATAGTGAGTCTTCTATTTTTGAATGAATGATTGAAATTGCTTCAGTAATGAATGAATAGTGTGAATGTTTGAATCTTGAACTAACTGACCGGTTGCAGCGACATTGTATAAGTAAAAGATACTCCAATGTGAGTGCATTGTGACTTTTCAAGGAAGAACATTTTGTTGCAGGTTTAGAAAAATCATCTAGATAAAGATTGTCACTGCAAGAGTGTTTGTTGGCGCAATTACATACCTCTTAGGGGTTTGTTACACCCCATCGTTACTACTCAAGAATAAAGGTAGAGTAATGCAATGACATCTCTCAGTCACTTGAAAAACAAAAAAGAGAAAAAAGAAGAAAAAGAAAAAGAAAAAAATTTAAATGCTATATTAGTTGAAGGAAGATTAGGATTCAATGCATGATACTAACATTTATGAAGTTGCAGTTTTTAATTATTCATGCCTATATATTGTCGTCGGATTTTTCTATCATGTGAATACAATTTGTACGTTAGAATTTTAGAAAATTTAAGTTGTGAGAATATTGATTGTAGTGACATTTTTGCTTGTGACTTTGTTAATTTTTATTTACTTGAGGACAAGTAAAAACTCAAGTTTGGGGTGTGATGGTATTACAAATGACATATATTTTCTCCTTAAAATTGGGTATTAATTGTCTCTTTTGTAGCATATTGAGCATGCATAATAGACATTACATACTTAGTTTTTATATTTTCTAACTCAGTGTTGTTTGGTTTAAATTCTTGTTATTTTTATCTCTTTTTGCACTAATGTCACTACAAGCAGTCGATATACTGCGCCTTAGAATTGTCAGCGCAGGAAATCATCTTAGAAGATCAATGTTGGAAGAAGAATGCAGCCACTAGTATAGCCTGGAATTACGGCCAGAGATGCCGACGCATAGAAATCTTTACTTTGCATGAGTGAATTCAAGCTATAAGTACATCTGGAAGCACCAGCGTAGGAATTTCACACGTTGTTACCTTAATTAAAGAATTCTGATCGCGACCAAAAATGCGACGACAATCTTTAGATTTATGAAGAGCACACCAGATCTGCGTGAGTGCACAGTTGAAATTTAACTAACTTTGAATGCTGTAATTAGTTATGGATTTGAGAAGAGATGAGGTCTATCATTCTTGAAGCTATAAAGCATTCAATTGCGACCATAGGTTGGACCAGAAATGCGGTAAATTATCGGTGCAAATTATAATTTGCGTCGACATTCTGCAGCAGTCCAGTGAATAAATAAGATTTGCATAACTATCAATAACAAACTTTTACAGCTATACAAAGTAGTTGTATTTGAGAATGGAGTAAATATACAATATCTTGAGCCTATAAATAGACGAACGAAGATGAAGAAAAATCATCAAGGAGTGAAGAATTTAAACCTAAAAATCTCTCAAATCTTCAAGCAAGTTACCATGGAAGCTTGACGCCGGAGGTCGGTGAGTTGATAGAGCGTGTGTGCAATGAATCTTGACGAGGAGTGCTTGGTGCTGCACAAGAGGAGCGGTTAAGGAGTAGTCTTAGTGGTCTAGAGATAGTAAGCTTCGATTGTATTTGTTGACCCCTCTCTTTATGTTGACGAATTACTCTTGACATTTGGATGAATATGATAATATATTTTAGTGTTAGATTGCATTGAATCTTACTTAATCTTTCTCATATGTTTATTGTTGAATTCAATTGCATTAAACACTAGAGTGGAAGTACAGTGCGTCGACATCGAGAGATGCAGTGACAAGTTGGGTTAACAAGCAAGTTAGGCGAGAGCTACTTGGGATTAAAAGAGATTCTAGTCACTTGTTCTTAAGTGCACAATGTTGCTCACACCGAGAGATAAGGTGATTGTGGGTGCTTGAGTCTCGATTAAACAAAGAGCTGTAGTTGGTAAGAATTCATTGAAGCTTTATTGCTGCGATAATTCATCTATACAATACGTTGTCGGGGCATATAGCATTGCTACTTAGCGAAGTCAGTGATCCACTCCAATTCTTCACACTTGATCACACCTTTACTTTTATGCATTTAAATTCTTAACACTTCAACAACACTTTGCTTTACTTTCAGTTACTTTGACAATTAACTTTTATAATTGTATTGACAATATTGACTATTTTAGCTGTGCAGATCTTACTTAATTGCGCTAACATCCTTACTCACATTTTATCTAATTCTAGTATTAGTTGCTTCGACATCTGAACATCAAGAACACATTCCTCACGGGATCGATATCCGATAGAATTGTTCTATCAACTATACTTGCATCGACGTGTGTTCGCTTTGAACTCTAGGAATTCCTTCTTCTTTTTATCCAGGTACCATTTTCTGATGTTTTTCTTTTTGAACTCTGCTTGGAAAATTCCCAAGTAACTTCATTTTCAAGCATCACTGCTACAATTATCATCCACCAGTTGTATGCCTTGTCTTTCAGTAACGAAACAACAAACCTCACATAGTCTTCAGGCAGACAAGCCATTTCATTCAGTACTCTCAGAGTGTTTTCCAACCAATACTCAGCCCTAGATGGATTATTATCAGCATTTCCACGGAATTCTTTTGCCCCATATTTTCTTACCTTAACCGTCGGGATACAACACCTCTGTTCTACCACAGGAGGAAGTGGAGGCCTTATTGGAGGTGCCACAGGTCGGGCAGCACGCTATGTAGTCGGAGGTGGAGGAGGTGGTTCCATAGGATTATTCCTCATGAATTCTGAGAACCACTTTCTCATTAGGCCGAAGAACATGTTTTTGGCTTCTTTTTTTGTCATTGATAAGATTGGTACCCAATGACTAGCCTAGAAATCATTCGTCGGGACATTACTATTTACCTTGTTGGTCTCGTTTCTTTCAGAATCAAACACCTCTATTTTTATCTGCAAAAACTATGGTCAGATCAGGTTCATCTGTATCACACTATCCTAGGTTCATATGGCATGTACTACTATCACAGGTTCATATGGCGTGTCCAAAGTTTGGGGTCAAAACATAATTTTGAAAAGTTTAGGGGGTCAAAAAACAATTTTAAAATAAAGCAAGGGCTTCATAAGCAATAAACCCAAAAATCTTGACACGTGGTAGCCTTAGGGACACTTTTGGGTCAAGGACCAAATTGAAAACCAAGTGACATTGTAAGGTCGAATTGAAAATAACACAAAAAGGCAAAAGGACTTGATTGAAATGAATTTTAAAACAAGAAAGGCTTAGTGGGTAGTTTGCCTAATTTTTAAAAAAAAACATGAATCCCTTCCAAATGGCGTCGTTTCACTAGGGTTTTATGTTTTTCATTCTTTTTCTTTCTCAAAACAAACCAAAATTCCTTTTCCATTTTCCCTAAAAATCAATGCACATCCCTTCTTTTTCAATGGTCAGCCATGGGTTTTAGTACTCCAACAAAGTCCCCATTGGCAATCCACAGCGACGAGGCAAGGAGAACAGTGACGCAAATGGTAAAAAAACCTCAAAATCCTTTTCTACTTGTATTTTAAACAAGAGAACAAAAACCTTTTTAGTTCCGAAAGAATGCTAAAAAAATAACAAAAAAAAAATACCTTGCTTGATGCTAGATCTATACAAATACTTTGGTTGTTGGAAAAAATATTTGCTATCAACTTTTCTAATTTTTCGTATCAATCTTTGTGTATTATCTTTTTTGTGTCAAATACATTTTTTGTTGGGTTTTTATATCCGTTTTTATAACAAAATTTTTTGGAATTTTCAGTATAAGTCGTGTGACGTGCGGATCGTGGAGTTTAGATCCGGGGGCAATAACGTCGACGATGGCAGCGACATCGCGGGCGTGGCTGACGACGGTGACGGCTGAAGCAAAGGAGGGGGTTAGGGTTTCCTACATTTAGATTTTAGGTTTGTTTTTTTAGGTTTTTTTTTCTTTTGGGCTTGGGTTTTGTATTTGGTTTTTTAATTTAATATACGGGCCTGTAAAAAAAATATGTTTGGGCTTTTAAAATAATAAAGTTTATTTTGTTATTTTATTTATTTATTTATTTACATTTATAAAATAATAAATAAATAAATAAAAAAATAAAAATGAGTTTTTTAACAGCCCAGATAAATTGAGCTTCTACAGCTGCCTCTCTTTGCTCGTTGTCGTGTAACAGGAATGAAGCATAGGCTCAGAAGAAGACCAGTTTTTTTTGGTCCTACCGCATTTCATCGTCTGCTATTTTCTCTTTTTCAGTAACTCGCTCTTTCACTTCACTGTATCCACTTATCTTGAATATTATAGCTTTATCCTGTTCCATTATATCTTTAGGGAGATAAGACTTGCTAATGTAACCTCAATCCAATCCACTACAACTTCAGGGATATAAGATTTGATGTCGTAGCTTCATTTTGCTTCACTGCAACTTCAGGGAGATAAATATTTGTTTTCATGATTTTAATCCGACCCACTAGAACCTCAGGGGTATAGGATTTGTTTTTGTAGCTTCATCCTACTTTACTGCAAATTCAGAGATATAGGATTCGATGTCGTAACTTCATCTTGCTTCACTGCAACTTCAAGAAGTAAAGATTTGTTTTCATGATTTAATTTGACCCACTGCAAATTCAGGGGTATAGGATTTGTTCTTGTAGCTTCATCCTGCTCTACTGCAACTTAAGAGAGATAAAAATTCGCCTTTGTAGCTTCACTCTATTCCTCTGCAGTTTCAGTAAAGATCGAGGTTTACTACTGTGAGTTTTAATCTATCCTTTTACAACTTTAGGGGTATAGGATTTGCTTATGTAGCTTTAATTTGCCCCTCTATAGTTTTAGGGGTAAAATATTAGATTGTTTTTAATCTACCCCATGGTCGGGGTAAGAGATCTGATGGTCTTCAATCTGCCCTCTGGTTAGGGTAAAAGATTTGATGGTCTTCAATTTTCCCTTTAGTTAGGGTAAAAGATTAAATTGCTTCAATCTGCCCCATGGTCGGGGTAAGAGATCAGATGATCTTCAATCTGCCCTCTAGCTAAGGTAAAAGATTGTATTACTTTAATTTGCTCCATGGTCGAGGTAAAAGATTCAGGGTCATAACTTCGCTCCTTTTTAGCTTCAGGAGTATAAGATTTGTACTTGCGACTTCAATCTGCCCCTCTACAGCTTTAGGCGAATGAGATTCGCCATTGCAGTTTCAATCTGTCCCTCTACAGCTTTTGATGTATGAGATTTGCCATTGCGACTTCAATCCGTTCCTCTGCAGCTTTAAGGGTATAGGATTCATCGTTCTATCACCATTCTCTGAGGATATGACATGTAGAATATGTTTTATGGGCCTCTGTCTAGGCCATGTAACTAGGATGCCATGATTTAAATGAATCAAATACTCCTATCTAAATGCGCATGAATGGTACAGATATGCATGTAAAGATGTCATTTTAAAATGGTTTTTTATTGTTTTAGTTCTTAGGTTGTCACTGATCGTCTTTTACACAAGTTCTAACATTGATGTGTCACCATGCCTTTCCTTCAAGTCTGGTGTTCCTGATACGGAATCCGAAGAGGTAATCATAAGCTAAACTTATTCATTTCAGGATCCTTTCAACCCTCGGATTTGGTTATTTCTGACTAATGGTCCTTTTTCAGGTCCCTGTACTATTTAAAATTTCCTAAAGTAATATGCATAATTCTTTTTATACCTTATACCATAAATTTCAATGCAAAGAATGCTCTGAGAAGGGTTACAAAAATGGATAAGATTGAATTTATTGGTGATAACACTTGAATGGAAATAAATGGAATTAAATGAGAAGACATCAAACATTAATCAAAGCATCAGCCAAGATTACAAATGTTAGTAAAAAATTAGCAAACATTGATCAAGAATTACTAAAGTGAGTAACAAGAAATAAAACCAGGTGCCCTATATATCAACGTATGAACTCCTTTGAGTAAACTTGTTGCAGACTTTAAGCTTGATGTGTACCCATAAAAACTATTACACTTCGTCGATGCCCAAAACGTAATGTCTCTCCATCCGGTTACTTATGAGAAGGAAGCCCACTTTGTGCCCTATTTTTTTATCTAAATCTGAGCCGGCCTTTCAGGTTTTTGACTCAAATCTCCTTAGGCCTCGAGACACCTTTTGCTGGGTTTTATCTCAGCCCCACCTTTTTTATGGGTTTGAGCCGCCCTTTACGGGTTTTCAACTCAACCTTTTAGGTGAAGTATCTCTTCATTGAATCTGAGTTCATTGGGTTTGACAAATCCTTGCCGTCCATCTCAGTTAGAAATGAATCTCCTCCAGAGAAGGCTTTCTTTACAATGTATGGACGTTCCCAATTTGGCATATATTTGCCTCGAAAGTATTTTTGTATAGGAAGGATCTTTTTCAAAACTATATCTCCATCATGGAATTCTCTAGGGTGAACTTTTTTATCATAAGCCTGCATAATCCGTTTTTGGTACATTTGGCTATGTTGGATAGCTTTCAGCCTTTTCTCTTCAATTAGGTTCAGCTGGTCATATCTTGACTAGATCCATTCAGCCTCATCTAACTTTACTTCTGACAAGAGTCGGAGGGAAGAAATTTCAACTTCAATGGGTAAAATTGCTTCACTTCCATATACTAATGAGAAAGGTGTTGCCCCAATAGAAGTTTTAACTGACGTTTGATAAGAGTAAAGAGCAAAAGGTAGCTTTTCATGGCAATCTTTGTAGGTCTCTATCATTTTCCCCATGATTTTCTTGATGTTTTTATTAGTTGGTTCTACAACTCTATTCATTTTCGGGCGATACGGTGCTGAATTGTGGTGCTTGATCTTGAACTGACTGCAGACCTCTGCTATTGTGCTATTATTCAGGTTAAAAGAATTGTCAGATATGATCTTCTCTGGCATTCCATACCGACATATAATTTCTTTTTTAAGAATTTACTGATCGTTGATCTCGTGACACTAGCATAGGAAGCAGCTTCGACCCACTTAGTAAAGTAATCGATGACCACAAAAATGAATATATGCCCATTAGAAGCTTTTGGCAAGATTGGTCTAATGACATCCATGCCCCACATAGGAAATGACCATGGGGAAGTCATAACATAGAGATGTGAAGGAGGTACATGAATTTTGTCCTTGTAAACTTGTCACTTGTGACATTTGTTAGCATATTTAATGCAATCACCTTCTATGGTTGACCAGTAATACCCAAATCTCATAATTTGTATGGCTATCGTGAAACCATTGGCATGTGTTCCACGAACACCCTCATGAACTTCTTCTAAGATTTTCTTAACCTCAACAAAATCAACACACCTCAATAGGACTTGATCTTTTCTCCTTTTATACAGAATATCCCCGTCAAGGACATAGTCAATCGCGAGCCTTCTCAATGTTCTTTTGTCATTCTCGATGGCTTGTTCATGGTACTTACGGTCTTTTACATATTGCAAAATTTCCTAGTACCAAGGGTGATTTTCTTTTTCTTCCTTTTCAATGCTGTAGGAATGAGTTGGAACCTTATAGATACTCATCTGAATAAACTTCATATCTTCTTGCTTATTGACCGTGATCATGGAGGCAAGAGTAGCCAAAGCATTGACCATCTGATTTTCCTCTCACGGGAGGTAATGGAAGGTGATGTCCTCGAATTCTTTAATTAGCTTGAGAACTAACTTTCGATAATCCATCAACTTGGAATCTCTCGCTTCCTATTCTCCCTTGAGTTTATAAATTACTAACGCAGAATCCCCGTACACTTCCAGAATCTTAATCTTGCATTCTATAGCTACCCTAATACCCATGACACATGCTTCATACTTTGTCATGTTGTTTGTACAATCGAGGTCAAGCTTGATTGTGAGGGGATAATGATCTCTTTCTAGGGATACCAAAACTGCCCCAATCCCTTTGCCAATAGCATTTGAAGCACCGTAAAAATGCATTTTCCATGGTTTCTCTTTTGAAGCTTCTTTTGTTGTGGTTGCAACATACATTAGACCTTCATTTGGGAAATCAAAATCTAATGGCTCATAATCCTCGAGAGCTCTACTAGCCAGAAAATCTGCTACTGCAGTCCTTTTTATTGCCTTTGGTTCACATATACTATCTCAAATTCAGAAAGTAGCATTCGCCATCTGGCCATCCTTCCATTCAACGTAACCGACCCCATCATAAACTTGAGAGGATCTAATTTTGAAATCAACCAAGTCATATGATATAACATGTATTGCCTTAACCTTTAGGTAGTCCAAACCAGAGCACAACATAATTTCTAGATCGGTGAATATCTTATCTGGGATTCAGTGACTTTCCTGCTGAGATAATAAACTACTCTCTCTTTCATTCCTGACTCTTCATGTTGGCTTAATACGCATCCCATAGGGTTTTCGAATACGACCAAGAACAAGATCAAAGGTTTGTCCGGATTTGTTAGCATTAAAACTGGAGCATCGGACAAATAATGTTTGACTTTGTCAAAAGTCTCTTAGCATTCATCATCCTAAACTCTCGGGTTGTACTTCATGAGAAGACAAAAGATAGGATCGCACTTCTATGTTAGTTGTGAGATGAATCGAGCGATGTAATTCAATCTCCCTAGGAGACCTCTAACTTCCTTTTGAGTATGTGGAAGTGGCAACTCCTGTATAGATTTGACTTTATTGAAATTGATTTTAATTCCCCTTTTACTGACCACAAAGCCTAATAGCTTGCCTGAAGTAGCCGCAAAAGTACGTTTGCTTGGGTTTAACTTGAACTGGAACTTCCTTAGTCTTAAGAACAACTTTCTTAAAACTTCCACATGTTCCTCCTCTGTTTGAGACTTTGCAATCATATTGTCGACATAGACTCCAATCTCCTTGTGCATCATGTCATGGAACAGAGTCACCATAGCCCTTTGATATGTTGCCCCTGCATTCTTCAATCCAAATGGCATAACTTTGTAGCAAAAGGTTCCATATACGGTGATGAACGTAGTTTTATCCATATTCTCAGGGTACATCTTTATTTGGTTGTAATTGAAAAAAACCATCAATGAAAGAGAATAAGGAATGACCTGTTATATTGTCCACCAAGTTGTCGATTTGAGGTAGCGGGAAATTATCTTTTGGACTTGCCTTGTTTAAATCCCTATAGCCCACGCACATTCATACTTTCCCGTCCTTTTTAGGAACTGACACTATGTTGGCCAGCCATTCTGAGTATTCTACCGCTCGTAAGAAGCCGACATCAAACTATTTTCGGACCTCTTCTTTTATCTTTAGGAGTACATCTGATCTCATTCTTCAAAGCTTCTGTTGGATTGGTTTACATTTTTCTCTTATATGGAGGTTGTGCACCACGATATCAGTGCTTAGGCTGGGCATATTCTGATACAACCATGCAAACACATCCTTCAACACTTGGAGTAGATCAATGAGATCTCCCCTTGTTTCTATAGAGATACAGGTTCCAATCTTCACTTCCTTTTTGTCAACTTCATCCCCTAAACTCACAACTTTTACTGATTCTCTGTGAGGTAGGATCTGTTTCTTGTCTTGCTCAACCATCTGTAACAAATGAGGAGATAAACTGTACTTTTGGGCTTCTTCAAAATCCTGAGATTCCTCTAAAGCACACTTCTTGCTCAAAATGAGGCTCTAAGTCGGCAACGACGTTACTCATATCGTTTATATCTAGGGACTTATCATATGGACCAAAAGATCTGAAAGATAAATGAATTTAAGAATGTTTATTGTGATACAAGATGAATGAAAAGAATAATGAGAATTTTTAGCAATTTGGGTGAAAGGTGCATCGTTTTATTGAAAATAAAAAGCAAATGAGAATATGCCCTTTACAAAAAGATCCAAATTTCTCTCGGGCTTAGAGGAATAAGAGTGTTCTGAACATTACTCCAAAAAAGATTTAAACATTACAGGGAGCTCTTTCGCAATCCAGTTGTCTAGAATGCTTCCGAGGGCGTAGGGGCGAATTCCTGACAAATTTCTTTGTTCACTCATCCCTTTGGAAATAACGCTGATGTTCAGATTCTCCATTATTCCTGCCAACATATCTCTTGTCAGCTTTTGCTCGGGGTTAATAATACCTCCCGACATGAATGACCTTGAGATATGAGGAAGGACCATTGGCTTACTTTTGATCCCTTCCCCACTTATTCATGCTCTTCTCTTCTCTTCTTTTTTCTGTAGCTCTTCCTTTCTCTGTTTCAAATTTGGCTTGAATCCTAAGCCAAACTAATCACGTTTCTCTGCCATTACTGGCGTTGTAATCCCTCCTTGGAGATATCTCCCCAATCCTTTTCCAAGTGAAGCTTCTTTTTCAACCATCATTTTCAGTCAAATCTTAGTGGTTGCCGAAATCTTTGGTGTGAGGATCTTATCTCCTTCAACCACAAATATAGCTTTCACAAACTCCGACGATCTATAGGAGCACTCCATGGCCTCCTCATCTATACTTATGTAGGGCGCATCGCTAGTCACTATGTAATGATGTCCTCCTCAGTATTAATGGTGATTAATCGACCTTCTGTCACCAATTTTAACTTTTGATGCAGGGATGATGGTACTGCCCCTACCAAATGGATCCACGATCTTCCCAACAAACAATTTTAAGTCAGCCTAATGTTCATTAACAAAAAGTCCATCTCATACGTGTTTGGACCAATTAGGACTGGAATCTCAATTTTACGCATCACTCATCTTTTCGTTCCATCAAAGGCCTTTACTACGCTGTGGCATGCCTTCATGTGAGATTTGTCTATCGATAACCTATTCAATGTTGTCAATGGTAACACATTCAAGGCTGAGCCTGTAACACCCAAATCCCGAACATCGTCGCCAGTTAGGCTTCCAGTGTATCTATTCATTTAACTCTTTTCATTTTTTAGGATATCAAAATATTTAATATTTATTCAATGCTAAATTCACTTGTCATATTTTTGGATTAATATTTAATCATAACACAATCTCATCAAGGGTAAAAAATGACATTTCCAACATTTTAGGGGATTTCTACAGGTACATGATGGTCAAGTATCAATAGTAGTCAATTCAGTGAACAATTTAGAAGTGTGCAGACTTTTACCGGTACCTGTGCTAGTTCTATAGATACAAGTATGATTTCTACCGATACAAGCCATGTAACTACCAATACCAAAAACCCCAAAGAGCAAAAATCCTCACCTTGCAATTGCTACCGATATAAGCATACATACTACCGATACATCAGTACTATAAACTATCGATACTTTAACTACTGATACAACCCAAGTCAGAGAACAATCACTCTCTTACCCTGTACTTCTACCGATACATGCTTAAGTTCTACCGAAACAAGTATGCAGAATCTCAAGAATAATGCCAAGACACAAGTTTAATGTCTCAAACACAACCAATACAAGTTATGCATTGAAACATCACACAACAAACATAACTTCTAAGTCTTTACAAGCATCATAAACTTAAGCATCTAAGTTATACTTCATGCATTTACACAATCAAAATAGTAAGATTTCAAGATCTTTAGTTCAATATCAAAGGTTAATATCGTCTTAGTACATACCATAAGACCAAGTGGTGCAAAATCTACCAACAAACTCCGCGATAGTGTGACTTCAAGTGAGGGCGATGATCAGATCTTCAGTCAACAAAATGATCTACAAACAACAATAACCGTGGTAACCCTTATAGCTTAGTAAGTTTGATAGTTAAGAAATACTAACATGGTAATAAGCAACAATGACTTCATCAAGCTAACGTAATTCCATTTCTCTTTAAGTATTTACAATTATTCTTCCTGTTCATAACTTTCTGTTACCAGTACCTGATGCTGCTCACACGAGCTGTCGAGGACTCGCAACCTATGCGATACCCTAGCCATTCATATGGTGTCTATCTGTACTGTAAACTGTTTCCTAACGATGCTGCTCACACGAGCTATCAGTAGTATGCATAAAGCATAAGTTCCAGCCATCGTAGGACCTGTAATCCATATAGGATCCATATCTCTTTTCCGAGTCATGATGCTGCTGACACGAGCTGTCGAGGACTCGCAACACATGCGGTACCCCAGCCATCGTGTCGATACAATTTCAACGGTATAAAGCCTACTATCTCTTGTGTTTCATTTCCTCGATCATCTTCAATATCGAATGTTTACGATTTGTTGTACATTGTCAATATATATATATATATACATGTATAAGGAATATTAAGCAAGATTTACACTACGAACTTATCAGACTGGTTTGCAATTTTGGAAAGACTTCAGGGACTAATATGTTAATTTCCCTTTTTCGTGGTCGGTAGCACGATTGTAGTCTACATTCACAAAGCATTCAATTCTCACATTAAACTACATAATTTAGTCATTCAACACAATTTAGTCTTTTTAGGAAAATTATGATTTTACCCCTTATAGTTTCCTTTTATTCAATCTAGTCCTTTCAACACAAAACATGCAAAATAACCATTCTCTCACACAACTAACCATAGCCGAATTCTCTTGGGTATTTATCCAACCCATTCACACATTTATTTTCATAACAATACATGTAATTTCACCATTTTCATACTTTAATCCTTAAACCCTAATTTCATTTAAAATCACCTTACAAAAAGATTTAACCCAAGTATAAAATATTCAAATACATCAAAAGCTTTCAAGAACAAGTAATTTCAACAATGGAAAGTTTTATAACATTTGACAGATTCACAAATTAGTCCTTGCATAAGCTAGATTAAGTTGATACGGAGTCAAAAACATAAAAATTACTAAAAAAGATAACGGTTTGCTTACCCAAGTCAAAGCTTAAAATCTCAACAATGGAACCCTAGGTTTTTTCCTTCTTTGGCCGAATGAAAGAGATGAAAAATAAGAAGAAAATGAGCTATTTTCTTCTTTTAATTTTAACTTATATAATAATGGCAATTTTGTAAATTTTGTGACTTTCATAATTAATTTATTTAATCACTTTTAAGCCTTTAATTAATCTTTTCATTACCCTTAAATGTCATGATATTCCACTATCCTATCTCTTTTTGTTTATTTACTTATTAAGTCCTTCTAATTAAACATATGTACTTTTGCACCTTTTACAAATTAGTCCTTTTTATTCAATTATCTAATTAAACGTCAAAATTTCATAACCAAGACTTAATACGATGTTGATGACATCACAAATATTAAACAACTAATATTTATGACTTGACTCATTGGAGTTGTGGTCCCAAAACCACTCTTCCCCCTTAAGGAAATTTCATCCTGAAATTTCTTACCAGTAAACAAGTTAGGGTACTGTGATCTCATTGAAGACTCTGTCTCCCAAGTAGCTTCTTCAAGCCCGTGTTTATTCCGTAGTACTTTCACTAATGATACCTTTTCGTTTCGTAACACTTTCACCTCGCGAGCCAAAATTCTTACCGGTTCTTTCGAAGATTACAAATCCGGCTGTATCTTAACCTCACAAGGTGCAATCACATGAGAAGGATCCGATCTATACCGTCTCAGCATCAAAACATGAAATACATTATGGATCTTCTCCAATTTTGGTGGTAAAGTCAACTTATATGTTACAGGACCAACCCGTTCTATGATCTCATACGACCTAATAAACTGTGGACTCAACTTTCCCTTTCGGCTTATCCGCAACACTTTTTTCCAAGGTGAAACTCTCAGGAAAACTTTGTCTCCTACAGTAAATTCTATATCTTTCCTTTTAAGATCTACGTACGACTTCTGTCGATCAAACGTTGCTTTCAAACAATCACGACTTACTCGTACTTTGTCCTCAGTTTCTTGAACTAAATCAGTTCCAATTAGCTTAGGCTCGCTCAATTCTGACCAATACAGAGGTGTACTGTATTGCCGACCATATAATGCTTCGAATGGTCCCATTTTAATACTAGATTAGTAGCTGTTATTATATGCAAACTCCATCAACGGTAGATACCTTTCCCAGCTTCCTTCAAACTCAAGTATACAGCATCATAGCATATCCTCAAGAATCTGTATCACTCGCTCTGACTGACCATCCGTTTGCGGATGATATGTAGTACTAAAATTCAACCTGGTCCCTAAAGCTTCATGTAGCTTACCCCAAAATCTTGAGGTATAGCGTGGATCCTTATCAGAGATGATAGAGGTTGGTACCCCGTATAGTTGAACTATCTCAGACACGTATAGCTTAACCAGCCTCTCCAGTGGATAATCTACCCGAATTGGGATGAAATGGGTGGACTTCGTCAATCTGTCTTCAATTACCCAGATTGAATCTTTCTTTTTTGGTGTTACCGAAAGTCCTGTGACAAAATCCATTATGACTCGTTCCCATTTCCACTCCGGGATGGAAATCGACTGTAGTAACCCAGATGGCACCTAGTGTTTAGCTTTTACATGCTAACATATAAGACATCTTGTCATAAACTCTAAAATCTCTCGTTTCATACCTTACCACCAATACAATTTCTTCAAGTCATTATACATTTTCACAGTTCCCAAGTGTATGGAATAAGTGCTGCTATCAGCCTCTGTCAGAATGTCTCGTCTCAAATTCGAATCGTTTGGAATACATACCCTGCCTCTGTAATACAACATACCCTTTGTATCAACTGTAAACCCCATAGTAGCATCACTCTGTATCTGCTCCCTTTTAACTATAAGTTTTGGATCCTTTCTCTATAATTCTTGAATTCGCTGTAGAAATAATGGCCTCGTCCTAAGCTCTACGGTGATAGAACCATCACCTTCCAGTGACAGATGAGCATTCATTGCTCTCAAAGCTAACATCAATTTTCGACTCAGGGTATCAGCTACAACATTAACCTTACTTGGATGATAATCGATCACAAGGTCATAGTCTTTTAATAGCTCTAACCATCAGTGCTGTCGTAGTTTGAACTCTTTCTGTGTCATTAGATATTTCAAACTCTTGTGATATGTAAATATATGGCATCTCTCCTCATAAAGGTAGTGTCCTCAAATCTTTAATGCAAAAAATACAACAGCTAACTCTAGATCATGAGTCGGGTAATTCTTTTCAAGCGGTTTTAACTGTCGGGAAGCATAAGCTACCACTTTACCATCTTGCATCAACACACACCCCAATCCACTTAAAGATGCGTCACTGTAAACAACGAACTCCTTTCCCATCTGGTTGCATCAAGACCAGAGCTTTAGTTAACAACTTTTTCAACTGGTCGAAACTTTGTTGACACTTTTCAAACCATACGAACTGAATATTTTTCTGTATTAACCTTGTCATCGGCAAGGATATGATAGAGAAGTCTTTCACGGATCGACGATAATATCCTGCCAATCCCAAGAAACTGCATACTTTGGAGACATTTTTTGATACCTTCCAATCAAGAATAGATGAAACTTTTCTTGGATCAATACGTATTCCTTCTGAAGATACCACGTGACCCAAGAATCCAACTTCTCGAACCTAGAATTCATATTTACTGAATTTTTCATACTCCATAACACCTCTCTCAAATGCTGAGGATGCTCTGATTTTTTCTTGGAATAAATTAATATGTCATCAATAAACACAACCACAAACCTGTTCAATCGGGGCTAAAATATTTTGTTCATCAGGTCTATAAATGTTGTGGGGGCATTAGTCAACCCGAATGACATAACTAAAAACTCATAATATCTGTACCGAGTTCTGAATGTCGTTTTCATTATATCACCATCTTTCTCCCACATCTGATAGTAACCTAATCGAAGTTTTATTTTGGAGAACATGTTTGCACTCTTTAACTAGTCAAATAACTCATCGATCCAAGGCAACAGATACTTATTCTTGATTGTCACCTTATTTAGCTGCCTGTAGTCTATACACATCCACATCGATCCATCCTTCTTTTTCACAAATAATACGGGCGCACCTCACGGTGACACTCTGGGTCATATGAACCCTTTGTCTAACAATTCTTGCAGCTGAGCTTTCAATTCTTTCAAATCAATCGGTGTCATTCTGTACGGTGGAATAGAGATCAGAGCGGTACCACGAACTCTACCTCTCTGATTGGTGGTAGAAGTATAGGGTAGGAGAGAGGTTGTTCTCTAACTTGAGTTGTATCGGTAGTTGAATTACAAGTATTGATAGTTTATTGTATTGATGTACCGGTAATATGTATGCTTATATCAGTAGAAGTTATAGGGTGAGGATTTTTGCTCTCTAGAGTTTTTGGTATCGGTAATTGACTTGTATTGGTAGAAATCATACTTGTGTTGGTTGAACTAGCACAGGTACCGGTAGAAGTCTGCACAGTTCTAAATTGTTCATTGAATTGACTACTACCGATACTTGACCATCAGGTAACGGTAGAAGTCCCCTAAAATGTTGGAAATGCCATTTTTTACCCTTGATGAAATTGTGTTATGATTAACTATTAATCCAAAAATATGACAGGTTAATTTTGCATTGAATAAAGATTAAATATTTTGATATCCTAAAAGATGAATAGAGTTAAATGAATAGAAACACCAGAATCTTAATCGACGACGGTGTTTGAGATTTGGGTGTTACATTTAGTGGTATCAGAGCTTTTGATTTAGCTGTATCTTTGATAGTTATGGGTGTGTTAAATGATTTCGTAGTACATGCCATATGAACCTACGATAGTGTGATACAGATGAATCTGATCTAACAATAGTTTTTGCAGAAAAAAGTAAAAATGCCTGAATCTGAAAGAGAAGAGACTAACGAAGTAAACAACAATGACTCGACGAATGATTTTGGGGCTAGTCATGGGGTCCCTATTATAACAATGATAGAAAGCGAAGCAAAAAACATATTCTTTAGCTTAATGGGATAGTGGTTCTCGAAATTTATGTAGAATACTTGAATGGCGCCACCTCTTTCACCTCTAGTTACACAGCCTACTGCTCGACCTACTGTACCTCTTCTAATGCCTTCACCTCCCTCGGTAATTGAACAGAGGTGTCGTATTCCAAAAGATAGAGTAAGGAAGTACGGGTAGAAGAATTTCGTGAAAATGCTGAGGTTGATCCGTCCAGGGCTGAGTATTAGTTAGAAAACACTCTGAGAGTGCTAAATGAGATGGCTTGTCCGCCTGAAGATTTTTTGAGGTGTGTCGTTTCGTTGTTAAAAGACGAAGCTTATAATTGGTGGGCAATGATCGTAGCAGTGATACCAAAAAATGAAGTTGCTTGGGAATTTTTCCAGACAGAGTTTAAAAAGAAATATGTCAATAAGAGATATCTAGATAATAAGAAGAAAGAATTTCTAGAGTTGAGATAGGGAAATAAGATTGTAGTAGAATACGAATAGGAATTTTTATTTCTTGGCAAGTATGCACGGGAGATTGTACCCACTGATGAGGTTATGTGCGTCCGTTTTGAAGATGGTTTGAATGATTGGATAAAGATAATGGTGGGTGGTTTAGAAATTCGGCCATTTGTTATTTTGGAAAATAAAGCACATAAAATGGAAGAAGTATACAACCAGAAAAAACAAAGAGAAAAGAGTCTTCGAGATTTTGGGAAGAAAAATTCCACCCGAACTTTCTCAATGCCACCCCTGAAGAAATTCAAAGATAGTGAAGTTCGAGGAGCAGTCTCTTTTAGTTTTCTGAACAGAAGTCGATCAGGACCACCAGAATCCAGATGTTAAAATCGGTCAGCTGACAGTGTGGCTAGTGTTCGTAATGTGTCAACACCGGTATGGGAGCATTGTAAAAGAATCCATTCGGACGAATGTCAGTTAGTTAAAGGAGCCTGTTTCAGATGTGGGAATACCGGCCACTTCATGCGAAATTGTCCAATGAACTTGAAAGCAAATACAGATCGAAGTGTTAACCCTCTGGTTACACCACAGAAAGACAAACGCTCGAGGTAGAGTAGTGGTACAGGTGGAAATCGAAATGAACATAGGGACAGTGGGAGCAAGTTAGATGCTCGAGCTCCCGCACGGACTTATGCCATTCGAGCTAGAGAATAGGCTACTGCTCCTAATGTGGTAACTGGTATATTCTATCTTTTTAATGATATTGTATGTGCTTTGATTGATCGAGGGTCAACTCATTCATATATTTGCACTACCTTATCCACTGATAAGAAATTAGTCGCTGAATCGACTGAATTTGATGTACAAGTCACAAACCCTTTAGGTCATACTGTCATTGTTAACCTGGTATGTCGTAAATGTCCACTGAAAGTTCAAGGCTGTGAATTTTTTGCTGATCTAATGTTATTGTCTTTCACCAAGTTTGATGTGATCCTGGGTATAGATTGGTTATCTGAACATGTTGCGATAGTAAATTGCAAGCAAAGACAGATCAGTTTGAAATGTTCGACAGGTGAGGTAATCACAGTGGAGTCTGATAGATTGATCAGTTTGGAATTTACTTCGTAGGCTAGGTCAAGATCAAAATTTACCATGGTTGGTGGTGGGTGACTTTAACAAAATTGCCTACTCTTTTGAAAAATCGGATGGTCAAAATCGGGCCAAAAGATAAATGGAAGCTTTTCGATATGCTTTGGTTGATTGTGATCTTAACGCTTTAGGTTATAAAAGGAAATGGTACACCTAGGAAAGAGGCAAATTTTCATCAACGAATATTCGGGAACAGCTTGATCAAGGTGTAGCAAAGGCTGCATGGTGGAGACAACTTCTAGATTTTTCAGTTAATCACTTATTGCACTCTATCTTTGACCACTGTCCAATTTTAATGTTTACTGAAAATTCGGGAACCAAATATATGGGGAAGGGACCAATGAGATTCAAATTCAATGTTGATTGTGTTAGAGTATGCCCAAAGACCAGTCAAAAGATGATTGTAATAACATACTTGTTTTACCTCGTTTATTAATATAAGGCATTGCCATTATTATTTTAGTTTCTTTTTTGTGTATATAAATAATTTGTTTTATAATAATGTTCTAAGAATAATATGATTATTTTTAAAAGGTCCTTAGTCGAGTATTATTGTGGGCTTGGACAACAATAATGCATTAAGATTAACATGTAGTTTATTGATGACAAAGTGTTGTCATTGACATGGGATGTCAAAATCAATACATGAGTATGTATTTTAGAGAACAAAATATCGGACTGACTTGCTATGAGTATGTTTCTTGGATTATTATGTAATAGTCACAACATTACTTAAAGTGATTACTATGTATATGATCCCCAAAATTGAGATCATCATTATCTCAACATTATGACTCGTATATTTTGATACAGCCAAACATCCACCATAACTGGTTGTTCTATAAGGGCTGATGTTGGATATATCATAATCTATGTAGTGGGATATGGTTGATCAATATAGGATTTGTCCCTCCTACATAATGGGATCAATATCTTAGGCCACTTGATTTAGTGACACTAGAAATGTATGCCCATGCTCGATAAGTTGATATGATATATCATACTTATTTGTTTATCATAGTCTACTCAAGATATCAAGAAACCTTAGATGGACTATGCAAGTATGACTATTCCATGACTTGTGTCCATTCTAGATATAAAGGACAAAAGGATTTGAAATATGAAGGGTTAACCACAGAGAGATTACGTGGAATTATGATTTCTTGTAACTTAGGTAGCAATGATGCATTGCTAGATGTCACTCATTGTTTGTAATATTAGAATCGTTCTAGTATTGTTGCTAACGCTACAATAACCTACAGGGTCACACACTATGGCTGAAATGAACGGAATCCAAACACAATTGGTGTTATGTTTATCTATCACATGATTTAAATTAATTATTGAATTAATTTAATTTGACAGTTAAATATTAAACACATTATGTGTACAAACTTGTTTTATACGAATAGAGAACATAGTTAATATTAATATATGAATTTGATTCATATAAAAGTTTAATATTTACTAAATATAATTTAACGTAATTATAATTATTAATTATAATGATTTCATTGAATATTAAAAAAATGGAAGTTAATATCTTTTTGGAAATAATATAATATTTTAATAAACCTTTCATATATTTTTCTAAAGGAATATTTCCGTTTTAATATGAGATATTAAATAAAAGGAAATTGAATACTAAAAACATTGAAGTTAATATCATTTTGGAAAGGATATAATGTTTTAACAAACCTTTCATATATTTTTTTAAAGGAATATTTCCGTTTTAATAGTAGATATTAAATAAAAAGAAATTGAATATTAAAAACATGAAAGTTAATATCCTTTTGGAATGGATATAATGTTTTAATTAACCTTCCTTATATTTTTGAAAGAAATATTTTCGTTTTAATATGAGATATTAATTAAAAAGAAATTGAATATTAAAAACATGGAAGTTAATATTCTTTTGGAAGAGATATAATGGTTTTAATAAACCTTAAATATATTTCTATAAAAGAATAATTCCATTTTAATATGAGATATTAAATAAAATGAAATATAGCAGAATTGTTTTGGTGGTGGAATATAAAAAAACAAAGAGGGTCTAGCAACCGTCAAAAATATTCTTTGAAAAGTTTAGAGGGTAATTTATCATTCATTGTCACACTGGGTGTATTACATAGAGGCCGAAACATTGTGTAGCGACTTGGATCGACATACAATTTTGTAACCCAATTCACAACAATCAGTTTTTAGACAATTAAAGGTAATTGTTCATACCCTTCTCACCCTGATTCGTTCCTCGCACATGGATCATTGGATGTGATCACCAGATTATTTTTCCTGCTACGCAATGGGGTGTACCAGTGATCTAACAAATTGGTATTTGGAGGGTGAGTGTGAGAATGTGATTCGAGAGTACTGGAATTTAATTTTAGATCCTTCACCCAAGAAGTTAGATTGTTTGGGTTATCGACTCATGGACTGGAATTTTCAACTGCAACACGATCGTAAGGTGTATAAGAAGCATTTGGAGGATAAAATGGATGTGTTAGCAATGAAGGTGCCAAATGACAAAACACTTTTGGAATTGTTAGATATCCATTTAAACTTGAATCTTAAGGCGGATAAAGAGGAAAGCTATTGGGAACAAAGGGCTCACATTAATTGGCTAAAACATGGGGATCGTAATATCACGTTTTTGTTGGGAAATGTGCAGTTAACATGTCATTGTTTTCTATTTATTTGAAAGATGAATAAATAAATAAAGTTAATTTCACATTTCACATTTCACTATTATGTCTTTTGTATTTTTTGTCTTTCATATTTTGCATGCATAGCAAAATTGTGACAAGCAAATATTAGCTTATTGATTGTCTAAGTTCAAACTAAAGATAAGTGACATTGAAATAGCGTTTACATTGTGAGAAAGATAGCTTACTTCAGTAGCTAATCTAAACGAGTCCGTAATCCAATAAAAGAATCAAAGTGAGCATTTGAGTCAAATATTGAGAAGGATTATTATGTCATCTACAATTTCAATTAGGGAGATGACTAGTCTTAGATATCGGAGCAATTGACTCCATGGGTAGAGACATAGATGTATTCATTGGTAGTATGATACATTAGACTTAGACTAGTCCCATGATTAATTAATTTTGAATCCGTTTGTGAATTAATTGACTTGTGACATTCATGGTGTGATTTATCTAAATCTTGAGTTAGTCACTGATCATGCGTATACAACTCATGTACTTTGATATAAGTGGAGGCTTATTCTCTAAAGATCATTGAGCTCGTAACCGGTATGTTGGGTACATGACTTGTGTATGGCATGGTTTTACTAGGAACAGTGGAATTCATAGCTCAATTAAAGAGTTAATGATATCCTCTCTTTGGTATTGTGGGGATTGATAAATATGGAACATGACCACGAGTTGCTAGTTCTCGAACGAGCAATTTATCACAGTCATTTGTTGATAGTGATCATATTAATCATTAAGAAGACACAAAGGTGACAATGAGATAAAATATGATTGTATTGAGAGAACGAATTTAACTTAAAGGAATCAAGGATATCATATGAGGCTAACACACATGATTAAGTGTACAATAAGGAGTTGTATGAATCAAGGAATCAAGGATATCATTAAACAAAGCAGTTGTATGAATCGCTTTCATAAAAAGTATACAATAAGGAGTTTTCAAGCATGATACTTCTGGTGGCTGACTCTATGATTAAGTAATTGTGAATTATCGGAGCAATGCTTTTAGACATAGTTGCAATTACTAGAGCCTAATTGTATACGTCCGATTGGTCCCTCAACTAGCTCAACAAAAGCTCGATCGGACTACATTGAATCAGAAAAAAATTCTACGACTTTGGAAATAATTTAATTGATTTGATTTATTCGATGTGAAATTAAATTCGATGGTCGTGAGAATTGTTCAACTAGAGAATTTGATTAAAGAATTTTCTTGAAAAATTAATTTAGAAAATCTAAGTGATTTTTGGAAAAATTAATTTTGATCAAGAAAAATTAAATTAATCAAATTAATTAAAATTAATATGATATTTTTGAAAATTAATTTTTTAGTAAGACAATTGGCCGAATTGGTAATTGAACTTGTTAGATTAATTATTCCAAAAATAATATTATTTTAATAATTTAATATTAAATTTAATCTAATATTTATCTTAATAAATCTTATATTAATTTAATATTAAAGTGATTAAGTTTAATTATAATTGAACTCTCTAAACTCTCCTTATATAAATAGAGCATTGGGTCATTATTTTGACACACTTGAATTCAAGATAAAGTTGTAAAGAGAAAATTTTCTAAAGAGATTGTTTCATAAAGTCCCAAGAGATATTTTTTTTATTTACAATTTGACCCAAAAGTTTAAAGAAATTTTGAAATTACCTTACTAGTAATTTTTGTGAAAAATTTTCTGATTCGAAGTGAGCCCACACTCGACATATGTGAGCTTGAGAATAGTGGAGAAGACTATTCGATCGAAGTGCTCATCCTAAACGAATCGAAAAAGGTACAATTTTGATTAAGTACACGAGGAGCAGTTGAGGAATAGTCCTAGTAGTCTAGAGATAGTAAGGTTCGATTGTATTCGTTAATCCCTCTTTTATGCTGATGAATTTTAATGACATTTTAATGAATACGAGAGTATTTTTCATTGTTAGATTGCTTTGATTCTTATTTAATGTTTTTCAACTGTTTACTCTTGGATCTAACTGCATCAAACATGAGAGTGCATTTGCAGTCTACCAACATCGAGAGAAGCGGTGACAAGTTAGGTTAACAAGCAATACAGCAAGAGTTGCTTGGGATTAGAAGAGATTCTACTCACTTGCTCTTGAGTGCACAACGTTACTCACACCAAGAGGTGGGGTGATTGTGGGTACTTGAGTCTTGATTAAACAGAGGACTATTATTGGTAAGATTTCATTGGAGCTCTACTGTTACGACAATTCGTCTACACAATACCTTGTCGACGCATCCAGCATTACAACTAAGAGAAATCAATGATCCACTCCAATCCTTTACACTTGATCAAACATTTACTTTTATGCATTTAAATTCTTAAAACTTCCACAACAATTGATTTACCTTCTGTTGCTTTGACAATTAATCTTGATTGCATTGACAGTATTAACAATTTTAGTATGCAGATCTAACTTAGTTACGCTGACATCTTTACTCACATTTCATCTAATTTTAGTGTTAGTTTTTTCGACAGCTAAACATCAAGAACTCATTCCTCGTGGGATTGATATTCAATAGAATTGTTCTATCAACTATACTTGCATTGACGTGTGTCCGCTTGCACAATTACTGTGACGTTACAGATGCGATCAAGTTTTGGCGTTGTTGCCGGAGACTAGCATTTGTTTGATGTTTGCTTTTGTAGTTGCAATTAATTTTACTTACTTAGCTTCTAATCTCTACTAATCTGTTTACTTTTCTATTGTTTTTTTTTCAATTATTTTAGGTGTTGCATGTCCACAAAGAGAAATCCTAACACTATCGTTAGTTTTGATCTGGAGCTTGAAAGGACATTAAGGAGGAAAAGGCAAGAACAAAGGAAAATGGCTGGAAATAACAATGATCTACCACCATTGCTGACACAAAATGATGTTCCTCCAATACAACCACAAGTTATTAATAATCTACCACCACTGCCTCCAAAAGTTGAACAAGTGCAAAATAGGACAATAAGAGATTTTGTTGTGCCTATACTCGATGATCTACAACTAGGGGTTATGAGACCAACTATACAAGCTAGAAATTTCGAGCTGAAACCGGTGATGTTTCAGATGCTTAATTCAAATGGGCAATATTTTGGTTTGCCTCATGAAGACGCAAGAGAACATTTAAAATTATTTCTGCTTATTTAGGCATCTTTTAGTCAACATGGTGTCCCTGATGATGCCTTGAGAATGCAATTATTTCCTTATTCATTGCATTGCAAAGCGAGAACATGGCTTTTGAGTTTGCCGGTTGGGTCCATTACATCTTGGAATGCGCTAGCAACACATTTTGTTTTACGTTTTAATTCGTCGACAATGAACGTAAGGTTGCACAATGATATTACAGCATATAAACAGTTGGATGATGATAACTTACATACAACATGATAGCATTATAAGACTCTGATTAGACGCTGCCCAATGCATGGAATTCAACAAAAAACTCAGATGGAAATATTCTACAATGGTTTGAATGCTCAGACAAGAAATCTTGTCGACGCATCAGCCAATGGTCCCTTGTTAGATTGCACAAAATGATTATCAGTATCCAATCTCTCATTCTGCGCAGGTAAAGAATAACCCTGGTGTTCTTGAATTAGATGCTATTTCTTCTTTGAGTAAACAGGTATCTTCTTTGGTCAATAGCATAAAGAATATGAAGGGGACAAGTGATGTTGCCCCTATTCAAGTGGCTCAACAAATGGATGCACCGACATTTTTCTGTGAGATTTGCAGTGACAACCATAGTTACGAGGACTGCCCACAACATGCTGAAAATGCTTTCTTTGTCAATAACATCATAGGGAATTCATATGGTAACTCATACAACAACAAAACTCAACAACCTTGGGGGAATCAAAATGCTTCTACATATAGATATGACAATTCCACAAATCAAGGGAGTTATAGACAAGGGAGTTATAACAACCATCAATAGTAGAATTTTAATCAGAATTCGCAAGTACATTCAAATCCTAATCAATTGCAGGCATATCGCCAGATGCAACCACAATCGCAATTGTAGCCACAACAGAATGCAATGCCACATATGCAAGGACAGCATCAGCAACAGCAGTAATTTTCTCAACAAAGGCCAGATCTTATGGATGCTCTTGAAGCACTGATGTGAGAGAATATCACGAGAACTGAAGTAATTGTGCAAGGTAATTCTTCCTCTATTCGAGCATTAGAAGCCCAGCTAAGACAGTTGGCTTCTAATCTGAGTACACGGTCACCAAGTTCTCTACCTAGTAATACTGAGAATCCAACACAAAGAGGGAAAAAGCACTATAAGGCTATTACGTTGCAAATTGGAAAGCGAACGACTGAGCCAAGCAGTTCGAATCAAGACCATGTCGATGGATTTAAACCAATGCAAGGAGGAGTTGCAGCTGAAAGAAACTAAGCAGAAATAAATGAGGAGGAGCCAACTGTAGTGACATCTATGATTACAATTTACCCAACGCAGTTGTCAACATAACTACCAATGTCGACACCATCGAGTTTTCCGCAACAACCCAATGTTATGATATTTTTGCCATTTTTGCAAAAATTTAAAGAGAAAGTCCATGATAAAGAGTATAAATAGTTTGTCTCTACTTTGAAACAATTACACATTAACATACCTCTTATTGATGCTCTTGTGTAGATACCCAGTTATGGGAAATTTATGAGGGAGCTATTATCGAAGAAAAGAAAATTGTCCGAAATCGAGATGATTGCGCTCACAAAGAGGTACAGCGCTGTGCTTACAAACAAGTTGCCTCCTAAAATGAAAGACCTTGGTAGCTTCACAATCCCATGCTCCGTTGGGAATCATTATTTAGGTAAAGCTTTATGTGATTTGGGAACAATTATTAACCTTATTCCTTTATCCACTTTCAAGAAGTTAGGAATAGGATCAATGAAGCCCACTGCGGTGACATTGCAACTTGCGGACAAATCCTTAGCACAACTTGAAGGCTAAATCAAAGATGTCTTTATTCAAGTAGATAAGCTCGTGTTTCTTGTCAATTTCATAATCCTTGATTGCGAAGCAGACAAGGAGGTGCCTATTTTTCTAGTACAACCATTTTTGGCAACGGGACGCACTTTTATCAACATGTTCAAGGGAGAACTTATCATGCGTCATAACGACGAACATGTAACCTTTAATATGTTCAAAGCATCCCTGTCCAAGAGTAAAGAGCAATGTGTGCTAAATGAGATAATTCTGGAATAATTCAATGTAAAGAGTTCAGTCGTCTTAGGTAAAGATGCAGT
This sequence comes from Kokia cookei, assembly GCA_039519145.1. Taxonomy (NCBI): domain Eukaryota; kingdom Viridiplantae; phylum Streptophyta; class Magnoliopsida; order Malvales; family Malvaceae; genus Kokia; species Kokia cookei. The sequence continues at coordinate 14,113,828 of CM076901.1, forward strand.
GACATCCGTTAAGGAAATCTTAGCTGAATGTGAGCACAAAGAGGAGGTTAGTAATTGTGAGCTGAGGCAGAATTGACAATTAAAATCTTTGGATTTGTCGAACATGACAATCCTTGTGTTTAAACCGTCAATTGAGCAAACTCCTACCTTAGAGTTGAAGCCTTTGCCAACACACTTGAAATATGTCTTTTTGGGTGACAACGATACATTACTTGTAATTGTCAACGCATCCCTCACACAACACAGTAAGATAAGCTCATCGCCATTTTGAAACAACATAAGAGAACCATAGCCTGGAGCATTGCTAATGTCAAATGCATTAGTCCCTCTTTTTGCATGCACAAGATCAGGCTGAAAGATGAAGGGAAGCAATCAATTGAGCAACAAAAGAGACTTAAAGAAAAGGTGAAAGAAGTAGTGAAGAAGGAAATTACCAAGTGGTTAGACGCGGGCATCATCTACCCTATTTCTGATAATGATTGGGTGAGCCCCGTCCAATGTGAGACCAAGAAAAATGTTTTCACAGTTGTGAGCAATGATAAGAATGAGTTGATCCCTACTCGCTTTGCGATTGGCTAGCGAGTATGCATGGATTATCGCCAATTGAATGAAGGCACAAAAGACCACTTCCCACTACCTTTCATTGACTAGATGCTGGATAAGCTAGCTGGTAAGGCCTATTATTGCTTCCTAGATGGCTATTCTGGATATAACCAAATAGCCATTACGCCGGAAGATAAAGCAAAGACTACGTTCATATGCCCTTTTAGAACCTTTGTCTTTCGACGTATGTCATTTCGATTGTGCAATGCGCCAGCAACATTCCAAAGATGCATGATGGCAATTTTCTCGAACATGATCGAGGACTCTCTAGAGGTATTCATGGAAGATTTATCTGTCTATGGACAGAATTTTAACCAATGCGCTGACAACCTAGCGAAAGTTTTGAAGAGATGCGAGGACACAAATCTAATTCTGAATTGGGAGAAATGCCATTTCATGGAATTGAAGGTATTGCCCTCGGCCATAGTATATCATGTCAGGGCATTAAGGTAGATAAAGCAAAGGTCAAAATCATCGAGAAATTATCACCGCCAACAAATGTTAAGGGAATAAAAAGCTTTCTTGGACATGATGGCTTCTATAGGAGATTTATCTGTTATTTTTCCAAGATTGCTAAACCGTTATGCTCATTGCTAGAGAAAAATAAAAGTTTGTGTTTGATGACACCTGTTTGGAAGCATTCATCACAATAAAGAAGCAGCTAGTACAAGCTTCGATTATCGTCGCACTGAATTGGATGCAACCATTTAAATTAATATGCGACGCAAGTGACTTTGTTGTGGCAGTTGTACTAGGCCAACGTAAAGAAAAGGTATTTAATTCCATTTATTATGCTAGTAAAACTCTGACTGAAGCACAAGATAATTATACAACTATTGAGAAGGAGTTGCTAACAGTAGTCTTTGCATTTGACAAGTTTCGCTCGTACCTTATCTACGCAAAGATTACAGTGTACACAGACCACTCTTCATTGAGATACCTTTTTGAGAAAAAAGATGCCAAACCTAGATTAATCCGTTGGATCCTACTCCTACAAGAATTCGATGTTGAAATCAAGGATAAGAAAGGATCTGAAAATCAAGTAGCTAACCACTTATCTTGATTGGAAGTTGGAAGTGAAGATGGGAGTAAAGCTCAGATTATTGACGCATTTCCAGACGAGCAGTTGTTCTTTATCGACACATCACATTGGTATGCTGATATAGTCAATTACCTTGTGTGTGGGAAGCTACCTTTGAGTGTTGTTGGTAACAAGAAATTCAGATTCTTGCGCAATGCTGTAAAATATCACTGGAACGAGCCATACTTATTCAAGGTATGTGCTAACAATATTATATGTCGCTACGTTCTTGAAGAGGAGATGACTTCTATCCTACGACATTGCCATGATGCTTTATATGGAGGCCATTTTGGTGGTGTAAAGACTGCAGCAAAGGTCCTGCAGTCAGGATTCTATTGGCCCACATTGTTTCGAGACACCCACAACTTTGCACAACAATGTGATCGATGTCAAAGAACTGGATCAATATCTCGATGCAACGAGATGCTTCAACAGCCTATTATGGAGGTAAAGCTATTCGATGTCTAAGGTGTAGACTTTATGGGACCATTCCCTAACTCCTTTGGGAATGTGAACATTCTAGTTGTGGTTGATTATGCCTTGAAGTGGATCAAGGCAATCGTAGTGTCAAAAGATGATGCTTGAACGGTGTTGAAGTTCTTTCACACTTACATCCTTACGAGATTTAGAACAACTAGAGCATTAATAAGTGATTAAGGTACTCATTTTAGTGACCATCAAGTGGCAACAGCATTAAAGAGATATGGTGTGAAGCATCATATGGCTACTACATACCACCCACAAACCAATGGCCAAGCTGAAGTATCCAATCGTCAAATCAAAAGCATCCTTGAGAAGGTGGTTAATCAATCTAGAAGGGATTGGTCTTCGCGGCTACATGACGCATTGTGGGCGCTTAGCATTGCTTATAAGAGCCCATTGGGGATGTCGTCGTATCAGTTAGTGTTTGGTAAGTCTTGTCACCTACCAATTGAGCTTGAACATAAAGCCATGTGGGCTATCAAGCAGGTGAATATGGCTTATGACGCTACCAGAAGAAAAAGATTATTAGACATCACTGAACTGGAAGAAATCCACCGTCATGCTGATGAGAATGCCACAATATACAAAGAAAAGAACAAGAGATGGCAAGATAATATCATCTTGTGTCGACAATTTAACCCTGGTCAGTAAGTACTTTTGTTTAACTCACGTTTAAAACTGTACCCAAATAAATTACGTTCAAGATGGTCGGGCCCTTTCAAGGTTGTCGATGCATTCCAAAACGGTGTGGTGACAATTGAGAATCTGAAAGATGGGCAACAGTTCAAGGTGAATGGCCAACGTCTTAAGCATTATGTGAGCCCAAAAGTCGAAGAACCAAATGAGGCCATCGATTTGGTCACATTTAAATAATGTCAACGCATTTTTACATTTTCTTTTACTTGTTTCGTTTTAAAATTCTATGCAGGAATAAAAATAATCTTTTTGTCGGTGCATCACGAACAAAACTTGTCGGCGCATTCTGTGATGACTCGGTAAAGCTTTTTTAATAAGAATCGTGCCGATTGATTTCTCTCTTCTCCTAACCGTTCGATCAAATGAAAAGGTACGATCTGCAGCCTAACATTTAATGGCTACAGATGCAACATTTTCCCATGATCTTTGCAATAATCACAATTTTTACCACCTCTAGATTATAACAAACTCATATTTGTAGACTATCTTCTTCTACCTACATTAGCCATGATCTTCGCAATAATCACGATTTTTGCCACCCCTAGGTCTAATCCCATGGAGTGCCACCCATATTAATATTCTGCTTCGAATTCTTCAGAGGGTCGATGACCACTCTCCATTTGTGCACAAACTAACTAACGAGAGAGTTGCCCAAGTGCTAAGCGACCTGTATGTTGACGGGGCTGTCTGGATAGGTAATGGGCCACATAACTACACCATGCATCGGAGGTATCTCACAACCTTCAGCAAAGTGTGGTTCTATTTCATAAATAGTCGCATCCCGCCTTCTACGCATAGCATTACGACGATATTAGACCGTATGTGCCTTTTACACTCAATCGTACAGGGCCGTCACATTGATATCGGTGAAATCCACCATGATCAAATAACTGAAGATACTGTAAAACAAACTAGTATACTCTCTTTCCCTTCTTTAATAATGCTGCTCTACGAATAGAAGGGCATTGTGCCCCAGGATGGCGAGAAAGTGTTGGAAAACAAGTACCATCAATGACATATCAGTTGAAAGAATGACTCGAGGCTAAGAAACGCCGATTGTGAAAGAAGCATCACAAAAGGACAAGGGCAAAGGGAAAAAGAAGGAAAAACATGCTGATGCATTTACAAATCCTTAACTGGAAAAGGGGCTGGCTATTATGGAAGTTTATTTTGATCGGATTGACACGCGCACTATCCGCACTGTCGACGTATTAGAATATAAGGATTACAAATAGCATATTTTCTATGCATATACAAAAGCCTGGAATGAGGCAATTGTCAGTGCATTGCGCAGCATGAGTCCCAGTCTGCTACCAGACTTCCCAACCTTTCTCTCTATTTTTCACCCAATGCAAGCCTTATCCTCTTACCAGCTTACTCTTGATGGTAGGTCTTCCCATGTCCCAACAAGAATTCATATCTCTAATGATGAAGAGCAAGAGGGGCACTCTAATGTTGAGGGGGATTGCTATCAGAATATCGCCAATCTGTTTGAAGACGAGTTCTCGAGCAGTCTCGATGCAAACATGGAAGAGTAGGCGACTACGGTTGAAGAAGTGACTACCCCGACTGTACCCATGGGTATAGATGCAGTGAAAGGTACTGACATTGCCACAACTAAGTAAGAATAGCCTATGGATGAAGCAGTGGAAGAAGACAGCCAAGAGAAAGAGAATGAAGAAGAATAAGAAGAGAATGAACTAAAAGACCCTACTGAGGTGTAGAAAGAAAGGAAGGAAGATGTTCCGACAATTATTGCTAAGGATATTATCGGCACGCACGTGAGTGTGGGGGCATCTAGTAGTGATGAGGCCCCACTTGATTCGAGCCGGACTGAGGTAGTTACAAGCAGCATTGAGGAGATTCACCCTCTTGCCATTGTGCCATATGTGATACCTTTAGCTAAAATCGATCCATTCGAGGTAATTATCGATGAGGCCATCACCCAACCAACTAAGGAGGAGCAATCCACCAATCTGATTGGTTCGAAGGATAAGAAACGGAAGCGCAAGGACAAAAAGAAGAAACATAAAAACAATAGCGAGAGCCAAAGGAAAAAGAAAAAAAAACCAAAGCAGCCTCCGCATCGGCTATTGAGGAAGCATTTTTATTGTCATTGCATTTTTTTGTTAATTTAGTTGCATTGTCGTTGCATTTCAATTCTTATCTATATATTATTTTCAGTGCATTGTGGACAATGCAGACCTTAAGTTTGGGGAGGATATTGTGAAATGGAAATGCAATTACACCCACATCTTTAAATTTTACATGTTTCTTTAGTTAATGAAAATATGTAGAATTTCAAAAAAAATGTGACCACAATTTTTTTTTTTTTATGCATCATTCGTGAATTACTTGGGATGCTGATGTGTAAATTGGATGAATATGAATGAATAGTGAGTCTTCTATTTTTGAATGAATGATTGGAATTGCTTCAGTAATGAATGAATAGTGTTAATGTTTGAATCTTGAACTAACTGACTAGTTGTAGTGACATTGTATTAATAAAAGACACTCCAATGTGAGTGCAGTGTGACTTTTCAAGTAGAACACTCCATTGCAAATTTTAGAAAAATTATTTAGCCAAAGCTTGTCACTACAAGAGTGTGTGTCAGCGCAATTACATACCTCCTGGAGGTTTTTTGCACCCCATCGTTACTACCCAAGAATAAATGTAGAGTAGTGCAATGACATCTCTCAGTCACTTGAAAAAGGCAAATGACAAAAAGAAAAAAAAAAGAAAAGAAGAAAAAAATGTTTGTTATAAATGCTATATTGGTTCAGGGAAGATTAAGATTCAGTGCACAATACTAACATTAATAAAGTTATAGTTTTAATGATTCAAGCCTATAAATTGTCGACGCATTATTCTATCACAAGAATACAATTTATGTGTTAGGATTTCAGGAAATTCAAGTTACGAGAACAATGATTGTGGTGAAATGTTTGCTTGTGACTTTGCTCATTTTTGTTTACTTGAGGACAAGTAAAAACTCAAGTTTGGGGGTGTGATAGTATTGCAAATGACATATATTTTCTCTCTAAATTGATGTTTTAATTGTCTCTTTTGTATCATATTTAGAATGCATTGTAAGCATTTCATGCTTAGTTTTTTATATTTTCTAACTCATTATAGTTTAGTTTAAATTCTTGTTATTTTTACATATTTTGTGTACTAATGTCGTTACAAGTAGTCTATATATTGTGCCTTAAAATTGTCAGCGTAGGAACTCATCTCAAAAGATTAATGCCAAAAGAAGAATGCAACCACAAAATTAGCTTGAAATTGTGACCAGAGATGTCCTTGCATAAAAATCTAAGCTTCGGATAAGTGAACCCAAGCTGAAAATACAATTAGAAGCACCAGCGCAGGAAAATCACTCGTTGTCGCCACAATTAAAGGTTTCAGATCGCGCCCAATAATGCAGCGCCAACCTGCAGATTTCTAAAGAACACATTAAATTTGCGTGAGTGCACAACTGTACTGTAACTAACTTTCACAATTGTAAATTGGATCTGGATCTGAGAATGAAGGATGAAACCTGCAACTTTTGAAGGCTATAAATAGAGGAAAGAAGAAGGAAAAAATCATCAAGAGGTGGAGGAATTAAATGCTGCAATTACTGTGTGTTTTTTTAGATTTAAGCTGGAAAAACGGTGAGTTGATGGAGAAAAGGAGCAACCACTTTTGATGAGAGGTGCTTGATACAAGACAAGAGGAGCGGTTATGGAGTAGTCCTAGTAGTCTAGAGATAATAAGCTTCGATTGTATTTGTTGAACCCTGTAACACCTGAATCCCGTACACCGTCACCGATTAGGATTTCGGTGTCTACTATTCATTTTATACTGTTCATCTTTTACGAATATCTGACTTTTTGCATCTTTATTCAATACAAAAAGCATTTCTCACAATTTAAAACATTATCTAATCATAACACAATTTTATCAAGGAAAAAATGGTATTTCCAACATTTTAAGAGATTTCTATCGGTACCTGATGGTCAAGTATCGATAGTGGTCAATTCAATGAACAATTTTACAACTGTGCAAATTTCTACTGGTACTTGTACTAGTTCTACTGATACAAGTACGATTTTTATCGATACAAGATTTGCAACTATCGATACCAAAAACTCCAAAGAGCAAAAATCCACCCCCTGCAACTTCTACCGCTTACATACTACCGATACATCAGTACCATGAACTACCGATACTTTCAATTCAACTATCGATACAATTCAAGTTAGAGAACAACCTCTCTCCTACGCTGTACTTCTACCGATACATGCAACAATTCTACTGAAACAAGTATGCAAAATTTCATTAATGATGTCAAGACACAAGTTTAATACCTCAAACACAACCAATATAAGATATGCATTAAAACATCACAACACATACATAACTTCTAAGTCTTTACAAGCACTATAAGCCTAGCATCAAGTTATACTTCATTCATTTACCAAAATAAAAAATAGTATGATTTCAACATCTTTGGTTCCATATCAAAGGTTAATAACATCCTAGTACATGCCAAATAGCCGAGTGATGTAAATACTACCGATCGAGCTCCCAAGATAGTGTGATTGTCTTCACGATTATTCGATCTTCAAGTCACAAAACGAGATCTACAAAATAACAAGTTCATTGGTAAGCAACATAGCTTAAAAAGTTCGCAAGTTCGTCAATTTACCAAGTCTTATGAGATAAGCAACTCTATAAATCTGTCAAGTTAGTTCAATTGACCTTCAAAGGTCGCTATTCGTTTTACTCCCTATTGAGACAAAAGTCATGTTGCTCATTTGCTCCCTATTGACCCAAGGGTCATGCCTGTTACCAGTATATGATGTTATTCTTAACCATCGATACGGTAAATCTATTCCCTCCGATACTGCTCATACTAAGCTGATGAGAATATGAATTCAGTCATCGTAGGGCCTGTAATCCATTCCACCTTACGGTGACTCACGATGCTATAGAGTATCCGCAACAAATGTAGGATCTCAACCATCGGACCATTTTCTATCTTTGGCATAATGCCGGGAAATTCTCATCTCGATGTTTCTCATTTTTAACAATCATTAAAAAGGTATTTATAAGTAGTTATTAATAAGAGTTTGACATTACGAACTTACCAGACTGAATTGCAGTTTAGGAAAGACTTTAGGGACTAATCTACTAATTTCCCTTTTTCACAATCGGTAGCACGATCGTAGTCTATATTCACAAATCATTCAATTTTCACATTAAATTACATAATATAGTCATCCAACAGAACTTAGCCTTTTTGGGAAAATTACAATTTTACCCCTACTAGTTTCTCTTTATTCAATCTAGTCCTTTCAACACAAAACTTACAAAATAGCCATTCTTTTACACAACACCCATAGTTGAATTCTCTTGGGTACTTACCCAACCCATTCACATATCTATTTTCACAACAATACATGAAATTTCACCAATTTCACATTTTAGTCCTTTAACTCTAATTTCATCAAAAATCACTTTACAAAAAGATTTAACCCAAGTATCAAACATTTAAATATATCAAAAAATTCCAAGAACAAGAAATTTCATCAATGGCAAGTTTTCTAACATTTGACAGATTCACAAATTAGTCCTTACATAAGCTACCTTAAGTTGATACGGACTCAAAAACATAAAAATTACCAAAAACGATCTAGGTTTGCTTACCCAAATCAAAGCTCAAAGGTTTAAATTGAAAACCCTAAGTTTTCTCCTTCTTGTTGTCGTGTGAAGAAGAAAGAAGAAGAAAATGGAATGAAATTTACTTCCTTTTTCTTTTAATTTCATATATATAGTAATGGTATTTTTGTAATTATTAAGATTTTCATCATTAAGCTTTAATTAATCATTTTTAATCTTAATTAAATCTATTTATACTAATATAACCCACTAATTAATATTCTTTTGGTTAATTTATTCATTTGGTCCTTCTAATTAAACATCTATACTTTTACCCTCTTTATAAATTAATTCTTTCTATTCAATTATCTATTTAATCTATGAAATATTCAAATTATAATTTCATAAGATGCATGTATCACCAAAAATACTTAAAATAAAAAAATTTACGACTCGACTTGTCGGAGCTGTGGTCCCAAAACCACTGTTCCGACACCACTGAAAATTGGTCTATTACAACTCTCCCCCTTAGGGAAATTTCGTCCCGAAATTTCTTACCAGTAAATAGGTTAGAGTACTGTGATCTCATCAAAGCCTCTATCTCCCAAGTAGCTTCCTCTATTCCGTGACGATTCCATAATACTTTCACCAACGGTACTTTCTTGTTCCTCAGTTCTTTTACTTCGCCAATCAATATTCTAGCGGGTTCCTCTGAATATGACAAATCTAGCTGAATCTCAACTTCCATGGTTGCAATAACATGTGAGGGATTTGATCTGTACCGTCCCAACATTGATACATGAAATACATTATGAATCTTCTCAAGTTCTGGTGATAAAGCCAACTTATATGCCACAGGACCAACCCACTCAATAACTTCATATGCACCGATGACCCGCGGACTCCATTTTCCCTTTTTACCAAACCACAGTATTTTTTTCTAAGGTGAAACTTTTAGGAACACTCGGTCTCCTATAGTAAACTCTATATCTTTCCTCTTAAGATCTACGTACGACTTTTGTCGATCAGATGCTACTTTCAAACAATCACGGATTACCCGCACTTTGTCCTCAATCTCATTAACTAAATCGTTTCCAATCAACTTAGACTCACTTAATTCTGACCAGTACAGAGGTGTCTTACACTTCCAACCATATAATGCTTCGAATGGTGCCATTTTAATACTAGATTGGTAGTTATTATTATATGCAAACTCCACCAACAGCAAATACTTTTCCCAGCTTCCTTTAAACTCAAGTGTACAACATCATAGCATATCCTTAAGAATCTGTATCACTCGCTCTAATTGTCCATCCGTTTACAGATGATATGCAGTACTAAAATTCAACCGAGTCCCTAGAACTTCATGTAGCTTATCCCAAAATCTCAAGGTAATGTGTGGATCCCTATTGGAAATTGTAGAGGCTGGTACCCCGTACAGTCGAACTATTTCAGACACATATAGCTCGGCCAATCTCTCAAGTGGATAATTTACCCGAATGGGAATAAAATGAGCAGACTTCGTCAATCTGTCAATAATTACCCAGATTGAATCTTTCTTTATCGATGTCACCAGAAATCCTATGACAAAATCCATTGTGACTCGCTCCCATTTCCACTCCGGAATGTTAATCGACTGTAGTAACCCGGATGGCACCTGGTGTTCGGCTTTCACCTGCTGATGTATAATACACCTAATCACAAATTCTGAAATCTCTCGTTTCATACCTAACCACCAATATAATTTCTTCAGGTCATTATACATTTTCACACTCCTCGGGTGTATGGAATAAGTGCTGCTATGAGCCTCTGTCAGAATATCTCGTCTCAAATCTGAATCGTTCGAAATACATACCCTACCTCTATAATACAACATACCCTCTGTATCAACTATAAACACTGTAGTAGCATCACTCTATATCTGCTCCCTTTTAGCTATCAACTTTGGATCATTTCTTTGTAATTCTCGAATTCGCTGTAAAAATAATGGCTTCGTCCTAAGCTCCGCGGTGATAGAACCATCGTCGTCCAATGAAAGATGGGCATTCAATGCTCTCAAAGCAAACACCTATTTTTTACTTAAGGTGTTAACTACAACATTAACCTTACCCGGATGGTAATCGATCATAAGGTCATAGTCTTTTAACAGCTCTAACCAACGACGTTGTCGCAGATTCAACTCCTTCTGTCATTAGATATCTCAAACTCTTGTGATCTGTAATATATGACATCTCTCCCCATAAAGGTAGTGTTGTCAAATCTTCAATGCAAAAACTACAGCAGCTAACTCCAGATCATGAGTCGGATAATTCTTTTCATGCAGTTTCAACTGTCGAGAAGCATAAGCTACCACTTTCCCATCTTACATCAAAACACACCCCAATCCGCTTAAAGATGTGTCACTGTAAACAAAGAACTCTTTTTCCGTCTCTGGTTACATCAAAACTAGAGCTTTAGTTAACAACTTTTTCAACTAGTCAAAACGTTGCTGACACCTTTCAGACCACACGAAGTGAATGTTTTTCTGTAGCAAACTCGTCATCGGTAAAACTATGATGGAAAAGTCTTTCACAAATCAACGGTAATAACTTGCTAATCCCAGAAAATTACGTACCTCGAAGCCGTTCTTCGGTACCCTTCAATCAAGAATAGCTGAGACCTTGCTTGGATCGACACGTATTCCTTCTGAAGATATTACATGACCCAAAAATCCAACTTCTCGAAGCTAGAATTCACATTTATTGAATTTCGCATACAACTACTTTTCTCGCAAAATCCGTAAAACCTCTCTCAAATGATGAGTATGCTTTGATTTTGTCTTGGAGTAAATCAATATGTCATCAATGAACACAACCACAAACCTATCCAACTAGGGTTGAAATATTCTGTTCATCATATCTATAAATGCTACGGGAGCATTAGTCAACCCAAATGGTATAACTAAAAACTCATAATGTCCGTACCGAGTTCTGAATGTCGTTTTCATTATATCACAATCTTTCACCCGCATCTGATAATAACCTAATCGAAGGTCTATTTTAGAGAACACAGTTGTACCCTTTAATTGGTCAAATAGTTCATTGATTCGAGGTAACAGATACTTATTCTTAATCGTCACCTTATTTAGCTGTCTGTAATCTATACACATCCGCGTCGATCCATCTTTCTTTTTCACGAATAGTACGAGCACACCCCATGTGACACACTAGGTCGTATGAACCCTCTGTTTAATAATTCTTGCAACTGAGCTTTCAATTCTTTCAATTCGATCGGTATTATTCTGTATGGTGGAATAGAGATCGAAGCGGTACCAGGTATCAAATCAATGTCGAACTCCACTTTTCTAACAGGTGGAAAACCCGATAATTCTTCCGAAAACACATTTGTATACTCTTGAACAACTGGTACCTAATCCAATTCTATTCCCGAGCCTCGAATATCAAGTATGTATGCCAGGAATGCTTTACAGCCTCTATGAATCATCTTCTATGCTGAAATAGCCGAAATCATTTTGGTTTCACTGTTTAACCTACAGAATTCCATCATGCATCATGCTCTTTTAGTGGACAATAACCAATCCATACCTAAGATCACATCAAACTCGATGAAGGGCAATAGCATTAGTTCAGTAGAAAATCCATAGCCCTGATCTTTTAGTGGACATTTACGACATACTAAGTTAACAATGACACTATGAACCAAAGGGTTTGTGACTTGCACATCAAATTCAGTCGATTCAACGACCAATTTCTTATCAATGGCTAAAGCAGTGCAAATATATGAATAAGTTGATCCTAGGGCTATCAAAGCACATATAATATTATTAAAAAGATAAAATATACCAATCACCACATCAAGAGTCATAGCTTTTTCTCTAGCTCTGATGGCATATGTCCGAGCAGGTGCCCGTGCCTCAGACCTGGTTACATTACCCCTATTGTCGCTTTGACTTCTACCGACGCTGCTGTTTTGCCTCGGCCATTTACCTTTTGACGATGAAATAAGGGTTTTCACAATCTGGTTCTCTTTTACCTCCAAAGCCGTCGGGCAGTTTCGCATAAAATGATCTGTGCCTCCAAATCGATAACAAGTTCCTTTTATCTTTCGACACTCACCTGCATGATACCTTCTGCAATGCTCACATGATGGGTTTGGCATATTTCGGACACTGGTTACGTTAACTGCAAGACAGTTCTGAAATTTAGACTCTGGTGGTCCCGATCTACTCCTGCTCAAAAGTCCAAAAGAAGCTGCTCCGTAAATTTTATTTTCTCTAAATTTCTTCGGTGGGGGCATAGAAAAAGTTCTGGGGATATTCTCTCCCAAATTTTTGCAACCTCTTCTCTCTCTATCTCTTATTGTGGTAAATTTCTTCCATCTTTTGAGCTCTATCTGCGAGAACCACAAACGGTCGCAACTCAAAACCTCCTACCATCATCTTAATCTCGTCATTCAACCCGTCTTCAAAGTGGACACACATTACTTCATTTGTCGATACAATTTCCCGGGCATACTTACTGAGTTGTACGAATTCTCGTTCATATTCTGCCACTATCTTATTCCCCTATCTCAATTCTAGAAACTCTTTCTTTCTTTTGTCCAGATACCTTTTGCTGACAATTTCTTTCTGAATTCTACTTGGAAAAACACCTAAGTAACTTCATTCTCAAGCATCACTGCTAAAATTGTCGTCCACCAATTGTAGGCTAATCCTTCAACAATGAAGTCGTACACCTCAGGTAGTCTTCTGGAGGACAAGTCATCTCGTTCAAAACTCTTAGTGTATTTTCCAACCAGTATTCAGCTCTAGAAAGCTCATCTTTTATGTTTCCTCGAAATTATTTTGCACCATACTTTCTAACCCTGTCCGTCGAAACACGACGTCTATATTCCACCACTGGAGGAGGTGGAGGCATAGCGAGAGACACTACTGGTCGGGTGGCAGATTGTGCGATATGAGGTGAAAAAGGTGATGTCATCTGGTTATTTCTCATGAACTCCGAGAACTACTGTCCCCTAAAACCGAAGAACATATTCTTTGCTTCATTTTCAATCATTGGTAATATCGATGCCCCATGACTTGCTCCAAAATCATTAGGTGGGCATTACTATTAACTTCATTGGTTTTCTCTTTTTCTGAGTCAGACATCTTACGTTTATTTGCAAGAACTATGATTAGACCGGATCCATCTATATCACACTATCATAGGTTCATTTGGCATGTACTTCTAAACATAAAACACTATCATTATAGTCCAAGAAACGGCTAAATCGAAAGCTTTGATACCACTAAATATAACACCCGAAACCCATACACCGTCGTTGGTTAAGATTTTGGTGTCTACTTTTCATTTTACACTGTTCATCTTTTACGAATATTTGACTTTTGCATCTTTACTCGATACAAAAAGCATTTTTCACAATTTAAAACATTATTCAATCATAACACAATATTATCAAAGGTAAAAATGGTATTTCCAACATTTTAAGAGACTTCTACCGGTACTTGATGGGCAAGTATCGATAGTAATCAATTCAATGAACAATTTTAAAACTGTGCAGATTTTTACCAGTACTTGTACTAGTTCTCCTGATACAAGTATGATTTCTACCAATACAAAACTTGCAACTACCGATACCAAAAACTCTAGAGAGCAAAAATCAACTCCATAGAACTTCTACTGATACAAGTTTACATACTACTGATACATCAATATCATGAACTACTGATACTTGCAATTCAACTACCGATACAATTCAAGTTAGAGAACAACCTCTCTCCTACCCTATATTTCTACCAATACATGCAATAATTCTACCGAAATAAGTATGTAGAATTTCATTAATGATGCCAAGACACAAGTTTAATACCTCAAACATAACCAATAAAAGATATACGTTAAAACATCACAACACATACATAACTTCTAAGTCTTTACAAGCATTATAAACCTATCTTCAAGTTATACTTCATGCATTTACCAAAATAAAAAATAATATGATTTCAACATCTTTGGTCCATATCAAAGGTTAATAACATCCTAGTACATGCCAAAAGCCGAGTGATGTAAACACTATCGATCGAGCTCTCAAGATAGTATGATTGTCTTCAAGATAATCTGATCTTCAAATCACAAAACGAGATCTACAAAATAACAATAAGTTCACTGGTAAGCTACATAGCTTAATAAGTTCGCAAGTTCGTGAATTTACCAAGTCTTATGAGATAAGCAACTCTATAAATCTATCAAGTTAGTACAACTGAACTTCAAGGGTTGCTATTCGTTTTACTCCTTGTTGACACAAAGGTCGTGTTGCTCATTTACTCCCTATTGACCCAAGGGTCATGCCTGTTACCAATATACGATGTTATTCTTAACCATCAATACGAAACATCTGCTCCCTACAATGTTGCTAACACTAAGCTATCGAGAATATGCAACAAGCATGAATCTCAGTCATCGTAGGGCCTGTAATCCATTTTCGGATTCTATTCACCTTACGGTGACTCACGATGCTATAAAGTATCCGCAACAAATGCAGGACCTCAACCGTTGAACCATTTTCTATCTTTAACACAAGGGTGGGAAATTCTCATCTCGATGTTTCTTATTTTCAACAATCATTAAAAAGATAATTATAAGCAGTTATTAATAAGAGTTTGACATTATGAACTTACCGAACTGAATTGCAATTTAGAAAAGGCTTCAATGACTAATCCACTAATTTTCCTTTACCACGATCGTAGTCTACATTTACAAATCATTCAGTTTTCACATTAAATTACATAATTTAGTCATCCAACACAATTTAGCCCTTTTTGGGAAAATTATTGTTTTACCCTTATTAGTTTCTCTTTATTCAATCTAGTCTTTTCAACACAAAACTTACAAAATAATCATTTTCTTACACAACACCCATAACCAAATTATCTTGGGTACTTACCCAACCTATTCACATATCTATTTTCACAACAATACATGAAATTTCACCAATTTCACATTTTAGTCCTTTAACTCTAATTTTTTCAAAAATTGCTTTACAAAAAGATTTAACCCAAGTATCAAACATTTAAATATATCAAAAACTTCCAAGAACAAGCAATTTCATCAATGGCAAGTTTTCTAACATTTGACAGATTCACAAATTAGTCCTTGCATAAGTTTGCTTAAGTTGATACGGACTCAAAAACATAAAAATTACCAAAAACGATCAATGTTTACTTACCCAAATCAAAGCTCAAAGGTTGAAATTAAAAACCCTAAGTTTTCTCCCCCTTGTTGTCGTGTGAAGAAGAAAGAAGAAGAAAATAAAATGAAATTTACTTCATTTTTCTTTTAATTTCATATATCTAGTAATGGCATTTTTGTAATTATTGAGACTTTCATTATTAAGCTTTAATTAATCATTTTTAATCTTAATTAAATCTATTTATACTTAATATAAACCATACCAATCCACTAACTAATATTCCTTTGGTTAACTTATTCATTTGGGGCTTCTAATTAAACATCTATACTTTTAGCCTCTTTATAAATTAGTCTTTTCTATTCAATTATTTATTTAATCTATTAAATATTCAAATCATAATTTCATACGATGCATATATCGCCAAAAATACTTAAAATAAACAAATTTACGACTCGACTCATCGAAGCTTTGATCCCGAAACCACTGTTCCGACACTACTGAAAATCGAGCTGTTACAACCTCTCTTTTATGCTAATGAATTTTAATGACATTTGAATGAATACGAGGGTATCTTTCATTGTTAGATTGCTTTGATTCTTATTTAATTCTTTTCATCTGTTTATTCTTAGATCTGACTGCATCAAACACGAGAGTGCATTTGCGGGCTACCAACATCGAGAAATGCAGTGACAAGTTAGGTTAACAAGCAAGACAATGAGAGTTGCTTGAGATTAGAAGAGATTCTAGTCACTTGTTCTTGAGTGCACAACATTGTTCACACCGAGAGGTTGGGTGATTGTGGGTACTTGAGTCTTGATTAAACGGATGATTGTTATTGGTAAGACTTCATTGAGCTAACAAGCAAGACAATGAGAGTTGCTTGAGATTAGAAGGGATTCTAGTCACTTGTTCTTGAGTGCATAACGTTGTTCACACCGAGAGGTGGGGTGATTGTGGGTACTTGAGTCTTGATTAAACGGATGATTGTTATTGGTAAGATTTCATTGAACTCTATTGTTACGACAATTCGTCTATACAATACCTTGTCGATGCATCCAACGTTACGACTTAACGAAATCAATGATTCATTCCAATCCTTTACACTTGATCAAACTTTAACTTTTATGCATTTAAATTCTTAAAACTTCCACAACAATTGATTTACCTCCTATTGCTTTAACAAATTAACCTTGATTGCATTAACATTATTAACAATTTTAGTGTGTAGATCTGACTTAATTGGGCTGAGATCTTTACTCACATTTATCTAATTATAGTATTAGTTACTTTGACAGCTAAACATCAAGAACTCATTCCTCGTGGATCGATATCCGATATATTTGTTCTATCAACTATACTTGCATCAACGTTTGTCTGCTTGCACAACTACTATGACGTTACAAACGCGATCAATATCACAACCAATATCTTATTTTTTTTTAAATTTTAAAATTTCGATTTTTCCTTCAGTTTATTTTCCGTTGCACTTTTAAACTTGTTTTTCCAACATTTTTTCATAACTTAGCCACGACAAGGAAGAAACATAGTTCCACTAAGGGTCTTGAAAATGAGGTGAGTAGATGGGTTTAAGATGAAAATGAAATTATGTCCATAGCTTCTAATTATTTCCAAGGTATTTTCAAGGCATCGGATGAGGGAGACACATATGTTATTTTTGATAAAAGTGAAATAGAGTATTTTGCAACATATGAATGATGATTTATTGAACCCATTCACTGAGAAGGGAAATTAGACTGCAGTGAAAGGTATGGCACCTCTCATATTGGACATGATGGATTTTCGACTATGTTCTATTAACGATATTAGCACATTTTGGGATCTGAGGTTTCTTCCTATTACTTAGTTGTTCTTCGAGGAGAAGCTACAATAGAGGAAATCAACAATATGTATATCATCTTGATCCTTAAGATTAGTAATTCAAGAACCATTACTCAATTTAAACCTATTAGTCTTTATAATGCCTTATATTAGATTATTGCTAAGACCATTGTGAATAGAATGAGTAGGTTTTTGGATGTTTGTATCAATGAGGCACAAGATGCTTTCATCTTGAATAGGGTAATTTTTTTATAATAACTTGGTTGCTTATGAGATCTTACATGCTTTGAAGACAAAAAGATAAGAAATGAAAGGAAGTTTCACTCTTAAATTGGATATGAACAAAACATATGATAGGGTGGACTGACACTCTCGCTGGAATGATGTTTACATTGGGGTTTTATATTAATGGTTAACATTGATAATGTGATGTGTGGCTTCAATTAATTATACAGTAGGTATCAATGGGTGCCTAAGTGATAAATTTGTGCCAACAAAGGACCTGAGACAAAGGGATCCGCTTAGCTCATACTTATTTTTTATATGTGCTGAAGGTTTCTCAACTCTATTGAAAGATGCTAAGCAGAGAGATTTGGTAAGGGGAGTTCGAATAGGTAGAAGTCTTTTGTCAATCAACCATCTATTTTTGTGGATGACAGCTTGCTCTTTGAGGATGCTTTTAAATAGGGAACTGATAACATTCATAGCATTATATCGATATATGAGAGATCATCGAGGCAAAAGGTTAACTATGATAAATCATTGATCTTTTTTAGAGCAAATGTGGCTGGGGGTTACAAAAACATAATAGCTTCTATCTTAGGAGTCCAAGTGTCATCGAATCCAAAAAAATACCTTGGTTTGCCAATGATGATTGGTCGCAACAAGAAACAAGCTTTTGCATATTATGTACACAGGTTCATAACAGAATTGAGAGTTAGAACTTCAAGCTTTTATCTTGGGGAGGAAAAGAAACCCTTATTAAGTCGATGCTTCAGGTTCTTCTAGTATGCAATGTTTTCTTTTTCCTAGATCATTATGTGCAAAGTTAGAAAGTGTACTTAATCAATTTTGGTAGAGGAATGCTAAAACGTTGAAAGGGATTCATTGGAGCTCATGGAGATATTTGTGTGCCCCAAAATCTATTGGAGGCTTAAGTTTTCGTGATTTTGCTATATGTAACATTTATTTGCTAGCTAAGCAGTGTTAGCGCATTTGGACTGTTGCGTGTAAATCGTACAAGCAAATGTGCAAGTGTACACGTGGTTCAAGTAATAAAGTACTGAGTGAGTTATCGTCTCCACAGGGATCAAAATTAATGTAATTTAATCTAGTTATTGCTATGACAAAATAATAATGTATTCTACGATATGACAAAATAATGATGTTATGGCAATTAAGTGTGTTCTATGCTATGACAAAGTAATGATGTAATGGCAAACTAGAAGTATAAGAGTTATTATAAACTAAATACTAAAACATAAAAGTAATTAACTGGTAAAGAATGACGGTGAAATGTTTAACAAGTATCAAATGGTATACTATGTTGAATAATAAAGTTGGAATTACTGGGATTCTATTCAAATATTTCAAAATGTCATGGCAAGGTTCTAAAAGGTATACTACTCAAAGGATTCCTTCAGTAACCTGCTTCGTTCGATAGCTAAGCTTAAGATCCCGAGGCATTATATGTCTATAAGACTCGAGAAGTTAACCCAATAAATCATCCTCTGTACAAAACACGTTTATCTCTAGGACTATTACAAGCATCTGTCGATGTCTCGCTTGTATCATTCAAGAGTGATCCAATTTAAAATAATCCATTCAAAAATTAAATCTAAGCACACACATATACCTCACTATCTCTAAAGTAAGCATGCATGTGAATGAGTACCAATTGAATGAAATAGTAACATAATTAGATTCAACCAAATAACATTCACAAAATATTCCAAAATAGCATCTAAATAGTACTACTACGTTTGGGTTTCAAAACCAAGTTTAAATCATTCAAAATTATCCCAACATAAATTGACACAAATAACTGAATTCAAGGATGAAAATGCAAAAGCTACTATCGCCAACCTCTTCCATCATTGCAATGCTTGCTTGTTCAAAAGGGTAATCACCTTCCTTCCTCATGCTCAAATCTTTGATGCAACTTGTCTTTTTCCCTGCTTGCTCCGGATCCCACTCGTGATTTACGCACTATTTATGCATGATTTGCTCTTCAATTCTTCACTCCACACTTCTTTCATTTCTTTGCACAAGTATTTATAGATCTTCCCAGGTCGATACTTTACATCTCACACTTTTTGTACCAACTTCTGGTAGATTCTTCAAGTAAGTACAATCCAATTAACTACTTCTAGAGCAAGTTACTTCTATTAAGTCAGCACTCATAAGATTACCATGACTTCAAAACCTTTTCAAGGCAATATTCTCAATCGCGAATTTTTTTCCTCAACACTTGTACTGCACATGTCCCTCACACCTTTTTCCCAAAATTAGAGTAAAAATTCTAATATCTAAGGCTTTATTTGTTTACCTGTAAAATATTTTACAAAAAATATTTTCATTGTTTTCATTGTTTGTTTGGTGGAAAATGAAATCCTAATGTAAAATGACTTACAAAACACGAGAAAAAAGCCTTCAATTTTAAGAAAATGTCTTACCGTTTTCATTTCAGTAAGACATTTTCCAAACTCTTTCTCTCGAAGCCTCTCCCCCATTTCCCTTCCCCCTTCCTCCTTTCTCTTTTTCCTTCCACCTTCCACCTTCCACCTTCCCCCTTCCCCCTTCCCCCTTCCCCCTTCCCCCTTCCCCCTTCCCCCTTCCCCCTTTCTCATTCTCCTTTCCCTTTCCCTTCCCTCTTTCTCGTTTTCAATTTTAAGGGAATGAAACGTTTTCATTTCAAGCAAAACTTTTACCACTAACTTTAATTTGCTTTTTAGCTTTTTTAATCGCCAGTACTCATTCCAAAACTCTTAAGAGAAAGGGTAAATTTTTTCTTTCTTTTTACTCTGTTTGATTGCTTAAAAAATATGGCTAGAAATAATTGATATAAAAAGAAAAAAAAGTTTACCCAGAATGTTATTTTTTATATAAAGTAAAATCCCCAATGTTCTTTTAGGTCCAAACTAACTGTTTCTTTTAGTAATTGTGCTATGCTTGGTTCTTCACTTGTGTTTTCATTTTATTTAGCCAACTTTTAAAGCATTACTCATTTAACTTGAGTTATTGTGTTGCAGTTTATATTGATTCATTAGAAATTTAAAGTAGGTTTTTAAGGATATCTTATGTTTATTATTACTGCAAATTTTGTGAGAATTAAAGCTATCATCATTAAGAAAATTAAAAGAGAGCATAAATATGTTTGATGCAATGGGTTAATATTTGGTTATTTTTATTGCAATAAAAACCTTAAATGAGATAAAAACATCATTTGAACGAAAAGTTGTATATGCATGGATCACAGACGATCCTTGTAATGATGGTGATTTACCGCCTTGCTCTGGTGTAACATGTTCCACTCAAGGAGACTATAAAGTTGTTACTGAGCTATATGTATCATATCTCTATGCATTCTGTTTTTGCTTAATATACTTATTAGTGAACAGGATGTGTCTTTGCTTCACTAATGCAATCTAATGAACAATGTGAATGTCTTTTGCTATTGATTCTTGTTTTATATTTTCTTCCAACTTGTATTTATATATCTGTTACAGGTTTAGGGTAGATGCAAAAATGAATATCGCTCTACCATGATTGAATTTTAATGCTTTTGTTTATCTAATGAACAATGCAAATGTATTTCACCATTGATTCAACATTCTATGTTTCATAAATATTTCATTCACATTTATGTTTATATCTTACATTACGAATTGAGGGAAAGATGTCGAGGTGAATATTGTTATGCTATGATTGAATTCAAACACTTTTTAGTTTCTCATTTTGTGTTTTTTTTTCAATTTGTATCTTATCCCATTTTAAAGGCAACTTAAAAGATATTCAAGTGAGTAATTTTCTACCTAATTCCTTGTTTTATGTTATTCTATTAGCTTGTATTGAACCTAAGCTTGAATTGTTATTATTACTATTTTATTTTACAAGGAAGTTTATGTAGTATCCATCGTTAGTCCTTTTCCTATTACTGTAACTAATTTATTAGATTTAACAAGATCGTGAGTTCACTCTTTCTCATGTAGTAAGCTAAAATATTTATTTCTCATATGTGAAAAGAAACATGTTCTTTTTTTCTTAACTGTCCTCCAAAATGGTAATCAAATCCCTTTTTAACATGAACTTGTATATATATATATATTGATTGTCATACATTGTTTTTGATTTGAAGGGTTAAAGATTAAGATGAGTTGCAAAAGAAACTTTTAAAAGCAAAAAGAAATTTCAATGATTTGAGGGCTAAAGTGAAATCAACCAGTATTAATCATCAGCAATTATTATCTTTGTTGTAAAACATGCGTTACTGGTATATCAATCTAAAGGTGAAACTGATCAAAAGAAGAAGGAAGAAGCTGCTATTGCTGAGAGGAAACATGAAGAGAAAACTAAACCATATTCAACAAAATTAAAGGCAATCAAACAAACATTTAAGAACATGGAGAGAATAACTCAAAATTTGAAACTGAAAGTTGAAGTAATGGAAAAATTTGTTGTGAAAGCACAACAAAAAAAGAGTTTTTTTCCTTTGGTTTCCTCTACAACAACTCTTTTGGTTGCAATAACCTTTGCATATGCTGCAAAACGATTTTCAATGATTTGAACAGTTTATTAACTTTATGTTAAGCATACTGTGACAACTCAACATGTATGGTCTTGTTTGGTTATAAATAATATGCTTTTTTGAAATAACCTCAAGGAATAAGAATGGTTCTATATGTTAATGCTTCATATTTTTGGATTATTCTAATCTACTGTCAGCTTAATCTTTACCATATTACTAACTCTATATACAATCAAATCAATAAATTAAAGCAAAAATTCCTTGTTTCTTGTTTCTGAAAATAAAACTTTGATTTGAATATGATAATTGTTTGAAGTATTAAAAATCAACTAACTAGGTATGATTCATCAACTAACTAGATATGGTTATTGATATATTTAATTTGATGTATTTATTTATTAATAAATTATTGTAATATATGTAAAATATAAATTTAATAGATATAAAATAAACTCAATTAAACAATGAAAAAATAATAAATTTTCAAATTATGTTTGTTTTATTTAAAACATTTTTATTGAAATATTTTCTGAAAATTTACCAAACAACAAAAAATATTTTACACAATTTCATTCAAATACCAAAAAATATTAACTTTTCCAAAAAAATAATTTATTTTTCAAAAATCATTTTTCGGAAGCCATTTTCAAGCAAAAGAGCTTAAGTACAACCAAACTTTGTTTATGCATGTTCTAAAAAATACTAAATCCTATCCTAAAATACCTATTTTTACTTAATTACAAGCAATTATCTCAAGGTTAAAAAGGCTCATAAAAGAGTTATCATGGACCCAACCAGATTGTTTGCTTGCCAGAGTTTTAAAATTGCGTTATTTTCCATGATATGATATTCTATCTATTGGGTTGAGAACTTACCCTTCACTTACCTAGAGAAGTATTTTGTCTGCTAGATGATTGTTGGAAATGAGGTTAAGATGGCGGATTGGAGACGGGAGACTGTAAATATTTGGAACAATCGTTGAATTTCTAGACCTGGCGATGGCAGAATCAAATGTCAGTATATAAACACAAGATATATACCAAAGTTACTGACTTAATTAAAGCCGAACAAGGAACCTGGAATGAAGAAGCAATTCGGGAAATTGCTAAAGCTAACCAAATTGATGCCATCTTATCCATTACCGTTGCTCGTACAAAAACACCCGATCTTAAAAAATGGCATGTTGAAGGTTCGGGGGTGTACACAGCAAGAAGTGGATACAGACTTCTGTTACAGGGAAGCTTAGACAAACAAAATACTCCTAGAAAGTCTAATACTAATCTGGGTACAAATTTTTTCCCTAATCTGTGGGCACTTTAACTTCCACAGAAAATAAAAATTCATTTGTGGAAAACATATAACGATTTCATACCCACTTATGCAAAATTGAATAAGAGAAACCTCCCTAGTCTTGGTGCTTGTCCGACGTGCAACGAGGGTTTGGAGTCTATGGACCATCTTTTCAACTTTTTCCAGTGACGACACATGTGATGGACTCTTTGCATGACATTCGATCCCCTGCCTCAAAGCACTCAGAACACGAACACCGTTTAATACTCTTTCAACATGGGAAATGATATAAACAGAAATTTTTTTACAGTTGCTATTTGGGCAATTTGGTTTGCTAGAAATCGTCTGGTACATGAGGGTACCAAGTAGTCAATCTAAGATATTTTTGGGCTCATCTCAGGGTACATTAAAGAATTAAAATCATTACCGGAGAAAAGCCCCACTATTAGCAAGCCTAAGGATAGTCTATGGACCAGAACAAGACCCTGTAAAAATCAATTTTGACTCCTCTTTCATTGCTAATGACAACATATAATTTTTAGGAGTTTATATAAGGAATGAAAAGGGCTTGATAATGAGGGCTTGTACTTACACTCATTCTCATGTTGTAGATGCGTTTGTGGTAGAGACGTGGGCATACGAAAGGGTGATCTGGTTCGCGGGGGAGCGTGGGCATAGTTTTTGCTCATTTACCGGGTTTCTTGATGGTTTCACTGGGATAAAGATTCTAGAAGGTTCGATTTTGATGTTTTGGTTATCTGAAGACGTTTTGATTTTTTACTTTTTAAGTTTTATATTGTACTTTCATTTTTTCCCGATGATAGGCTTTTCGAACACATGTATTACTTTTTATCTCCTCTTATATTTATTGGAAGCCAGCTATATTTCACTTAATACTTAAAAATATTCAATTTAGATTATAATATAAACATAGTAAAACGATTTATGGTAACCCATTATTTTTTCGTCTAATCAAAGGAAAACATGACTTTTTTTTAAAAATTGACAGTTTTTGTTTCTCAATAAAAGCACCATGTGCATGTCAATAGTTGGTTCTTTTCTAGTGGATAAAACGGAGTAAAACAGAAACCAAAGAAAAAGAAAAAGAACACAGCAGACCAGCAAAAACTAAAACAGAATTAGAAAAATCAAATGAAAATGAAATGATTTTATTTCCCAACCAACATCCTCCGTCTCCATGGACACTGTTCATTATCAAAACAAATCATTCCATCATCTTTCTTCCTTCAGATTGTTCCCATTGAAGAAACGATGAACCCTTGTAACTCTCGACCTTCGAAGTCCCTATAATACCCCTTTGTCCAACCCAATCAGTTTAAGCACAGTAAGCTCTTCTATCCCCAGCTTCTTTCTCTACCGTCACTGGGGCCTCTTCAATGTAATCGATGAGCGACGATAACTCCTTACCCTCCTTCGCCATTGCATGTGTCACCCGATTCATCGATCTTTGAAACTTCACTCCACCTTATCTTAAGCTTTACTTATGTTTAACTTAAACGTAAATTTTTTTTCCCTTCTCGTTTCTGCTTCAATGAATGCAATATCTCCTACACAATGAGGACATTATCTGTGATCTGTCCACCTAGAATAAAAGCCGCTTGTCCCTCATCAATATATCTATCAAGCACCTTCCTGAATCTATTAACCAGGACCTTGAATGTCATCTTGTAAATCACATTACACAAGCTAGTCGACCAAAACTGCATTATATCACTCGGCTCACTTATTTTCGAGATGAGAACAATACTAGTTCTATTAATTACTCCTGTATCATTTTTCCTATTCAGCACGTCTAAACAATACTGAGTCACCTCCCCTCCCACAATATGTCAATATTTTTAAAAAAGCAGCGTTGAAAAATCATCCACACCTGATGCTTTTAACGGTGCCATACTCTTTTCTGCTTCCACAACCTCCTCAGCCCGAAATTCTGTCATAAGCTCATTATTCATATTCTCATGTATACAAAAATGAACTCCAGATAAAACATTATCACAATTCGTTACCTGCGAAGCAGTGAACAGGTCCTTAAAATAGGCGATCACTACTTTTGCCATATTTCCCCCCTTTCCACCCATTCTCTACTTGGACTTCTCAACCTTTTCATCATGTTTTTCTTCTTCCGATGGCTTACAAAATTATGAAAATAAAACGTATTCCTATCACCAAACTGGAGCCAATCTGCCCTTGCTTGCTACTCCCAAAACAACTCTTCTTTATCAATTTCCATGTTCAGCGCCAACTTAACCTATTCCAATTTTGCTAAGTTTTTTTCAGCTGGTTCAGCCGAATTTAAATCCAAAAAATGTATATTTAACGAGGTCGACATTCGCTGTAACAACCCTAATTTTACATTAGGGACTAAATTGTGATTTTAATGAAATTTAGTGGCTAAATTGGAATTTTAGCAAAGTTTGGGATCTAATTTGAGCTTTAATTAAAATTTTGTGGCAAATTGGGATTTTAAGGATTAATTTGGTAAGCGGGTAAAATTTGGAGGCCAATTTGAAAACTATAACGACTTAAAAGTTGGTGGCGTTGAAAAGTGTGGTTTTGAGACCCGTTTTCGTAAACTAGACTCGTAAATATTTTTAATAAATATTTACGAAGTTATTTTGACAGCGAATTGAATTTCAGATAAGTAATTTTGTCTAACTAGTGATTAATTTAAGTATAGGGTTAAATTGTGTTAGTATAAAAATATGAATTATTATTTAATTATAAGATAAATTATAACTACGAGATTTAAAAAGTAAATATACCTTTGTCCTAATTGAAATGGACGGTCATAATATATATATATATATATTCTAATGAGTGTTGTATGGTTTTACTTTCTTTCATTTTATTCATTTTGTGCTATTAATGTCGCTGTATTGAGTATTAGTTTTGCATCTAAAGTTGTCAGTGCAGAAATCCACATTAGAAGATAAGAATGGAAAAGCATTTAGAGTTGCGACCACAAGTTGACCTAGAATTGGGGCAAAAAATGTCACCACATAAATGCTTCTACATTTTATCAAGGATTTAACGTTGCTAATACATTCAAAAGCATCAACGTAGGAGAATGCCAAGTTGTCATAGCAAATTTAAATCATAATTTGCATCCAAATATGTCGCGACAATCTGCAACTGCCTAATGCACAAACCAGATCTGCGTGAGTGCATAGCTAGCAAATAACAAACTTGTACAGCTGCAAAAAAGGGAAGTTAGATCTGAGAAGAGGGATAGACCTGTGTTGTGGAATGATTATAAATAAAGAGAAGTGAAAGGAGATCGATATCAAGCTGTGAAGAATTCAATTCCACAAATTTTCTCATCTTTTCTCAAGGTCAACTGTCATGGAAGCTTGATTCTCAAGAGGGTAAACTGACGTAACAAGGAGGCAACTACTCTTGACGAAGAGTGCCTATGTGCAATGCAAGAGGAGTGATTACGGGAGAATTCTAGTGGACTAGGAATAGCATGCTTTAATTTATCTTTTAATTTATCTATTTTGATTTCTACTCAATTCTTCTCATCTGTTTATATTTGGATTTAACTGTTGTTGAAGCCCAATTTATCCGAGCCCAACAGAATTTAAATTTATTTTAAGTTTAAATTTAAATTTAAATTAATGTCCAAATACAAATACAAGTGTCCAATTACAAAAGCTCAAATTGGGGCCCAATTACAAATTAACCCAAACAAATCCATTTACACCCTAAGCCCAAATTACATTAACCCATGTCCCTAACCCAATTATACAAAATGACCCAAGTCAAATCTACTAGGCAACTTGCACCAGCCACCTCCCTCTCAGCCAATCAGAGGCCGTCACGTCAGCAGCCTAGTTGCTCACCGATAACTTCCGCCACTGCTCACCTGCCACCACCAGCTGCTCCAACCGCCACTGCCATAGCCGAACCTGCAAAAGCAAAGAAGAGACAAGTTTTAATTACATGCAACAATTTATCATCATTGTAATTCTGGTTATAAAACCAGATTCAAACCAATTGTAATGGTTATGAACTTTCGGTAATAGATCAAACATTAATACATACAGTCTTTAGGAACCAATAGAGACGACCGACATTTTACAATTAAAAATAAGAGCAGCTAGCAAGCAGAGGTCCGAATATCCATACCAAAGATTAGGAATACAAGCCAAAGTCAGAAGCATTCAAGGCATTCGGGTACATTCAATGTATATTTGTTATCATTAATCAATTGAAACTTTAACTCATCGGTTTCCAATATACATTAGTGCACATATTTAGTACACTCTGTCAATATTTATTACCCCTTTTATTAATAAATAGCCTTAATGATAATAATAATATTAATAATAAGTATAATACTAATGGTATTAATTAATAATAATGATATTAATAATATTAATATTAAATATTAAAAATAAAAATCGAAAGGTCGAGTACTCCCCTGACATGCCACCATCGGGATCGTCGACCAAACTCTCCGACCGCCGTCGATTCCTCCACAGCAAACATCTGCAATAATAACCAAAGCAGTTCTAAATAAACAAAGATAAAAATAATGCTTTTGTCAATCAAAAACAATGGAAACTTAAGAACAGCTTTTAAAAAAAAAGAGGTTAAAAAAAGGTTTTAAAACGTTTTTAAATCTGGGTTTAATAAAAAGAGAAGACTTTAAAATCAAAAAAAGAGGAAAAAGAAAGGGTTTTCACCTGCGACGGAGGCTGGTCGACGGGTGAGGACCAGCAACGACGACCAACGCGATCGGAGAGCAGTAGATGGCAGCGCGTGGCAGCGACGCACGTCGAACGGCAATCGACGACCGGCAGGGCATGAGGAGGCCATGAGAGCAAAGAAAAGGGGGTTTTTTGGTTTCTTTTAGAAATGAAACCAAATGAAATTTTGAAACAAAATTTGATTTAAATACTCACATCCAAACGACGCTGTTTTGGTGTTTGATTTTAGGTGCCAAAACGACGTCGTTTTAAGCTCTTACCCATGGCCGACCCGAAATCCGACCCGACCCAACTAGGATCCGCGTGTTTTAAGAAATGGGTTATTTATGCATCTAGTCCTTTCGCTTTTTTTCAAATTTGTAATTAAGTCCTTTTTGTACTTTTAATTAATTTTAAATTGGCCTAATAATTTTTAATTCTTTTCAATTTAATCCCTTGACCTTTTGAAAGCACCAGGAGCTACCACGTGTCATGATTTTGGTTTATTTATGCAAATGGTCCATCTTATTTTTTATTTATTTTAATTTAATCCTTTAATAAAGTTATGTTTAATTACAAAATTAGCCCAAAAATTTTTCATGGTTTTCAAATTAGTCCTTGACTTCAAGATGCCTGAGGGGTTGCCACGTGTCACTTATTTTTTATTTTGTTACCCTAAAAGTCCCTAAACTATCCAAAAATTCCATTTTAGACCTCGAAACTTTCAAAAATTATATTTTTACCCTCAAACTTCCAAAAATTCCATTTTTAACCTTGAAACTTTTTAAAATTACAATTTTACCCCTAAATTTCCAAAAAATCCATTTTAACCTCAAAACTTTTAAAAATTACCATTTTACCCCTAAATGTCCAAAAATTTCGTTTTTTATCTCGATTTTTCTAAAAATTACCATTTTACCCTCAAATGTCTAAAATTCCATTTTAAACTCTAAAATTTCCCAAAATTACCATTTTGCCCCCGAGAACCCAAAATTACCATTTTATCTCCGGGTATCCAAAAAGTCTCATTTTTCAACTCCGATTGCTTTATTTTTCTTCCTTATCAATATTTGCATTTAATTTTAATTATTATGCACTCGTATTTTGTATTTTTTATTTTTGCTTACCATTTACTTGCTCAGTTATCTTACTTCGTGTTATTTAATATCCAATATTAACTGCTCACTCATGTTAAATTCACATATTTATTTTCAAAATTGTTTTCGCAAAAACTTTAAAATCGAGGCAATATTATTTTATTTTGAATTTTGAAAATCTGTGCCTTAACTTACTAGGCACGATTTTTCTTCAAATCGGAATAATCGAATATCCTTAAATCGAGGCAATGTTTTTTTATCTCTGATTTTGAAAATTTGTATCTAAACTTACTAGGTGCAACTTTTTTTCGAAACGAGATAATCTAACATCCTTTTCCAAAGTTAAAAATTTTACGACAAAGGAAAGCTCATTGTTTCTGGATCTCGAAATGTCATGTCCTAACTCACTAGACGTGACTTTCTTCCTCGATCACTTTGAAATTGTAAGACTTCCAAACAAAATTGATTTCTTTTAAACATAACTCATGCATTCAAGGATCGTATTTTAAACTTTATTTGAGCTTTCAAAATTTTACTAACAAGACCCTAGGATAATCAATATGGTACCAATTTTGGGCGTATGAGGGTGCTAACCCTTCCTCATGCGTAACCGACTCCCGAACTCGTTCTTTGGATTGCGAAGACCAAAATATTTTCAAAACAGATTTTAAACGTTTTGAGGTGATCCAATCACACCGTACAAAAGGATTGGTGGCGACTCCCATTATTTTTCGATTTTAAAATAATTTTTGAAACTCTTTGTTTTCCAAAAAAGATGGTTTCGACAGCTTGGCGACTTCGCTGGGGACTTTTTTAAAGAATAAACGAGAGTCAAGCCAAAATTGATTATTTTCGGGTCTTTTTTGAAAACTTTTAAGCTTCGATTTTGTTTAATATGCGATCCTCGACATCTTTTGTGTGACATTATATTATGTGATATTGCTAGTGTAAATTTGCATACATCTGCATATGATATTACCTTTTTAAGTGGAAACCGGAAACAACTCCTTCGTGAGGTCTTCACCTCCGTGCAGGATAGTGGATCGCTTTCGGGATTACAAAGTACCCTTGTTTTCGTGAAGTTTTCACTTCCGTGTAAACATGTGGGAAATGCATCCCCCTAAACCAAACTCGTTCGTATGAGCCTGTAATAGGTGAGGATCGAGGAATCTGCTGGTTTGGGTACCCTTACTTTAGAGCCTAAAACCCCATATAGTAAGCCATAGAAACTTACTTTAGAAGGAGTTATACTAAACCATTTAGTAACCCTCCAAGACAAACTCTTAGGTTCTGTACTATACTCATACATTGATATCGTTGTGTTTCGCTAACTTGCTTATTTTGTCTCTTTTTGCATTACATTTCATCATCATATAAAAGAAAGGTATAGACTCAAAAGTTTAGTTACCGATAAGAGAGTCAATCATGGAAAACAAGTACCTTGATAAAGTGAAGGACAATATGGTCGTGCGCATGTGGTCGGAGGAAACTCAGCACCAAAAGAGGGACAACTTAGTGGAAGGATATGAGTCAGAGCTTTGGGATTATACTAGGATCAACACGACTCAAAACAATGTGTTAGAATTGAAAGAGATATGAGACAGTTGGGACAATAACATGAAACAGACCTTTTACCAAGAATACGGAGATTTGCCATACTTGTTCGAGGTTAAGGTAG
This sequence comes from Kokia cookei, assembly GCA_039519145.1. Lineage (NCBI taxonomy): Eukaryota > Viridiplantae > Streptophyta > Magnoliopsida > Malvales > Malvaceae > Kokia > Kokia cookei. The sequence continues at coordinate 14,144,892 of CM076901.1, forward strand.
ACAAGTTCCTCTTTAGAGCCTTAACACAGTATTGGAACCCAGCCTACAGTTGCTTCACCTTCGGGAATATAGACATGACACCGACAATAGAAGAATATGCCACTCTGCTCTGTTTTCTGAAGATTTCAATAGATAAGGCCTATTCTAGAGCTTCAAATCTCCCGACCATTGTTAAAAGATTAATAAACATCACCGGCATGAGCAAATAGTGGGTTGCAGCTCGAGTTAAGGTCAAAAGCGATAAGAAATGCATCACGTGAAAAAGTCTGCGAGATTTGATATTGGCTCATCTAGATGCAAAGAAAAAGATTGACATCCTAGTCCTGAGTATCTACGGGTTGGTCGTTTTTCCAAAGGCTTTGGGCATATAGAAGACGCGGTGATAGACTTGTTTGATAGATTGAGTAAAAGAGTGACACCTGTCCCGGCCATACTAGCTGAAACTTTCAGATCCTTAAATGCGTGCAGAAAGGAATGAGAAGGTCGATTTATTGCCTGCGCACCGTTGTTGATGGTATGGTTTCATAGTCACCTCTGGAAAACAGAAAAAGTCTCCGATCAGTACTTGTCTAAAGATTACTCTCATTTGAAAGAGTTCATGGCCACGTAAAGACAAGAAAATTTCTCAGAAGAAAAGTGGATGGCCATACTTCAAAGCCTCAAAGACGAAGACATAGAGTGGCGAGCACCACGGTTCGCTTTTGATGAAATATTGTATCGGTGCGGAGATTTCGACTGGCTCCCATTGGTAGGGATATGGGGAGCAACAAGATATGCACCTTTGCTGATTTTAAGATAATACAGATCGAGACAGTTCATACTCGCGACTCAAGGGTTAGCTCAGTGTGAATTCGTGTATCGGGGATAAAATAATAAGAAAAGGATTCGGGAAATCTCAAATGCATGGAACCAAGTTCGAAGAATGAAAGCATTCGTCGCCAAACCCATGATAACTGCAGAATATGATTAGTGGAGAAACAGAAGGATCAACGACAACATTCCTGTGCCAAACTTGGAGATTGTCTGCCCAATTGAAGAACACTTGCAGGTTGTCCCGTCTAAACAAGAAATAATTAAATAAGATTTCGAGAGGAAAAATGCTGAGATGGAAAAAATGATAGAAAAGCTGGTAGAAGAGAAGGTGCTTTTAGGATTGGACGTTGATGTTCAGAAGCTAGAAGCGGAGACATTAAGAAAAAGGAAGAATAAGGCTGAAGAAAATCTTAGCAGCCTAAAAAAGGACTATAAAAAGCTTCGCTTGTCAATGAGAATTACCGGTTTAGGTAAGACATCAGAGCAATGGCAATAGAAAATCCGCGAAGAGAAGAATAAAACAAGTCACTGGAAAAATAAATTTCAAGACGCCCAGGTTTAGGAAAATGCTATGAAGAGTAGCCTTCTAGACAGCCAAGTTAAGGTGACCGAATTAAAAGCTCGAGTACGAGAATTGGAGGAGTCATTGTATAGGCATCGTAGCTGAAATTCAGTAATGGAGTTGAAGGCAAGCCGAGCTGAGATCGAGAGACTGAATAAGAGGGTGGAAGAATCAGAAGCCTCTTTGCAGAATAGTGAAATACGAATTGAGATTTTGGAAAGGACGTTGGAGACAAATTATTGGCATTTTTAACAAGCTCAGAAAGAAGTCAGAGAGAGAGATTATGTTATGGGTGATGCCTTAAATCAAATTCGCGGAGTAGCCAATCATGTGCAAACACTGACAGTTGAAGCAAAGGAGTTAAGCATACAATACGAGACGAAGACGGAATGAGGTCAAAAGCTAGCAAGACTCCTAAAGAAAGTCAAGGCTCTGAGCATCAAAGCAAAACCATTTATGTAATTTGCTTTATGTTAAGGAACTTGTTATCCAAATGAAGTTTTCTAAATGGAAAATGAATTATAAGTCAATACCTTTCTCTTGCATGTATGCATCTTATTTGCATCACATTTTTACATATTTCTGCATAACAATCCTAACTAATTAAAAACTTATTTAGCTACATCAGTAATCATTGAAAACTCGCATCACTATAATACTCGTAAGAAAACTAAGGCCATGGAGCAAAGACTCGAAAAAATCCAGAAAGAATTAAAAGATCAGATGCAAGAGCGCATCCAAGAACAAATGACAATGATGTGCAAGGAAATGAAAAATCAATTCATTGAGGTACAAAAGATTCTAATGAATGAATTGGCATAAGTAAAATAGAGCAAGACCAATAAAGGAAATAGCCCTACTATTGAGGAGGGAGAGGACCCAATTATTCCCCTAGGCTTTACACCTCTTCATAACCCGGTTTCACATGAAATGTCAGCGCGGGAGCCTACCGTTACTATAAGAACACAACAACAGGCCACGGACACGTCAAGACCAGCCAATTATCCAATTGGATTTAGGTCAAACACAGAGGATAATGCTACGAATCTAGGTGTTTCAGACTTCGATGAGATGATGAAAGAGGATCTCCCTAGACAAATGGAGGAAAAATACATGCGATTAGCGGAGAAAATCGATGCGATGTAGGGAATTAAAAATTCTTATGGGGTAGATGCTAAAGAGTTAAGTCTGGTTTCGGATCTGGTTCTCCCTCCCAAATTCAAGGTCCTAGAATTTGAAAAGTATAGCTGGACAAGCTGTCATGAAGCCCACCTAACCATGTTTTACAGGAAGATGGCGGCGCACGTGCATAATGACCAATTGTTGATTCATTGCTTTCAAGACAGTCTGGTCGGGACGGTAGTTAGATGGTACAATCAATTGAGCCAAGCAAAAATACATTCATGGAAAGATTTAGCACAAGTCTTCTTAAAGCAATACAGTCATGTGACAGAGATAGCTCCTGATCGGCTTACATTGCAAAATATGGAGAAGAAATCAAATGAGAGTTTTAGACAATATGCGCAAAGATGGGGAGAGGTGGCAACCCAGGTACAGCTACCATTAACAGAAAAAGAGACAACGATGTTGTTTGTTAATACCCTCAAAGCTCCTTACTTGAATCACCTGTTAGGAAACGCCACTAAGAGTTTCTTTGATATGGTCATATCGGGAGAGATGATTGAAAATGCAATCAAGACTAGCAAGATTGAAACCGGAGAAAACACTAAAAGGCTTGCCCCCAGAAGAAGGGATAATGAAGTCAACAACGCAAGCATGTATAGACCGAGCTACACTAAACCATTCGTGATAGGTCAGCCCAAAGCTCCAACGAGCAATTACCAAAATACCCCAAGGCAGGAACCGAGCGTCAGGCCAAATAGAAGAGGAGTTAATATACTCCCCTTCCGATGTCATACGGAGAACTCTACAAGATACTGTATGACGCGCATGAGGTAGCTCCTCAGCGTGTGAGACCATATAAACCCCCATTCTCGGCCTGGTACGATACGAATGCTCACTGTGAATACCATGCAGGGGTAGAAGGACATTTGATTAAAAATTGCCCTGCTTATAGAGCATGGAGTCATAAAATTAGAAGAGCCAACAAAGCCCAATATAGCTGGGAATCCTCTGTCCGATCACCCGGAGCAAGGGGTGAATGCCTTGCTGGAGGAAGAAGTTCGAAAAATTAAAAGTCATATTGAAGAAATTAGGTCTCCACTTCGGTGGGTATGGCAACAATTAGTCAAAGGAGGGATGCTTGCGAAGGATAAAGAGAGGATGACAATAGGGGCTGATAACCATTGTAAGTTTCTGAGAAGGAGGCGAAGGAGTTTCTGAAGTTTTTAAGGCATAGTGAGTACAGTGTAGTTGGGCAGTTACACAAACAGCCCGCACGCATATCGATCTTAGCATTGTTGCTAAGTTCAGAAGCATACCGTAACGCATTAATGAGAGTGCTCAACGAAATGTATATGACCAATAACATATCCGTGTGCAAGCTGGATCGCCTGATTAAAAACATCAGTGCTGATAATTTTATTTTCTTCAGTGACGATGAGATCCCGACGGGAGGAATAGGTTCCACCAAAGCTTTACACATCACTGCCCGTTGTAAGGGGTATACGCTACCTGGAGTACTCATAGATAATGGTTCAGCCTTGAATGTGCTACCGTTAGCTACACTGCAAAGATTGCCAATTGATAGCTCTCATATGAAGGGGTGTAATAACATAGTGAGAGCATTTGACGGGACAGAAAGGAAGGTAACGGGAAAGATCGAAATACCTCTTTAAATTGGGCTAAATACATATGAAGTGAATTTTCTAGTGATGGATATTAGGCCCATTTATAACTGTCTGCTGGGAAGACCATGGATCCACTCAGCTGGAGCAGTACCTTCTTCATTGCACCAAAAAGTGAAGCTAATAAATGAAGGGCGGCTAATCACGATTAATGTTGAGGAGGAAATAATCGCTTCCATAACGAGCGATTCACCTTACGTGAGAATAGACGAGGAGGCTGTGGAATGCTCATTCCGCTCACTAGAGTTTATCAAATGCAACTTTCATTTCGAAAGGGAGCAAGATACCTGTGCCTACAATATCATCGAACACCAGAATGGGCTTGCGGTTAATAGTCGAAAAGGGTTCTATACTTGGGATCGTTATGGCCTGGGGTACAAGCCAAACGCGAAACAAAAGAAGAAGAACCTAGAAAAAAGGTAAGAAAGAAGGAAGGCTAGACTGTTTGGAAAGAAAATCTCGTGGGAACCTATGGTCTTTCCGCACATCTATGAGACTTTTGTCTCGGGAGGGGTGATCAACCAAAAAATAGAGCAGGAAAAGGAGCGAGTAACGATTCGAACCAGAGGGAGCATCATGAAAGATCTAGGCATTAATGCTATATCATATGAAGGAAAGGAATGAAATCTATCAAGAATTGATCCGTGTGCACCTGGAAGCACCTTGAATAATTGGACCGTGGATGAACTCCCTGTAATTTTTAAGATTTCCTCAGAGTAATGCTCAGAAACACCTATTGCTTTAGGCTCGAAAGCAATATGGATCTTTTCGTAAAAGGACACATGGGCATTATTCAGTTATTTTGAATGAAAATGCATTTCCCATCTTATATTCTTCTCCATAATTATTCTTTCATTTCTTAATAAATCATTCGTACATATCCAATAAACAAGATTAATTATTCTTTAATACATACATACTCATACACATACCACATAATCATTCTTTCATAAATTTATTTTGCTCTTTGGACCTCCCTTTCATCCCTTGACAGGTCCTCGAATATCAATAATATGAGCAACCCTGACGCTAACTTAGAACCTCACTTCGAGTAAGATATGTGTTTGGAAGAGCTTCAGGACCCTAAAGATAATCAATATTGTAATTTGCCTCCGGATCTGTTAAGAATGATGAAACAAGAAGAAAAATAGATCCTGCCTCAGTCGGACCCAATGAAAGTTATTAATCTGGGGAACGAAGATGAAAATAAAGAGGTGAAAATTGGGACAAGCATCTCCGTAGAAACCAGAAGGAATCTTATCGAGTTGCTTCAAAAGTTCTAAGATATCTCCGCATGGTCTTACCAAGATATGCTCGGATTGAGCACTAACATTGTGGTGCAAAAACTCGCTATAAAGGAAGAATGCAGACCCGTGCAGTAAAAACTTCGAAGGATGAGACCGGATGTGTTGTTAAAAATAAAAGAAGTTAAGAAACAATTTGATGTCGAGTTTCTCCAAGTAGTTAAATACTCTGAATGGGTAGCTAATATAGTCCCTGTTCCTAAAAAAGACGGAAAGGTGCGCATGTGTGTAGACTATCGAGATTTAAATAAAGCTAGCCCAAAGGATAATTTCCCCTTACCCCACATCGACACTTTAGTCGATAACACAGCAGGTCATTCTCTATTTTCCTTTATGGATGGTTTCTCTGGGTATAATCAGATAAGGATAGACCCTGAGGATATGATCAAAACTACATTTGTCACACTATGGGGAACATTTTGCTACAAGGTGATGCCCTTCGGACTCAAAAACGCAGGAGCAACTTATCAAAGGGCCATAGTGACCCTGTTCCATGACATGATGCATAAGGGGATTGAAGTTTATGTCATTGACATGATTGCGAAATCCTAAACGGAGGAAGAACATGTAAGAATCCTGAGAAATTTATTTAGAAGGTTAAGGAAATATCAATTAAACCTAAACTCAGCAAAGTGCACTTTCAGGGCAACGTCAGGAAAACTATTAGGCTTTGTAGTCAGCAAAAGAGGAATTGAAATTAACTCCGATAAAGTCAAAGCCATACAGGAGCTACCACCACCCAGTACGCAAAAAGAAGTTCGAAGGTTTTTAGGAAGACTAAATTACATTGATCGGTTCATTTCACAGTTGACTGAGAAATGCGATCCTATCTTCCGCTTGCTTAGAAAGCGTAACCTGGTTGTATGGGATGATGAATGTCAGGAAACCTTTAACAAGGTCAAAGATTATTTATCCAAAGCTCCCATCTTGATACCTCTAATTCCTAATAAGCCATTGATCCTGTACTTGACAGTCTTTGAAAATTCCATGGGATGCGTACTAGGCCAACACGATGAATCCGAAAAGAAGAAAAGGGCGATATATTATCTTAGCAAGAAATTCACTAATTGCGAGACTCGATATTCGGCAATTGAAAAATTATGTTGTGCACTAGTCTAGACCACACGCAGATTAAGACAATACATGCTCTAGCATACTACTTGGTTAATCTCGAAATTAGATCCTCTGAAGTACCTGATGGAATCAACTGCATTGAATGAGAGATTGGCTCGATGGTAAATCTTGCTTTAGGAATTCGACATAGTTTATGTCAATCAAAAAGCAGTAAAAGGGAGTGCGACAGCAGACTTCCTAGCCAGTAGGGCTTTAGAGGATTATGAGCCGATAAACTTCAATTTCCCGAATGAAGATTTAATGTATGTTGCGACTACTAAAGGGGCAATCACAGTAAAACAACCTTGGAGATTGAATTTTGATGGAGCTTCAAATGCCACGATAATGGGGTCGGGGCAGTCTTGGTATCACCAGAAGGAGATCACTACCCTTTTACCAGTAAACTCGATTTTGATTACACAAACAACATGGCTGAATACGAAGCATGTATCTTGGGAATCCGTGCGGCCATAGACCGGGGAATCAAAATTTTAGAGATTTATGGAGACTCCGTATTGGTAATCTATCAACTCAAAGGAGAATGGGAAACAAGAGATTCTAAGCTAGTGGATTACCGCAGATTAGTCCTGGAGTTGATCGCGAGTTCGATGACGTGACATTCCATTATCTCTCACGAGAAGAAAACTAGATGGCCGATGCTTTTGCCACTTTAGCCTCGATGATTAAAGTGAGTAGGCCAAAAGATGTAAAGACCATTCAGATGAGTATCTATGAAGCTCCTGCTCATTGTTGTGATATTGAGACAAAGGAAGAAGAAGAAAAGGATGATCGCCCATGGTACAAGAATATTCTTCAATTTGTGAGAGATCGAAAGTACCCCGAGCAAGCCTTAGAAAATGAAAAGAGGACATTAAGAAGACTAGCCAGTGAATATGTCCTAGATGGGGAAATCCTGTACAAAAGGAGAAAAGATCAAGTGTTGCTGAGATGTGTCGATGCAATTGAAGCTAAAAAGATCTTAGAAGAAGTTCACGAAGGCATTTGTGGGACATGCGCTAACGATTTTATGATGGCTCGGCAAATAATGAGATTTGGGTATTACTGGTTTACTATGGAGGGAGATTGCAACAATTATGTCAAGAAGTGCCATAAGTGCCAGATCTATGGAGACAAGATTCATGTACCTCCATCACACCTTCATGTCATGACTTCTCCCTAACCTTTTTCCATGTGGGGCATGGATGTCGTTGGGCCAATTGCTCCAAAGGCTTCCAATGGTTATAGATTCATCTTTGTGGTGATTGACTACTTCACCAAATGGGTAGAGGCAACCTCATATGCCAACATTACCAAGTTTACGATTAGCAAGTTCCTGAAAAAATAAATTATTTACCGATACGGGATGCCAGAAAGGATCATATCCGACAATGCCTTGAATTTGAACATTAGCACGATAGCAGAAGTTTGCGAACAGTTCAAAATCAAGCATCATAATTCTTCTCCCTATCACCCAAAAATGAATGGAGCTGTGGAGGCAGCTAATAAGAACATCAAGAAGATTGTGGCAAAAATGATTGAGACTTACAAAGACTGACACGAAAAACTACCATTTACCCTCTTTGCCTATAGAACTTCAGTCAGAACTTCTACTGGGGTAACACTATTCTCATTGGCATACGGTATGGAAGCGGTATTGCCTATTGAGGTTAAAATACCTTATCTTCGAGTCTTAACTGAGCTTTAACTAAATGAGGCTGAATGGATCCAAGCTCGATATGATCAGTTGAATTTAATTGAGGAAAAGAGATTAAAAGCCATCTGCCATAACCAGATGTACCAGAAAAGAATGATGCGAGCTTACGACAAAAAGGTTCGTACCAGAGAATTCTATGAGGGAGATCTAGTTTTGAAAAAGATACTTCCCATACATAAAGATTTCTGTGGAAAATGGATGCTCAATTGGGAAGGACCTTATGTGGTAAAGAAAGCTTTCTCAGGAAGAGCTCTCATCCTAACAGAAATGGACGGCAAGGATCTATACAACCCCGTCAATTTAGACTCAGTGAAAAAATACTTCACCTAAAAAAAAGAAAAAAAAAGGGTTCAAGATGAAAACCCGCAAAGGGTGTCCTGGAACCAAGGAAATTTTGAGTTGAAAACCCGCAAATGGCGGCTCCGATCCAAGAACGGGTCGACGAGATGGAGGAAGGTTCAACTTTAAGCATCAACAAAGCACTCTAGATCTTCTTGACACACATCTGAGCTAGGAATGATTCTCAGCAAGTCGGCGTAGAGTAGCTCATTTTGCGATATCCGGGGCAACTAACTATCCTTTATTGTATACTTGGCAATTTTCGACTAATGTTGCTTCCTTTGATCCTCTTTTGAATAGAATTTTCAAATACAACTTTGTTTTTGCACAATTTTGTTCAAGCATTTCGCATCTAAATAACGGGTAATGAACTAATAAATCATACAAAAAGTTATGAGCATTATTATGGAATTTTCGAAAATTACAGAGGTCCGGAACAATATCACCAATGGGAAGACAAACTTAAAAACAAGCAGTTCAAGAACAACTTAGAAGAAGATGAAGCAACACATAAATGACAGAATTTGGACGGGCAATAGACCATGCCGACCTGAATAATAATAAATAAATCTGACATTCATCATCCACATTCATGCAAGTTAAGAGCATTTAATTCATTCTAATCATGACTTTCTAATTTGGGCCTACATAGAGGTCCATTGGAGCATATTTCACAGGTCACATCCCCGCCACATGGCGAGATGAATCATTAAGATCACCAAGGAAAAGTTGAAAAGGAGCAGGACTCCAATACCTTACCCCGATCACGAGACAGATTGCGATTATCCATAAACAGCGATGTGGTCATCTTTTTTATGAGACACTGAGAAGTAGACCAAATCAATGAGACGAGACTCAAAGCGAGCAAATCTTCGAACCCCAGCTTCATGATGAGATACTTAAGCAGGTCAAAGTAAAAAAATGGTTAGCTTCCTGATGAGATACAGAGAAGTATACCAACTCAGGGCTCGATGTGAGCAAATCTTCAAATCACAGCTTCCTGATGAGATACTGAGAAGCAGGGCGAAGCAATAAAAGGTTAGCTTCTTGATGAGATACTGAGAAGTGGACCAAATTCATCTTCCTAATGAGTTACAGAGAAGCAGATTGAAACAAACGATACAATCATCTTCTTGATGAGATACTGAGAAGAAGACCAAATCAAACCCACGCTCGATGTGAGCAAATCTTCGAAACCCAGCTTCTTGATGAGATACTGAGAAGCAGGTCGAAGCAATAAAAGGTTAGCTTCCTGATGAGATACTGAGAAGTGGACCAAATTCGTCTTCTTGATGAAGTACAGAGAAGCAGATTGAAACAAACGACACAGTAATCTTCTTGATGAGATACTAAGAAGAAGACCAAATCAAACCCACGCTCGATGTGAGCAAATCTTCGAACCCCAACTTCCTGATGAGACATTGAGAAACAGGTCGAAGCAATAAAATGGTTAGCTTTCTGATGAGATACTGAGAAGTGGACCAAATTCGTCTTCCTGATAAGATACAGAGAATCAGATTAAAACAAACGACGCAGTCATCTTCCTGATGAGATATTGAGAAGAAGACCAAATAAAACCCACGCTCGATGTGAGCAAATCTTCGAACCCCAACATCCTAATGAGATATTGAGAAGCAAGTCGAAGTAATAAAATGGTTAGCTTCCTGATGAGATACTGAGAAGTGGACTAAATTCGTCTTCCTGATGAGATACAGAGAAGCAGATTGAAACAAACGACGCGGTCATCTTCCTGATGAGATATTGAGAAGAAGACCAAATCAAACCCACGCTCGATGTTAGCAAATCTTCGAACCCTAGCTTCCTGATAAGATACTAAGAAGCAGGTCGAAGTAATAAAATGGTTACCTTCCTGATGAGATACTAAGAAGTGGACCAAATTCATCTTCTTGATGAGATACAGAGAAGCAGATTGAAACAAACGACGCGGTCATCTTCCTGATGAGACACAGAGAAGAAGACCAAACTAAACCCACGCTCGATGTGAGCAAATCTTCGAACCCCAGCTTCCTGATGAGATACTGAGAAGCAGGTCGAAGTAATAAAATGGTTAGCTTCCTGATGAGATACGGAGAAGTGAACCAAATTCGTCTTCCTGATGAAACACAGAGAAGTGGATCAAAACAAGTGATGCGGTCATCTTCCTGATGAGATACTGAGAAGAAGGCCAAGAAACTAGACTCAAAGACTATGGTGACGAATTCCAATCTCCTTGAAATTTAAAGAGAATGGAGTGAAGCTACAATAGAAAATTTTATCCTTTTGAAGATTACCTTAAAGCAGGATGGAACCACCACATCAAATAAGTGGAAAGGTGAATGCATCGAAGATTGGACAACTGACAAAATGAAAGGTGAACCAGTTGAAGAAAGAGCGTCAAAGCGATAAGACCTAACAAATTGGGCATCCTTTTGGGTCTTTGCTCCTTTCCTGTTATATAGCAACGAGCAAAGAGGGGCAGCTATTGAAGCCCAATTTATCTGGGCCTAACAGAATTTAAATTTATTTTAAAATTAAATTTATTTTAAGTTTAAATTTACTTAAAATTTAAATTTATTATAAATTTAAGTTTAAATTTAAATTTAAATTAATGTCCAAATACAAATATAATTGTCCAATTATAAAAGCCCAAATTGGGGCCCAATTACAAATTAACCCAAACAAATTGATTTACACCCTAAGCCCAAATTACATTGACCCATGTCCCTAACCCAATTATACAAAATAACCCAAGTCAAATCTACTGGGCAATTTGCACCAGCCACCTCCCTCTCAGCCAATCAGAGGCCGCCACGTCAGCAGCCTAGTTGCTCACCAGTAACTTGCACCACTGCTCACCTGCCACCACCAGCTGCTTCAACCACCACTGCCATAGCCGAACCTGCAAAAGCAAATAAAAGACAAGTTTTAATTACATGCAACAATTTATCATCATCGTAATTCTGGTTATAAATCCAAATTCAAACCAATTGTAATGGTTACGAACTTTCGGTAATAGATCAAACATTAATACATACAGTCTTTAGGAACCAATAGAGGCGATCGACATTTTACAATTAAAAATAAGAGCAGTTAGCAAGCAGAGGTCCGAATAGCCATACCAAAGATCAGGAATACAAGCCAAAGTCAGAAGCATTCAAGGCATTTAGGTACATTCAATGTATATTTTTTTTTATCATTAATCAATTGAAACTTTAACTCATCAGTTTCCAATATACATTAGTGCACATATTTAGTACACTCTGTCGATATTTATTACCCCTTTTATTAATAAATAGCCTTAATGATAATAATAATATTAATCATAAGTATAATACTAATGGTATTAATTAACAATAATAATATTAATAATATTAATATTAAATATTAAAAATAAAAATCAAAAGGTCAGGTACTCCCCTGACACGTCACCGTCGGGATCGTCGACCAAACTCTCCGACCGTCGACGATTCCTCCACAACGAACATCTGTAACAATAACCAAAATAGTTTTAAATAAACAAAGATAAAAATAAAGCTTTTGTCAATAAAAAACAATGGAAACTTAAGAACAGCTTGTAAAAAAAAAGAGAAAGAAAAGGTTTTAAAACGTTTTTAGATCTGGGTTTAATAAAAAGAGAAGACTTTAAAATCAAAAAAAGAGGAAAAAGAAAATGTTTTCACCTGCGACGGAGGTTGGTCGGCGCATGAGGACCAGCAACGGCAACCAACGCGATCAGAGAGTAGTAGATGGCAGCGCGTGACAGCGACGCGCGTCGGACGACGATCGGCGATCGGACATGAGGAGGCCATAAGAGCAAAGAAAAGGGGGTTTTTTGGTTTCTTTTTTTTAAATGAAAACCAAATGAAATTTTGAAACAAAATTTGATTTAAATACTCACATCCAAACAGCGCCGTTTTGGTGTCTCATTTTAGGGGCCAAAACGACGTCGTTTTAAGCTCTTACCCATGGCCGACTTGAAATCCGACACGACCCAACCTAGGATCCGCGTGTTTTTAAGAAATGGGTTATTTATGCATCTGGTCCTTTCGCTTTTTTCAAATTTGCAATTAAGTCCTTTTTGTACTTTTAATTAATTTTAAATTGGCCCAATAATTTTCAATTCTTTTTAATTTAATCCCTTGACCTTTTGAAAGCACCAGGAGCTGCCACGTGTCATATTTTGTTTATTTATGCAAATGGTCCCTCTTATTTCTGATTTATTTTAATTTAATCCTTAAATTAAGTTCTGTTTAATTACAAAATTGGCCCAAAAATTTTTCATGGTTTTCAAATTAGTCCTTTGACTTCAGGATGCCTGAGGGGCTGCCACGTGTCACTTATTTTTGGTTTTATTTCCCTGAAGGTCCCTAAACTATCCAAAAATTCCACCTTCGACCCTAAAACTTTCGAAAATTATATTTTTACCCTCGAACTTCCAAAAATTCCATTTTTAACCCTAAAACTTTTAAGATTACATTTTTACCCTCAAATTTCTTAAATTTCAATTTTTAACCTTAAAACTTCCAAAAATTACATTTTTACCCCCAAACCTCTAAATATTACATTTTTACCCCAAAACTTTCAAAAATTACCATTTTACCCTCAAATGTCAAAAAATTTCATTTTTTATCCCGATTTTTCTAAAAATTACCGTTTTACCCTCGGATGTCTAAAATTCCATTTTAAACCCTAAATTTTCCCAAAATTACCATTTTGCTCTCGAGAACCCAAAATTACCATTTTACCCCCAGGTATCCAAAAAGTCTCATTTTTCAACTCCGATTGTTTTAATTTTCTTCCTCATCAATATTCGCATTTAATTTTAATTATTATGCACTCGTATTTTGTATTTTTGGTTTTTGCTTACCATTTACTTGCTCAATTATCTTACTTCGTGTTATTTAATATCCAATATTAACTGCTCACTCATGTTAAATTCACATATTTGTTTTCAAAATTATTTTCGCAAAAACTTTAAAATCGAGGCAATATTCTTTTATTTCGAATTCTGAAAATATGTGCCTTAACTTACTAGGCACGATTTTTCTTCAAATCAAAATAATCGAATATCCTTAAATCGAGGCAATGTTTTTTATCTCTGATTCTAAAAATTTGTTTCTAAACTTACTAGGTGCGACTTTTTTCCTAAACAAGATAATCTAACATCCTTTTCCAAAGTTAAGAATTTTACGACAAAGGAAAGCTCGTTGTTTCTGGATCTCGAAATGTCATGTCCTAACTCACTGGACGTGACTTTCTTCCTCGATCACTTTGAAATTGTGAGATTTCCAAACAAAATCGATTTCTTTTAAATGTAACTCATGCATTCAAGGATCGTATTTTAAACTTTATTCGAGCTTTCAAAATTTTACAAACAAGACCTTAAGATAATCAATGTGGTACCAATTTTGGGCGTATGAGGGTGCTAACCCTTCCTCATGCGTAACCGACTCCCAAACTTGTTTTCAGATTGTGATGACCAAAATATTTTTCAAAACGGATTTTAAACATTTTGAGGTGATCTAATCACACCGTACAAAAGGATTGGTGGCGACTCCTATTATTTTTCGATTTTAAAATAATTTTTGAAACTCGACGTTTTCTAAAAAAGATGGTTTCGACAACTGTTTTGACCACGAAAGTGCAATTGCAGTCACAGTCACTGGAAGGTGCGGTGACAAGTTGATTAACAAGTAAGATAATGGAAGTTGCTTAAGGCAAAAAGGAGTTCGGGCCACTTGTTCTTGAGTGCGAAGCACTACCAGCACTGGAAGGTATAGTAATTGTGAGTACTTGGGTCTTTGTTAAACAGAGGAGTTGATAGTAGTCAGATCTCATTAGAACTTAATTGCAGCGACAATTCATCTATCAGTTACCTTATAGTCACATTTAGCGTTGCCAACTAGTGAAGTCAAGGATCCCCCTATTTCTTTACACTTTATCTATTTCTTTTAATTTTTTGAATTTACATTCATAACATCTTCTACAAAAAAATCATTTTCTATTAATTTGCTCTGACATTTTATACTATTTTGCATTGACAGATTTAACTCTTTGAATTGTGCAGTTTTAACTAAATTGCGTTGACATTACTTCTAACAATTCTTTTCATTTAAACTCTAATTGCTTTGACAAATTTAAGCAACAAGAGCACTATCCTCGTGGGATCATATCCAATAGATTCATCTCTATCTACTATACTTGCATCGACAGTGTCCGCTTGCACATAATTTCTGTGATGTTTACAGGTCGGTCAAGTTTTGGCCCTATTACCGGGGTTGGCGTTTGTTTGATGTTTATTTTTGTAGTTGTATTTACTATTCTTTTTCTAACTTTTAGTAATTAACTAATCTTTTGTTGATTTTCTTTTAAATTCTTTTTAGGTGTTTATATCCATAAGGAGAAATCCTAACAGCATTGTTAGTTTTGATCCGAAAATTGAAAGAACAATTCGGAGGAAAAGATAAGAGCAAAGAAAAATGGCTGAAAATAACAATGATCTACCACCTTTGCTACCACAAAATATTGTTCCTCTAGTGCAGCCACAAGGAGTCAACAATATGCTTCCACAAAGAGAGCAAATTCCATACAGGACAATTAGAGACTTCGTTGTTCCTGTGCTTGATGATCTACAGCCAAGGGTTGTTAGACCAGCAATATAACTTGGGAATTTTGAATTAAACCGGTGATGTTTCAAATGCTAAACTCTAATGGGCAATATCTTGGTTTGCCTCAAGAAGATGCGAGGGAGCATATCAAATCATTTCTACTTATATGTGCTTCTTTCAGTCAACATGGTGTTCTTGGTAACGCCTTGAAGATGCAGCTGTTCCCTTACTCTTTACAAAGAAGGGCACATACATGGTTTTTAGGGTTATCGACTGGATCTATTACATCATGGAATGCACTAGCAACTTAGTTTGTTCTACGATTGAATCCACCCACAATGAATGCTAGACTGAGGAATGATATTACAACATACCATCAATTGGATGGTGAGAACCTGCACACTACATGGGAACGTTATAAAACTCTACTTAGACGTTGTCTCATTTACGGAATCCAACATAAGACAGAAATCGAGATCTTCTACAATGGATTAAATACGTAGACAAAAAATTTTGTCGATGCATCTGCTAATGGTCCTTTGTTGGATTGCACTTATAATGAATCTGTGCCAATCTTGGAAAGAATTGCACAAAATGATTATCAGTACCCGATTTCTCGTTCTTCTCAGGTGAAAAGAAATCCTGGAGTTATTGAGTTAGATGCCATTTTAGCCCTAAGTGCACAAGTATCCTCTTTGGCAAACATGATTAAAAACATGAAGGGGACGAGTGATGTTGCATGTTGAGAATGCATTTTATGTCAATAACATCTGAGGGAATTCTTATGGTAACTCATATAACACTTTAAGTAGAACTTAACAACCTTAGAGGAGTTAGAAGCATCCACATACAGATATGAAAATTCGTCATATCAAAGTAAATTTATACAAGTGAGTTACGGTCTATAGCAATAGAATTATAATCATAATCCTCTAGTGCATGCGCAGCCTGACCAGATGTGATCACAGAACCAGATGCAATCATATAATCAAATGCAACCACAAGCTCGAATGCAGCTACAACAGATTGTGCTACCAAATATGCAAGGATAGCATCAGCAACAGCAACAGCAGTATTCTCAAACAAGATCAGATCCATTAGCTACTGTTGAAGCTTTGATGCGTGAGCATATTACCATAACAGAAGAAATTGTACAAGGAAATTCGTCTTTCATCCGAGCGTTAGAAGCACAACTAGGACAACTGGCTTCTAACATGAGCACACGACCACCAGGTGCTTTGGCCAGTGATACTAAAAATCCAAATCAGAAAGGAAAGGAGCATTGCAAGGCTATCACATTGCGGAGTGGAAAGCAAACTGTCGAACAAAGTAGCAGCTCCAACCAAGCACCTGTCGACATAAATGAACCAAAGTAATAAGGAGAAGTTGCATTTGAAGAAGATAATGTAAAAGTAAATGCAAGTGAGTCACCATTAGTCACATCAATACTGAATATTCGTCCTACGAAGTTGTCGATGTAACTATCCATGTCGACATAACCGGTTATATCACAACAACCCACTGTGAACATACCTTTACCATTTTCACAATGATTCAAGGAGAAAGATCATGACAGATATTATCAAAAGTTTGTATTTACCTTGAAACAATTACATATTAATATACCTCTAGTTGATTTTATTGTGTAGATTCCCAACTATAAGAAATTCATGAAGGAGCTACTATCAAAGAAGAAGAAGCTATCCGATATTGAGATGATTGCGCTCATAAAAGGGTGTAACACTGTACTGATAAATAAATTGCCACAAAAAAAATGAAAGATCCTGTCAGTTTCACAATTCCATACTTTATTGGAAACCATTACTTAGGTAAAGCCTTATGTGATTTGGGAGCTAGAAATTAGGAATTGGTTATATGAAACCCACTGCGGTAACATTTCAACTTATGGACAGATCTTTGGCATAACCAGAAGGACAAATTAAAGATGTTCTCGTCCATGTCGATAAGTTTGTGTTTCCAACCGACTTCATCATACTTGATTGTGAAGCCGATAAGGAGGTGCACATTATTCTGGGTCCCCATTTCTTACAATGGGACGCACACTAATAGATGTTTTCAAGGGCGAGTTGATCATACGTTACAATGATGAACATGTAACCTTCAGTGTTTTCGAAGCATCTCCATCACGGAGTAAGGAACAATGTCATCACATTGATGTTCTTGACGAGTTACTTATAGAGGAACTTAATGAACAAAGTTCAGCAGTGCTAGAGGAATATGGGTGACATCGAAAGATAATGCTTTACCTTAATGTGACCATAAAGTTTAGGCTAATGTTTGTGAGTTTAGACATGGCTGGCAATTGGAATCTTTGGATCTGACTAATAGGACGATCCTTGTTTTTAAACCATCAGTTGAAAAAGCTCCGACTCTAAAGTTAAAGTCATTACCAACACATCTGAAATAAGTTTTCCTAGGTGATAATGATACATTACCAGTGATTTTCAGCGCAAATCTCAACGCGAGCCAAGAAAAAAAATTAATCAGAATATTGAAGCAGCACAAAAGAGCTATCGCCTAGAGCATAGAGGATATCAGAAGCATTAGTCCCTCTTTCTGAACGCAAAAAATTAGGCTGAAAGATGAAGGAAAATAATCAATTGAGCAAAAACGAAGATTAAATGAGAAAATGAAAGAAGTAGTGAAGAAAGAGATTATCAAATGGCTGGACGCATGCATAATATACCCAATTTTGGATAGTACATAGGTGAGCTAGATCTAATGTGTGCCTAAGAATAATGGCATCATGGTGGTAAGTAACAATAAAAATGAGCTAATACCTACTCGCATTGCTACAGGTTGGTGAGTATGTATAGATTACCGTCGTCTAAATGTGGCCACAAAGAAGGATCATTTCCTACTTCCGTTCATTGATCAAATGTTGGATAGGCTAGCTGGTAAGGCTTATTACTGTTTTCTTGATGGATACTCTAGGTACAACCAGATTGTTATCGCATCGGAGGATCAAGCAAAAACGTTTTACTTGCCCATTTGAAACCTTTTCTTTTCAACGAATGTCATTTAGTTTGTGTAATGCCCAATTACATTCCAAAGGTGCATGATGACCATTTTCTCTGATATGATCGAGGATTCGTTAGAGGTATTTATGGATGATTTCTCTATTTATGGCCACAATTTTGATAAATGTGTTGAAAAGATGCAAGGACACCAACTTGGTACTAAACTGGGAAAAATGTCACTTTATGACAACTGAAGGTACTGTTCTTGGCCATCGTATATCTTGTTAGGGCATTGAAGTGGATAAAGTGAAGGTGGAAATCATTAAAAAAGTTACCTCTACCCAATAATGTGAAGGGAATAAAGAGTTTTCTTGGTAATGTCGGATTTTATAGATGATTTATCTTAGACTTCTCCAAAATAGCAAAACCACTCTGCTCTTTGTTGGAGCAAAATAAAAAATTTTTATTTGATGAAGCATGTTTGGAAGCATTCCTGAAAATTAAACAGTAGCTAGTGCAGGCACCAATTATCGTCGCACTGGATTGGTCACAACCGTTTAAGGTAATGTGTGATGCGAGCGACTTTGTTGTGGGTGCTATACTTGGGAAACAAAAAGATAAGGTATTTCACTCAATCTATGATGCTAGTAAGACTCTAACTAAAGCATAGGTGAATTACACAACCATTGAGAAGGATTTATTGGCAGCAGTTTTTGCATTTGACAAGTTTCGTTCATATATTGTCAGCGTAAAAATTACAGTTTATACTGATCATTCTGCGTTGAGATTCCTTTTTGCTAAGAAAGATGCAAAACCTAGGCTGATTAGATGGATCCTTTTATTACAAGAATTTGATGTTGAGATTAAGGACAGGAAAGGATTGGAAAACCAAGTAGCAGACCACCTATCTCATCTGCAATTTGGAAGCGAGGATGGAAATAAGTCACAAATTATCGACGCATTTCTAGATGAGGAATTATTTTTTGTCAACACATCTTCATGGTATGTCGATTTCGTCAATTATCTAGTCTGTGGAAAGCTACCATTGAGTGCAACAGGTCATAAGAAGGTCAGATTTCTTCGGGATGCTGTAGAGTATCATTAGAATGAGCCATACCTGTTCAAGGTATGCGCTGACAACATCATTCGTCGCTGCGTTCCTGAGGAAAAAATGATATCTATCTTGAAGCATTACCATGATGCTGCTTATGAAGGCCATTTTGGTGGTGTTAGGACTGTTGCAAAGGTCCTACAATCAGGATTTTACTGGTCGACATTGTTTCAAGACGCCCATAATGCTCAATAATGCGACAAATGTCAACGCACCGATTCTATATCTTGATGCAATGAGATGATTCAACAGTATATCATGGAGATTGAGCTCTTTGATGTCTGGGGTATATATGTTATGGGACCATTTCCAAATTCTTCTGGAAATGTGTATATTATGGTTGCCATTGACTATGTTTCCAAGTGGATCGAAATAATTATTGTTCCAAAGGATGATGCTCGAACGGTGTTAAAGTTCTTTCACATATTATCCTTATACAATTCGGAACACCTCGAGCATTAATAAGCGACCAAAGCACTCATTTCCATTGTAATTAGGTGGTGACAACTTTGAAATGTTACGGTGTGAAACACCGCATGGAAATCACATATCATCCGCAAACAAATGGACAAACGGAAGTATCTAATCGATAAATCAAAGGTATTCTTGAGAAGGTGGTTAACCCATCTCGACGAGATTGGTCTTCGCGGTAAAATGATGCATTGTGGGCGCTTCGCATCGCATAAAAAATGCCATTAGGGATGTCGCCATATCAACTAGTTTTTGGTAAATCCTATCACTTACCAGTCGAACTTGAACATAAGGCCATGTGGGCAATCAAGCAAGTGAACATGGACTATGATGCTACTAGATAGAAAAGATTGTTGGACATTTCAGAACTGGAAGAAATTCAACGCAATGCTTATGAAAATGCTATCATTTACAAAGAAAAAACTAAGAGATGGCATGACAACATCATTTTACGATGACAATTTTCTCTTGGCCAGTTAGTGCTTTTATTTAACTCACGTTTAAAATTGCATCCAAGAAAATTACGCTTAAGATGGTCAGGACCTTTTAAAGTTGTCAAAGCATTTCCACATGGTGCGGTGACAATCAAAGATTTGAATGACGAACACCAATTTAAAGTAAATAACCAACGATTGAAGCATTACCGAACCCCAAGCATCAACGAACAAAACGAGACAATTAACTTGGTCACATTTTTTTAGGATGTCATTCAATTTTTCTATTAATTTTTGTCTTTTATTTTAATTTATTTGTTTATTTAGCTTTTGCAGGAATAAAAGATCTCCTTTTTGTCGACGCACACAAAAGCACAACTTGTCGACACATTTCATTGATGACTCAACGAAGCGTTTCGGGAAAGAATCACGCCGGTTGATTCACCTCTTTCCCTAATCGTTAGATCACTCCGAAAAAGTAAGATCTGTGTCTTGGCATTTATTGGTTGCAGGCACAAGCTACTCCTAACGGCAACAGTAATCATCACACCTCTTCACCTCCATCTTCTATAAAACACCCTTTTTTGTGTTAACTGAATCTTCACACTCACAACCACCATTGTTGTTGTAATCTTTTTTTTCTTCAACTTTCAATCTTTCTACAAGTTATTCTTACTCTCTTTATTTCATAATTATGGCGAGAACTCGTAGTACAAAAACCCCATTCAAATTCGCTGCTGAATCATCGGTTGCTATGGTCAGAAATGCCGACCAACCACCACCAAAGGAACCTATCCTATTCTTATAAAAAACGACGAAGGACCATTACCATGAGGTGATGATGAAGAGGAACTATCATCCTGAACAAGGATTTCAACTGTCCCCACATTTGACATTGGGGAAGCAAGTCGTCAAAACCATTACACGATTGGGCTGGGAGCAGTTTTGTGACCATCTGGCAGGATACTCTCCCTCCATGGCAAAGGAGTTTTATGCTAACATGGTTGATCCTGAACAGGAATTTATATTCGTTTGTGAAAGGTTGGTGCCATGGAGTGCTGACCATATCAATGCTCTCATCCATATTACTGAAGGAGAGGATGAACATGTCGAGTTCTTGGAGAAATTAATGGAGGACGATGCTGATCTATTGCTGAACGACTTATGCATCAATGGCACAGTTTGGAGTGGCAATAATCCAAATAATTACATGATGCATCGTCGCTACCTCATTATCCAAAGTAAGGTGTGTTTCCTTTTCATCAACTATCGTCTCCTACCATCCACTCATAGTACGACTACAAATCTAGACAGAATATGCTTGCTGCATTCTATACTCAAGGGACGATGAATTGATGTCGGCACAATCCTTCATCAAGAAATCGTTGAACCCACCACCAAACAGACAAGTATCATGCCTTTCCCTTCTCTAATCATGATGCTATGTAAATAGAAGGGCATTGTGCCTCGTGAAAGGGAGGAGACTTTGGACAACAAAGGGCCGATTAATGATATTTTGGTGGAAAGGATGACAAGGTGGTAGGAAACCCCTATGGTGAAGGAGGTGCCACAAAACAAGGACAAAGGGAAAGGGAAAAAAGAAGGACACCAAAACCCATGTGCCCATAGATCCTCAGATGTGGAGGAAGCTTGATGAGATTGAAAAGTTTGTTGATCGAATGAATAGCAAACAAATCAAACTTGTCGGCGCAGTCGACGAGATGCAGTTCAAATAAAACTTATTCTATGCCTATACTAGCGCATGAAATACTGCTATTGTCAGCATATTAAGAGGTTTGAGCAGAAATTCGAAGCTTGAATTCCCTTTGTTCCCTCTTATTATCGATGAAGCCACTCCATCATCAAAGCAGCATGGTTCAAAAGGAAAAACCCAATCCGTCTAGTCCTCAAATAGAATCCACATCTCTGATGATGAGGATCAAGAGGTGCAATCCAAGGAAATGAAAGATTACTTTTGGAACATATCCAGCCTCTTTAAAGACGAACTATCGAACAATTTGAGGGCCACTATGGCGGAGAAAGAGACTATTGCTGCGGAAGAGTATATACTAATTGCTTCTAGGGGTATTGAAGCAGAAGAAGAAGAAAGAAATGAAGAAGAAAAATAAGAGAAGGATGAAAAATAATAAGATGTTGCCCTGACAAATTTATCGAAGAAATGTATCGACGCACCCACCATTGTGGGTGTATATGTTAAACAATTGTGCAACATCCAGGGCGAGCTTGGGCGAGGCAGTCACATCTGGCATTAAGGATTCCAATCCTCTGGCTATTGTGCTATATTTGGTACCACTTGCTGAGATCCATCCATCGGACATGATTACCGATGGAGTCGACACTTAACCAGCCATGGAGGAGCAATCAACTCCATAAGTTGAACCAAAAGAAAAAAGGGGGAAAACGAAATGCAAAGAAGAAAAGCAAAGAGGAGAGCCCTAAGAAGAAAAGGAAGTCCAAAGCAGCTACATCTTTGGCTACAACACCCTGAGTTAGTTTTAGTTTTCGGTATTTAGTTTAGTTGCATATATTTTCTCTAGTTGTCATTACATTTTGATTGTCACTGCATTTTAATTATTCTAACATTTGCATTGTAGTTGCATTTCCATTAATATTTGTATAGTATTGTCAGTGCATTGGGAACAATGCAGACATTAAGTTTAGGGGGAAGTTTGGAATGAAAATGTAATTACACCCACAAGTTTAAGAATATATTTGTCTTTTTAGTGAATGAAAGTATGCATAGTTAAGAAAAATGTGACCACAATTTTTTTCAATTGATGCTTAAATCTTGAATTATTTGGAATGCTAATGCGTGAACTGGATGAATATGATTGAATGTTGAATCCTTCTATTTTTGGATGAATGGTTGAAATTGCATTAGTAATAAATGAATAGTATCATTCTTTGAATCTTGAATTAACTTGCCATCTTACAGCTTTGTATATAATTATATCTACTAATAAAAGACACTTCAATGTGGGTGTATTGTGACTTAACAAGGGGGAACACTCTACTGCAAATGTTAGAAAAACTATCTAGACAAAGTCTGTTACTACAATAGTGTGTGTCGACACAATTACATGCTTCTTGCGGGTTTGTTGCACCCCATCGTTACTGCCCAAGAACAAGAGTATAGTAATGCAATGACATCTCTCAGTCACATAAAAAAAAAGATAAAGAAAGAAAAGTTGATAAAAAGAAAAAATATATATATATGTATGTATATTATTATATAATAAATGTTGTATTGGTTAAGAAGATTTGAGATTTAAAGCATGATGTTAGCATGAGTGATGTTGCAATTCTGATTATTCATGCCTATAAATTGTCGGCACAATATTCCAGCATATGAATGCAATTTATACATTAGGATTCTAGAGAATATAAGTTGCTAGAATGATGATTGTGGTGACAAGAATTTGGATATAACTTTGCTAGCTTGTTTTTACTTGAGGACAAGTAAAAACTCAAGTTTGAAAGTGTGATAGCATTAGAAATGACACTTAATTTCTCCTTGAATTAGTGTATAATTTGTTCCTTTTATATCATATTTAGCTTACATTTTCAGCATTTCATATTTAGTATTTGCATTTTCTAAATCAGTGTTGTATGGTCTTACTTTCTTTCATTTTATTCCTTTTGTGCTATTAATGTCGCTGTATTGAGTATCGGTTTTGCATCTAAAGTTGTTAGCGCAAAAATCCACATTAGAAGATCAGAATGGAAAAGCATTTAAAGTTGCGGCCATAAGTTGACCTAGAATTGCGGCCAAAGATGTCACCACATAAATGCTTCTACATTTTATCAAGGATTTAATGTTGCTAACACATTCAGAACCATCAACGCAGGAGAATGCCAAGTTGTCGTAGCAAATTTAAATCATAATTTGCGTCCAGAGATGTCGCGACAATTTGCAACTACCTAATGCACAAACTAAAGCTACGTGAGTGCATAGCTAGCAAATAACAAACTTTTACAACTGCAAAAAGGGAAGTTAGATCTGAGAAGAGGGATAGACCTGTGTTGTGGAATGATTATAAATAGAAGAAAGTGAAAGGAGATTGATAACAAGCTGTGAAGAATTCAATTCCACAAATTTTCTTATCTTTTCTCAAAGTCAGCTGCCATGGAAGCTTGATTCTCAGGAGGGTAAACTGACGCAACAAGGAGGCAACTACTCCTGACGAGGAGTGCCTATGTGCAATGTAAGAGGAGCGATTACGGGAGAATTCTAGTATACTAGGAATAGCATGCTTTAATTTATCTTTTAATCCCTCCTTAATGTTGATTAATTCTATTTGAGTTTTAATTGTATACAAAAGTATCTATTAATGTTAGATCTATTTTGATTTCTACTCAATTCTTCTCATCTGTTTATATTTGGATTTAACTGTTTTGACCAAGAAAGTGCAATTGCAGTCATAGTCACTGCAAGGTGCGGGGACAAGTTAGATTAACAAGCAAGATAACAGAAGTTGCTTAAGGCAAGAAGGAATTCTGGCCACTTATTCTTGAGTGCAAATCACTACCAACACTGGAAGGTGTGGTAATTATGAGTACTTGGGTCTTTGTTAAACAGAGGAGTTGATTGAAGTCAGATCTTATTAGAACTTAATTGCGGCGACAATTCATCTATCAGTTACCTTGTAGTCACATTTAGCATTGCCAACTTGTGAAGTCAGGGATCCCCCTATTTCTTTACACTTGATCTATTTCTTTTAATTTGCTGAATTTACATTCACAACATCTTCTACAAAAATTCATTTTCTATTAATTTGCTGTGACATTTTATACTATATTTGCATTGACAGATTTAATTCTTTGAATTATGCAGTTTTAACTAAATTGCGTTGACATTACTCCTAACAATTCTTTTCATTTAAACTCTAATTGCTTCGACAAATTTAAGCAGCAAGAATACCATCTTCGTGAGATCGATATCCGATAGATTCATCTCTATCTACTATACTTGCATCGACAGTGTCCGCTTGTACATAATTTCTAGGACGTTTATAGGCCGATCAAGGTTCTAATTCAGCTAGGCTCGAAGTTATATCTGAGTGTGGGAGGCATTCTCCACGACGTTAGGGCTTTCGCCGCTTGAAGTGTGTCTCAATCCGTGCTACATGCTTGTTGTGTGTCTCTGTCCATGTTACATGTTTGATGTGTGTCTCTGTTTGTGCTACATGCTTGTTGTGTGTTTGATATTATTCTGTGTTGTGTAACGCATGTTAATTTTCCATGCATACCTATCGGACTGTGGATAATTTGATTATTATAATTAATGAATTATGTACTCTAATTTAATATCATGAGACTGTGTTGAGACTGAAATACATGTGGTATCATGTCGTTGTGTATACATGGGTTGGGTTGTATGGTGGAAGACGTAGTTATCACCTCTTCAAAAGGATGAAACTAAAACCACATTACGATTGGTGATGATTGGATGGGGAGGGGTTCTGGGGAACTGCTCTATTGTGTGGGTATGCTAAAGATTGGGTGCATTGCATTGTGCTTATGGTTCTATTGCATTTGAGTTGCGACACGTTGTGTGCTTATTTAAAATGTTTTGTGAAAAATTACGGTGATATTATGTTTGTGATTACTTACACTTTAGAGACACACTAGGCTCTTTAGCTTATTTTCCCTCAATTTCTCTTATAGATATATCCAGACTTAGGCGACTTAGTACTTGGAGATTCTCTCGGTTTTATTCGTTTATTTTCAATATGGGTTATTTTATGATTTTCAAACTATTTTGGTTTTCATAATATTTTAGAATTTTGTTGTAAATGCGAACTTGAGATTTTGATATTTTGAATTAATTTTTGCTTGCATGCATAGTTTTGATTCATATTATTTTAATAAACAATATTACGCTCGTACTTATAAACTTTTATGACTCTTTATAATTTTGGAAGTTAAACTGTTTTATCGTTACTTATTTCAAACTATAATGTATTTAAGTTTTAAGTGGTTTTCTTGAGGGTGAAATTACAACTATTACCCTCTGGATCTGGTCATATCTTCTAGGTCAAGTAAAGGGAGTTACATTCGCCTTCTACCAACATAGATTCGTCTCATTTCATTCTTCAAAATCGCCTCCAGCTTTTCTAACTTGATAAGAATTTCACTAGAGTTCTCCTCCGAGAAGTTCCTAACTTGTTCTTCACAACTCTCCTTAATTATCCATTTTGCATTGAATCTAAACCGCCCCTTATCTCGCGTCAATCTGTCTCTCTTATTATCCCCAAAATCAATCAAAATCGGGTAGTGATCAAAAAAGGCATGTGGTAGATGCTTCATAGAATATCCCGTAAATAACTCCTACCGAGCCTAATTAGTCACTCCCATATCAAGCCTTTCTCTAACATTATTTTTCGATAATTGCCCTCTCTCTCACATGAACCATTGTCCCGAGAATCACAAATCCCTAAGCTCACATTTCACCAACATTTCTCGAAACTTCACTATGTTCCTTTCACTTTACAACCTACCTTTTTTTTTCAAAAGAAAACATAGTTTAATTAAAATCACCTATTACCAGCCACGACATACTCTGATCTCTTCCTTATCTCCTCAACAAATCTCATGAATCCTCACTTATATGTTCCTCAAGTGACCCATAATAGCACGTTGGCCTCCAAGACGGTAATACATTCCCCTCATGTATCTTTACATCAATGACTAGAAGAAAAACTCCTCAAATGAACCACACAATCACTTCTCCATCCCAGCGACAATCCTCCTCTCGACCCATATACTCCTACGTCTATACCATTAACATATCCACATTTCTTTCATACTTGCTCCATTCTCTTTACACTCAACTTTGTCTCTATTAGAAATAAAATTTAAGGTTGCACATGTGTCAACTTGTTCTTAAGACGAGTCATCGCCCGTGGATGCCCCAACCCACGAACATTCCAACTTAAGACTTTCATTGTCTCCAGCGGGCTACTTTTTAGAAGTCGTTGATATCTCAGATTCCCCATTCACCACATCAATAGAGCCAGAATCATGTAATTTACCTTCTTGCGTTCGTTGCCTCTTCTTCCCATCCACCTATTCAATTAGGTTTTTATCTGAATTAGAGCCCATATCCATTCTCCCCATATTTACCTAATTAGTCACAACTCCTTCCCCATTCCACCCATTCCGATAAGTGCTAGAAGTTTGGATATCACAAAAACTCCTTCCATTTGTACTCCCGTCCACATCCATACCCAGCGAAATACCACTTGCCTTTCTAACACATGAAGAGTCCTCCCAAAGCCACCTACTACTCACTATAGCCACCTTTCTCGATGGCGCTCTCAATGAAGCATCCGAACCAAATTCCACTTTCTAAACCTCGATTGTCATATTCACTGTACAGAAACTCTCACCATGCCCTAACTTTCGACATAGAAAACATAATAACATTAATCTCTCATATTGAAAGTAGGCATACCCCTCCCAATTCTGATCCAAGGATAGCTTCTTTCTCTTCAAGGGAATTCTCACGCTTATTTTAACCCGAATTCGCATATCCCTCTTAATTCCTCTAGTCACCAACGAGGTATCATATAGAACAAACTAATCGATGAAATTCCCAAAATGACGTGCCAAACCCTCCGAAATCACTCTCATAGGGAGATTATGAATTTGCACCCAGAAATTCGTGTAAACCAATGGTACTTATAACGGATGTTCTTTTGGCCCCATTCGATGGAATATAATGAGATGCCTATTAAATGACCAAGGCATGTCCTCTATCACCCTCTTTATATCAACTTCATAATAAAATCGAAACAGAACCCTCTTTTCCCCAATATTAGTGATCGAAACTCCTCCCAACGGATGTCATAAATCAACCAAAGTCCTTCTCGTAGAAGGGAAATGAACCACACTATCCGGCAAGACTCTTCCCACCAAACATAAACTATAGTCCTCCTCTACTGCTTCTAAATCCACCTGAAATTGTATCGGTACCTCCTTATTTGCAAGATTCAGATTCACTAACTCTTCCTCCATAGCCACTGATCTCTCTAAACCCAAACAAGCCAAAACCCTAGGGAAAAACCAAAAGAAACGTGCTTTATGAGCAGACAAAGAAACGTGCTATTTTAATAGATGAAAAAACTATAATATTTTACTTCCCCTATGGTAACCCATTATTAATATTGTAATATATGAAATATAAAATTTAAACACTTTTACATGATTAATATAAATTAATTGTAAATTTTTATGTGAATATATAAATCATATTTATCTTTTGAGGGGCAAATTTATAATTCGTCACCTAAACTGGCAAGTTTGATTTGAAAAGCATTTTTGGAATTTAATGATAAACAAATTCTTAATATTTTGTTTCTGAGTTTTTTCTTCTCATTTTTTCCATTAAAAAATCTCATAAAAGAGAGAACATGGAGACAACATAACCAATCCCAAAGGGTTAAAACCTAGCAAAAAATCCAGGTTGCAAGATTTAGACCCCCAACATCCAAGTTCACTACGTCAAAACAACTCTTCTGTTGCTTTTTTAAGCTTTTTGTAGCATTTAGCGCCACTACAAGATAGCAACAAGTAGAAAAAAATCCACAAAAATGCACAGTTGCAAAATATAGTGGTGTTTCACTAAAAACTTCGCTATAGGTAAAGAATATTTAGTGGTGTTTCGAAAGACATGCCGCTAAAGGTTAGACCTTTTAATGTGTTTCCTTTGCTAATGCCGTAAAATGTAAGACTTTTAGTGGCATTTTTCTTCCGAAGTGCAATGGATGTAAGACAGTGGCATTTTGGAGGAAAACGCTGTTAAATTACCAATTTTTGCTTCTTTTTTTAAAAATAATTTTGTGGTATTTTAAATTACAATACAAATCAATCATTTATAATTCGGTAAATTACATTAGTAGTCACCTAACTATTAGTAAATTTCTTTTTTGATCATCCAACAATTTAAAAAATGAATTGTCATCAATTGTTAAATCACTAACAGAAATATAACTTGACATCTTTTAAGATTGGTATAATAAAAACTTTAACCCTAGGGATTTAATTGGTAGGCTCTAGTGTCATGGGACGTGGACTAAAGCTCGTGACTAATATGAACAGAATCGCTCAACGAGGTCAACCAATTAAATTGGGCTTAGTTAACCTACTTAAACTAACCCGATTTGTGAAACATAAAAGGAAACTATCTCCTTGAAGCTTTGTTAACTTAGTGAAACACTCTAGTAATTTACAGTTACCAAGGTAAATATTGTAAACCTAAAGGGATAAAATTATATAGTGTTTAAATCTCTTTGGACTCTCATCTTGTAAATAAACATTAATCTTAATTGTAGATGTAACTTAAATTGTATCGTTGGATCTGGAAGAACTTAACTACAAATAGAGGCATTTTCTTCTTAATTATAATCATCCCATTCAGAATTATTAAGTACTTTGAGAGCATTTACTCAAATACTTAGTGTGCAATCTTTTCCTATGCCTTTTTCTGTTCGCTCAATGCTTGAGTGTTGCTTCTACTAAGTTTCGATGCCTTAAGGAATTTTTTTGAAAATTCTCACATTTTCGAAAATTAGATTGACTTAAGTATATTTGAAGCAAAATTTTCACCTATATGATTTGCCAGACTAAAATTTTGACCTTGTGACACTGGTTGATTTGCAAATTCATTAAAAGCATGCATACTAAACTCTAAATTGATTTTGAACTATGATTCAAATTGATATTGGACTTGTGGATGTTGTTATATAATTTTAAAATGATTCAAAAATTTATAAATTTTCCTAAACTTAATATAATAATTTTTTTATATAAAAATACAATATGTTGATATATATTTAATATATTGATAATGTATAATTTTACACCATAAAATCAATCAAAATAATGTATAGAAGGAAAAAGTAAACCAAAATAATGAATCAACAACAAAAGCTTCTTTTTAAAAAAGAAAAAATCAACTTGACATTTCCTCATTGATATACCATTATCACACAATAACAATATATATACCATCAAAACATCAAACATTTGAAATTAACTTTTGGAATACGATCATTAATATTTTACAATGACAAGTTAAAATTTGAAATACACTCACTTTTTACAGGTTCCATATAAAATAGATACCATATTAAAATGATAATGGATTCATACCTTAATTTTGAACAGAACTAATTGGACTAGTTACTTAATTTTAATCAGTATATATAACAAAAACTTTTGTGATCTGACAAGAAAAACCGAAAAAGAAAGTTGACGGTACGAACTCCAATCGAGTTCCACCAACCTTTTCAAGTTCAAAGTGTTATCAAGCAGGTTATTGGGTTGCCTTCTGAACTCTATTACTTGAACTAATTGAACAAGTGATTTGCCAAGATCTTGTTCACACCTCAAAATTTTTACCCATTTAACCTGCAATTCCATTTTTTATTGGTTGAAATTCAAAGCAAACTAAGAATTAAGATGTGTGACAATAATAATCGTGTTTATGAAATGAATAAAGCAAAAATTGGTGCTCTGAATATGTCGGTTTCTCAAGCCAAGTCGAGTTCTTTGACAGAAAATACTATTACCTATAAACTTGTACACTTTTTAGTCCAATCTCAAATTCATTGTCCTCTCAAAAGGTTAAACGATAAGAAATAATCAATTATTATATTTAAGTTCCAACATGCCTCACGTGCAAACCTGATAAAAAAAGTGCAAGCTAGAAAGTATGACATTCCAATTGGCTCCAAAATATTGACTCAAAATCCAAATGTACAACAGTTTCCATGATTCAAACTCTGAAACTAAGATATCATGTAAGTTATATGATAAATCATCCCAAAAACATAGTCGGGTGATCAACTATATTTAAGCTCCAACATGATAGATCAAGGCTTTTTTACTAGCCTAATATCAGCCTTTTTTTTTTCTCAACAATTGCACATCAGCAACATGGATTGACAAAAGCCAGCACATATTTAGCAAACTTTGTCATACCATGAACTTGTCTACATCAAAATTTATAGTTTACGTATACTAGGTATGCTTGGATTTCTTTTTCTGTTTGGAAGGCTGTTCGGGAGCAGAGGCTGAAATATATTCTTCAGCATTGATATTCTGCAAAGACTTTTGCTTTCCGAATTCCTTGGCCTTTTGCTGCAGTGAAAACCAAGGCAGGGCTGCTTAGAACTATGCCCAATTGTAACAAGTATCTTCGAAAAGGAAGAGATCTTATAAAATTACCTTCAACGACTTAGCAAGGGCAGCAACATCTTCCTTCTTGTTCTCTGACTTGTTAGAATCTTGCTTCACGGGTTCCTGCAACAGGTAAATTATATTGCTGCTGAAACAAATAAATACTTGATAAAATGGTTGGACTTTGTGATGCTTTGTGTGAGCCACTATAGGCTTCAAAATAGAACCTTGGGAGGAACAAATGATTCTTCTCTTTTTCTTTTGTTTTCAGCTGTTTTCTGTGCCTGCTTCTCCTGCTTCTCTTCCCACTTCTTCGCTAATTTATTTTTCTCACTCAAGAAGTATTCTCCAGATTCCAGTTCTTGATCAATCTGGACAATACCATGTACCAATGTAAGTTCGGTTTCCATAAACATCCACAACAACAACAACAACAACAACAATAATAACAAGGATGATGATGACGATGACAATGATGATTTATGCTGCTTCAGGTCTTTATTTTTCTTCAAGTACCCATGTCCAGGACCCATATACGACACATTCGGACCTGGGTATAAGGATATACTCCTCCAAATACAAGGGGGAACTTATAAAAAAGTTAAACATAACCACTTCTTACACATACCCGACATTTGACACTCACACCCAAGTTTGAGTAACATAGCACACTGCAGACATACAGTGACCATTCAGTATCTCAGTTTTAAGGAAAAAGACAATCTGCGGGTCGGAAGCTTCAAATATCTATATGCGCCCAAAGAAAAAGAATAGCTTACTTCCCTTTTTTTTTTTGTTGGGGGGGGGGGGGGTGGGGAGCATTCATTAGCTTACATTTCCTTTCTTTTTTAGAATGCAAGAGCACAGGAGAAAACAAGTTAGACATGTAATGGATACTAAAAGCAAAGAACCAACCCCTCATTGACTCCAAAATTCAGCCCCCAGATAGAATAATTTTCCAATTCCTATGTACACTAGCTTATGCACGCCTACATAAATTCTACTAAATTTTATCATCCAAAAAAAGATACGGATAAGATTTAATCCAAACCCAAAGTTCCTACAAAATTTCTTTTGGAATTCTCCCCACTTGCCTATAAAGGAAACCCATTATAAAGTTAAAGAATGCAAAGGTAGCACCAGCCACCAGATCATTTGGCTCAAAAATTAAGATTTTGCACTCTAGTTCTTAGAGAAAATATGTTCAGCTAAGACAAACAAGATTATACTAAATAAAACTACAATTGTCTATCTAAAACAAACACAAGTTAAAAATAAAACCTTAAACCAGAGAACATTGTGCAGGAAAACAACATTACTAAATAAAAAAGGAAACATCTCGTTCTAGTCTAATGAGGGAGACAAAAAGAAATCATGTTACCATAAAAAACCATAAGAGACAATCAACTATCTTACCTTACTAGGTTGCTGAGGAGGAGGGAATGGTGTATATGGTTTCTTCTCTTTGCTCTTAACCTTCTTAGTTTGAACATTTTTCCTGGAAGCATTATCAGATGGTTAAATGGATATCTAACAGAACAAAACATGAAAATAAGTTAAAACATGCAAATGAAGAGAATAGATATTTTACTTCTTGAATGTTGGAAGAAACCTATCCCAGTTTTCATCTTTAAGTGCTGGATCCTTCTCAAGCTCTTTCTTCATCATGAGAATCTGGATGATGAAAAGGAAGGGAAAAGGAAGACATGGTAAGACAGGAAAAAACAGGAGATAGGAACTGCTAATGAATATTCATACAATATCAAAACAAATCTTACTGGAATAATTTAAAGTAACGCTAGTAAAACCAAAATTGCAAAGCCAAGTTTTTGGTACCTTGATATGGTATACTGGATGCATTTTATTTTCTATGCAGTCCTCCACAATCCTCCTGACTTGTTTCAAACCTTTAAATGAACCCATAGAAGCAACAGTGTTTCCCTATTCCATCATGTGGAAAGAGACAAGATTCAGTTTGTGGTTCTCCATTTCAACATAGAGCAAAAAATACAATTCAACAACCAAAAACGAACAAGGGTAAGCAATTACCTGAACAAGAATGTAGCAGCTTGTCAATATTTCAAGTGCCTGCATCCAGTAATGAAGGGGATTATTTTATAGTAATAGTATTTGCTCATGCCTCAACATAGCCTTATAAGGGGATTGTTTAGAATCTTGTTAAGACAACAATCATACACACCTTCAAAGTCGAAGAATTTGGGCCCACAAGGCGCTGCCTTCTTTTAACAAATCGTTCCTGTAAAAACAAAATATTTAGACAACTTTGTGAAAAAATTTAGATGCAACAATGTAATATCTTGTCATCTATCAAAGTGAAAAATAAATTTAGTAAGTTATACAGAAAAATAAAAATAAAAAAACCAAAAGCTGTCTCCTTGGTGTATGTAGGAAATAACTTCCAAACTTAAATATAAAAACTAAAAAGGATGCAATTCAAATAATCACCTTTTCAGCACGCTGTACAAATGACTAGTTAACACTTCACATTATCATATAAGCAGATATAAATGTTCCACTTTGAACATGCTATAGCATCTTCAAAAGCAAGCTAGACTGAATGAGAAATAGAGGTTCAGCGTGCATAGATAATAAAGCCTATGGAATATAATAAGCAGTTTCGGCTTTCTGTATGCTGCTTACAAACAATTCACAGTAGCTGCATCGAAGATAACCTAATCAATCCTATTAGTGCACAAGTGCCAGAAGGCATATATATGTATTTAATGAATAGGTGAAACAAAGATGACAAGAAAAATCACAAATAGTTTCAGATCATAGGATCCAGATTGGACGACAACAAAAAAGAAAGAACCCTATTTGCATCACCCAGACAGACATAAAAAGATAAATGCAAAACAGAAAGATCTTACATTAAGTTTAATTAAGATATATGGAACATGTGAAACTAAAATAGTATAACTACAGACTAGATATTTGTCCATAATTAACTTCAAGAAGAAACATTAAGGCACTCAGATTTTATAATCCAAGTTTTATGGGGCATCATGTTGTTGGAAAATCTTCTTACTGGTGCAATGCATCATAGTTGACCCTACATAATGCTAAAAGAATTAAAGTTCAAGTGATCCAGCGATATAAAATCCATTGATCAACCAAGGCTCAACTACAAGTGAAAGAATAAATCAAAGCTCGACACAAATTTCAGCTACCTACTCAAGCATCTGCTTGTATACCAATAGCGACCATTATACCAGATTCATAAAAGTAAAAATGGGCAAAATTTTAATCAAATAAATAAAGGAAATTCTAAAACACATACCTTATTGCGAACCAAGTTTCCAATTTTTATGATGTCACACTGCATCTCATCATCAAGTATTTTGATGGCCTAAAATTAAAAGAAACAGTAAGAACTATACTCAAACAACCTCCATACATATGGTTTTAAGGACTGATCAAAAACTATTTCAAGTAAAACGGTAAAAAAAATCTTATGGGAAATAAATGAGCATTTAACTAGTTTGTGATTGACAAAAAGTGCAAGCATAGTTGACAAGTCTACCTGCGGGGCAGGAACACTTCTCGATAGAAGCTTGATGAGATCCCTGGCGTTAATGATAATATATGGATCCCTAGTTTTTCTTGTTGTTGAAACTGTCATAGACCCTTCAACCTGATCAGAAATTGAAGGAATCAGATGATAAAGAACCATATGTGAATATTATAGCAATAAGAGTAGAGTGCCAGTAATCAATGTAAAAGATTGGAGAACAAGGGGAAGAAAACTTTTGCAAAATGATCCTTCAATCTTTTGTTTTTTTTTTTTTTGGTGAGTAATGATCCTTTAATCTTTGAAGAAGGCAATGTGATAAATATGGGATTATATCTAATTATGACAAAGAAAGAAGTTGATCCAACGCTCTGACAGCTTTCTTAAGATAAGGCCAACAATCAATGGGGCATAAGACAGAAGACTATGTACGAAAAAAAAAAGAGGAAAAAATGAAATGAAGTGAAAATAGTAATCCTTTTTCTTGAATGGGACAAGATGGAGGGAAAAATGTATGCTCTAAACATTTAAAAGCCAAATTTACAAATTATTATCAAATTAATAAATGAAAATTGCACTTTTTTATTTCAATTTTTGCATATCCTTTCTGCTGATAGATACAAAACAGTCAAAGACATTAACTAAATTATGTCTTTCCTTTCTTTCGACTACTCAAGCAAACATAATGACTGGTAATATCCCTCTTCTTTGCTTCTAGTCACAATTTTAGAACATCCAAACAATGAATCAATAGGCCCAAACAAACTGTTACAATCTAGAGGCTTGCAGAAAACAAACTGCTCAACTTCAACCAATCCAAAATCTAGAATACAAAAAGACCACTGGATTAAGCCATTAAAACACTTGACAGAATTTCAAACTTACCAAGTTGAGCTCAGCAGCAATACCATATTCTTTCAAAGCAGATTTAACCTTTGGCCAAGCTTCTTGCAAGTATTTTTCTTCAAACAAGACAGACAAGATACCAAACGTAAGTGAATTTTTAACATGTAATCAAATTAGAAAAAAATGTAGAGGAAATTAATTAATTACCTCGGTAACGAGGGAAGATAGTGGAAAAAGAGCTGACTTCCAGTAACCCATCAGGGTTCCAAGAAGGGTCAAACTTTTCAATCTTCCAACGGTCAATGTTTGGGTCTTCGTCCCATGGCTTTGGCTTATCATGTTTCCCTTTATGCTTCTTTTTCTGCTCCAGATTTACTTTTTTTGCACTCTCTACCTCCATTTTAATCTTCAAAAACCCTGTAATTGCGTTAAATAAAGAAACTAAAGTTACTTCTGTTTGTCGCCGCCTTCGTTATCCGGACTCGGCAACTTGTGGTGCAGTAGCCGTGTCGACACGATACACACTGGATACGGGTCAGTTCCGGAAAAAACCAGCGGACACGGCAGTGGGTGAGAACTGAGATGGGAAGAGAAGGAAAAGAAAAGAAAAGAAAACTGATTTGCAGAGACGAGAGAAAGGAGAGGGACGACGGTAGGAGGCAGATGATTATGGGAGAAAGAGAACGCACTTTTTTAAGAACAAAAATTAGGGTGTAATAAATGCTGTACCCTATATCTAATGGTTAAAATGCACCATAAGTACCTGCATTCTTTGTAAATTCAAATTTTAGTTCTTATATTTTTATTTCTGAGAATTTAGTTCATTTACTTGTCATATTTCAAAATTCATATTTAATTGTTAATATAATTAAAATTATTTTTTAAAATTCAAATTAATTTTTTTTATTTATATGGTTACCGAGTAAGTATTTTTTTTATTTTAAAATGTTACATTGACAAATTTAACGATATTAAAAATTGGACTTCAATTTTAAAATTTGAAAAATAAAGACACTAAGTTACTAAAAATAAAAGTATTTGTATTCAATTCTAAATTTACGAAGAGTGCAATGACAATAACATATTTTAACCTATTAATATTTACAGGCATAATTTTAAAGGAGAGAACAATATATGAGTTTAAATGTGCCAAAAATTCGTGTAATTTTTTAAAATTTAAAATTTATTCCATATGTTTTAATTTTGAAACATTGAACCTTTGTACTTTTTATTTAAAATAGTGGTCCCTCCATCTAAATGT
The DNA here is from genome assembly GCA_039519145.1 of Kokia cookei. Taxonomy (NCBI): domain Eukaryota; kingdom Viridiplantae; phylum Streptophyta; class Magnoliopsida; order Malvales; family Malvaceae; genus Kokia; species Kokia cookei. The sequence continues at coordinate 14,181,993 of CM076901.1, forward strand.
TGTTGTGCTTGTCATAAGTCATAACATGCTAGATGAGGACCTAACAAGCTAGATTTGAAGTTTTAAATCTAAAGTTACCACTAATCAATTCGAACTAAATCGATTAGTCACTTATCATCTAAAGTTTCAAGACTAAACTTAAGATAAATCTAAAGAAAAATTTTAAAAATTACAACTCAATTTCATCGCTAAAATTTAAGTTTAGGAATAGGATTAAGTGTAGGAAATGTTATATCACCCTTAAAATATCTATCGAAAGATAATGCTACATAGTTTGGCATCTAGGGTATCCAATCTAAAATTCCTATTATATACTCCAAAAATGGGTTAAATTTAAAAAATATGTCCTTTTTTTATATTTATCAAGATAAATTGTTTTTAGAGAAAGAAAGTAAAAATGCGTTCTACAGGACGCGCTTTCAGCCACTTCAGTTGAAAACGCATCATTTTTTCACTAAAAATTGGTTAAATGTTAGTGCTTTTGTTCTTTAGTCCCGATTCGATTCCTCTCCTACTCACATTTGTATTTTTTATTCCATGTTTTTTAAAGCTTTTTTATTTTTAATTAAGATTTTTAATATATTAACCTTTTTGGTTAGATAGTTAGATAATTGTAATTTTATCTGAGTCTCAAGTTCAATTCCTCTTATAAGTATTTTAATATTTTTTATTAATTATAAACATTAATTAAAAATATAAAAAGCTTAAAACAACATGAAATAAAAAATACAAATGTTAGGAGAGGAATCGAATCCAAGACTCAAAAACAAAATCAAAAACAAAAACACTAACATTTAACCATCTAACCAAAGGAATTGAGTTGTCAATTTTCAATAAAAATGCGTCCTGAATTCACTTTCTCTCTCCAAAACAACGTATCCCAATAAATATAAAAAAACGACATACTTACTTAATATTAAAAAAAACATTTTTCTTTATTTTAACCCCAAATATGTCTAACATCGAATACTAAAAAAAAACAAAACTTAAAATTTAAAAAAAATTCAACATCTCATATTAAAAGGAATTTCATTTATAAAATTAACATCTAAAATTGAAAGTTTAGAAATCCTAAAACTATATTTGACTCGAAACTTTAAGACTTAAAGAAATAACACTAAGAACATCATTAGTTCTTTGGAAGAGGTTTTTTTCAACAAGCAACCACCGGATTCAACTGCCGGCGGAACTTTTGGAAGAGCCTTCAAAAAGACCATGAAGAGATCGAAGGAGCCTCCGAATTTAAATGACCAAGTTGTTGACAATAAAGGAAGGTCGGTGCCTTCTGGTGAGAATCATGTTGCTTCGTGGAAGGACATGCTACTAGGGACTGCTGGTAATATCAGAACCTCCTAGGAGGAAGAGGATTTCACTTTGAGAGATAAGGACGCAATAAAGGAGGTAATAGATGGTATCCTGTTAATAACTTTCTCTGATCGGGTCCACAATTTCATTACCTAGCGAATGTCCAAAACGGTAATGGTTAAGCTTCTTGGTCGGAAAATTTCCTACTGTGCTATGTCAAATAAGTTACAAGCGATTTGAAGGACTCAACAATCGCTACAAGTTCTTGATCTGGCGAATGATTATTATTCGGTCCGTTTCCATTCAGAGGATGAGTATTTTACAACAGTATCGGGAGAGCCGTGGATGATTTTTGGACACTACTGATAGTATTAGAAAGAACCATTATTTTCTCCATATTTAATGGTTAAGTTGTTTCCACTTAGGCATCCTTAACACATATTTTAGCATTTTTTAGTTTAGTTTATTACATTTTCTAACTCCATGGACCTTAGCCTAGTTGCCTTCAATTTTGTTATATTTTACTACTAATGTTGCTGCATGAGCATATCCAAAATTGTGCCCAGAATTGTCGCCGCATCTGACAGCTCGCTGCATGAGCATATCCAGAATTGCACCCAAAATTATCGTCACATCTAACAGCTGTCTGGATAAGAACAGAAATTGCATGAGCTGTCCAATCTGGTATAACCAACTGGTACGACCATAGACAGCTCAACTCTATAGAAAAGACACCTGTACAATTTAAAGGGATATAAATACTCACAATGAGAGAGAAAAAAGGTATTTTTTCTAGTCTATTTTAGTTTCCTTTGTGCATCATCTTCTAAAACCTAGCTTTTAAGCTTTTCGGCTAGGGAGGCCTAAGCTTCATATAGGTGAACCAACGTGAAGGGGAGGCAGATCTGCTCCTTACGATGAGCCCTAAGTGCGACGAAAGAGGGAAGTAATGGAGTAAGTCGAGTAGCCTAGGAATAGTATTCTCCATTTGTTCTTTTACATTTCTTTTCTTAAACGTTGGTGATTAATGTTTATTTCAAGTTTTTATGGAAGTACACTTAATTTCTAGACTAAATGGTATTTTATCTAAGCTTGCTTTTACTGTTTAATCTTCGGGTTTGAATGTTTTGACCACAGAAGTGTTGTTGTAGTCATTGTCATTGGAAGGTGCAACGACAATTTAAACTAACGAGCAAGACAATGAAAGTTGCTTGGGGATTGAAGGAATTTAATCCACTTATTCTTGAATGTGTTGCATTTCCAACATCAGAAGGTGTGGTTAGTGTGCATGTTTAAGTCTTAGATCTAATTGAGAAGAAAAGTTCAGTAAGATATTCATTGTGCCATATTGCAGTGACAATCACCTGTTATTATAAACCTTGTAAGCCACACTTAGTTTTCTGCTGACTATTCACATTGGGGACCCCATTTTATCATTATCATATTTCATCTTTATTTTCAAGTTATTACTCCGATAACTATTATCACAATTTATCTTGTTTTATCTGTTCATTGCATTGACATTAATAAACAAAAGACAACCATCCTCGTGGGATCGATATCTGACAGATTCACATCTGTCTACTATACTTGCATCGACAGTGTATGCTTGCTGATAACATTAGAAATGACACCTATTTTCTCTCTAAAACTTGTGTATTAATTGTTCCTTTTGTATCATATTTGGTATGCATGTTAAATATTTCATAGTTAGTATTTGCATTTTCTAACTTAGTGTTGAAGGACTTTAATTCTTTTCATTTTAGCCTCTTTTATACTACTAATGTCGCCGTTTGCAGCATAAGTTATGCGTCTGAAATTGTCAACGCAGAGATTCACCTCTGAAGACCAGTGTTGGAAAGTGTGTAAAGATGCAGTCATAAATTTAACATGAGATTGCGGCCACAGATGTCACCGCAATTATATCTTAACCTCGTACAAATGATTTCACGCTACAAATCGCAAGGGAAAGCTAAGATGTCACCGCAAGTAAAAATCATAGATTGCATCTAGAGATATGGCGACAACCTGTAGATGCCTGAGGAATACACTAGATTTGCGTAAGTCCACAGTTGGAATTAACCAAATTGTACAGCTGCCAAAATGGTTAGATCTGAGAAGGAAATAGATCTGAAATTCCCAAATCTTATAAATAGGAGAGAAAGGAAGAAGATAATTATCAAGTGGTGAAGAATTAAATTCTGAAAAATTTCTCAAATCTCTAAACAAGTTGCCATGAAAGCTTAAGGTTTGGAGGAAGGTGATCTGACGAGCAAAGGAGCAAGACTTTTAACGAGAAGTGCCTATCTGCGGCACAAGAGGAGCTGTTACGGAATAGTTTTAGTAAACTAGGAATAGGATGCTTCGACTTTTTTCTTTGATACCTCTTAATTGTTGAAATACTGTTGATTATCAATTGAGTATGGAAGTACCATTTGAAGTTAGATCTAATTTTATTTTTACTTTAGTCTCTTTATTTGTTTATCTTTGGATTTAATCGTTTTGACCACGGAAGTGCGATTACAGTCACAGTTACTGGAGGGTGCGGTGATAAGTTAAATCAACAAGTAAGATAACGAAAGTTGCTTGAGGCTAAAAAGGAATTCTGGCCACTTGTTCTTAAGTGCAAGGCATTACCAGCACTGGAAGGTGTGTAATTACTAATATTTGGGTCTTTGTTAAACAGAGGAAGTGATAGCAGTAAAATTTCATTAAAGCATAATTACGGTGATAATTCATCTATTTGTTACCTTACAGTCACATTTAGCATTGCGACTTGTGAAATCAATGATCCTCTCCACTTCTTTACACTTGATCATTTATTTTAAGTTTTGAATTTACCTTTACAAACATCCCAACAACTATTTATTTCATCTTAATTTGCTTTGACAATTTATTTCATATTTGTGTTGATAAATTAACTCTTTTAGCTGTGCTGATCTTATTCAATTGCACTGACATTTTTAGTAACAATTATTCTAATTTTAACTTTAGTTGCTTCGACAAGTAAACATCAAGAACTCTATCCTCGTGGGAATAATATCCGATAGAGCAAATCTATCAACTATACTTGCATCGACTAGTGTCCACTTGCACTTAAATGTTGTGACGTTTATAGGCCGATCAAGTTTTGGCGTTGTTGCCGGGGATGGCGTTTGTTTGATGTTCATTTTTGTAGTTGCAATTATTCTTTCTTACTTACTTAACTTTTTATTTTTACTAATCTGTTTAACTTTCTTTGATTTTCTCTCAAATTCTTTAGGAGTTGCATGTCCACAAGGAGAAATCCTAAGGATATCGTGAGCTTTGATCCAAAACTCGAACAAACTATTCGAAAGAGGAAGCAAGAGCAAAAGAAAATGGCTAGAAACAATAATGATCTACCACCATTTATGCCACAAGTTGTAGTTCCTCTAATACAACCATAAAGAGTTAATAATATACCACCATCGCTGCCACAAGTGGAGCAAATCCCAGACAAGACAATCAGAGATTTTGTTGTTCCTGTGCTTGATGATTTACAACCAAAGGTTGTTAAACCGACAATACAAGCTGGTAATTTTGAATTGAAACTGGTTATGTTTCAAATGCTAAATTCTAATGGGCAAAATGCAAGTTTACCTCATGAAGATGCTAGAGAGAATCTCAAATCGTTTATGCTCATATGTGCTTCTTTTAGTCAACATGGTGTTCCTGATGACGCCTTGAAGATGCAGCTATTCCCTTATTCTTTGCAAGGGAGGGCAAGAACATGGTTCCTTGGTTTACCAGCTGATCCATTACTTCCTAGAAAGCGCTAGCAACATAGTTCGTGTTGAGATTTAATCCGCCGACAATGAATGCAAGATTGCGGAATGATATCATGGCATATCATTAATTGGATGATGAAAATTTACACATTACATGGGAACGTCACAAGACTTTGCTGAGATGTTGCCCCATGCATGAAATCCAACAAGAAACTCAAATTGAGATCTTCTACAATGGGTTAAATGCGTAAATAAGAAATCTTGTCGATGCATCTGTCGATGGTACATTGTTTCTACAGAATGACTATCAATATCCAATTTCTCGTTCTGCTCAGGTAAAAATTAATCCTAGTGTTATGGAATTAGATACTATATCAACTTTAAGTTCATAGGTATCCTTGTTGGCAAACATGATTAAAAACATGAATGAAACAAGTGAAGTTGCCGCTATTCAAGTAGCCAAAGACATTTTCTTATGAAATTTGCGGTGATAACCACAGTTATGAGGATTGCCCACAACATGCTGAGAATGCATTTTATGTCAACACGTAAGAGGAAATTCCTATGGTAACTCATACAGTAATCCTAATCGTACACAACCACCTTGGAGGAACCAAAATGCATCTACATTTAGATATGGAAATGCCTCAATTCAAGGTAATTTTAGATAAGGGAGTTAAAACAACAACAACAACCAATAACAACATAATTATAATCACAATCCGTAATTGCATGCACACCTAGATAATATGCGATCACATGACCAGATGCAATCATAAAATCAGATACATTCATATAACCAGATGCAGCCACAAGCTCGAATACCACCACAACAGAATGCGATACCTAATATGCAAGACGACATCAACAATAACAACAATAACAACAATATTCCCAACCAAGAGCATATCCGTTAGTTACTCTTGAAGCATTGATGTGAGAGCATATCACAAGAATGGAAGAAATCATTCAAGGAAACTCCTCTTCTATTCGTGCATTGGAAGCTCAGCTAAGACAATTGGTTTCTAACATGAGCACAAGGTCACCAGGTGTTTTGCCTAGCGACATTTAAAATCCGACTCAGAAGGGGAAGGAGAATTGTAAGGTTATCACACTGAGAAGTGGAAAGTAAACTACTAAGCCAAGCAGCAATTCTAATCAAGTACATATCGACGCATGTGAGTCATAGCAACAAAAAGAAGACCCAATAGAAATAAATAAAGAGAAGCCACTTGTAGTCACTCCTATGCGCATAATTCGACCAACAAAGTTGTCAATGCAACTACCCATGTCGACGCAACCGAATCCTTTACAACAACCTACTGACAATATGCTTTTGCCATTTCCACAGAGATTCAAGGAGAGTGATCATGAAAAGATTATCAGAAGTTTATCTCTACCTTGAAGCAATTACACATTAATATACCTCTAGTTGATGCTCTTGTGCAGATCCCCAATTATGGGAAATTTATGAAAAAGCTACTATCGAAGAAGAAAAAGCTTCTTAACATCGAAACGATTACGCTCATAGAAGGGTGCAATGCTGTGCTAACAAACAAATTACCACCAAAAATGAAAGACCCTGATAGATTCATGATTCTATGCTTCATTGGAAACCACTACCTAGGTAAAACTTTATGTGATTTAGGAGCTAGTATTAACCTCATGCCATTATCCACTTTCAAGAAATTAGGAATTGGATCTATGAAGCCCATTACGGTGACATTACAACTTGTAGATAGATATTTGGTACAACTTGAAGGACAGATTAAGGAAGTCCTCGTTCAAGTTGATAAGCTTGTGTTCCTAGTTGATTTTATCATTCTTGATTGCGAAGCAGATAAGGGGGTGCCTATTATTTTGGGATGCCCATTTTTAACTACGGACGTACACTTATCGATGTTTTAAAGGCGAGTTGAATATGTGTCATAATGATGAGCATGTCATTTTCAATGTGTTTAGAGCATCTCCGTCAAGAAATAAAGAACAATGTCACTAAATTGACGTGCTGGACAAGTTAATCATAGAAGAATTTAATGAGCAAAGTTTAGCAGTTCAAGACGAGTATGCGGTGACATCAAAAGAACAAATCCTACTTGAATGCTATCATATAACTGAGGCTAATAGTTGTGAGCTGAGACAGGGCTGGCAATTGGAATCTTTGAATTTGTCCAATAGGACAATCCTTGTTTTTAAACCATCAATTGAACAAGCTCTAACCTTGGAGTTAACACCATTGCCGATACATCTGAAGTATGTTTTTCTAGGTGACAATGACACATTACCTGAGATTTTCAGTGCAAGCCTCGAAGCAAGTCAAGAAGAAAAGCTAATCGTAATTTTGAAGCAGCACAAAAGAGCCATTACCTGGAGCATTACAGATATCAGAGGCATTAGTCTCTCTTTTTGCATGCATAAAATCAGGCTGGAAGATGAAGGGAAGCAGTCAATTGAACAACAATGTAGACTGAATGAGAAAATAAAAGAGGTTGTGAAAAAATGGATCATTAAGTGGCTAGACACAGACATCATCTACCCTATTTCAGATAGCACATGTGTAAGCCCAGTCCAATGTATGCCCAAAAAGAGCGGCATCACAGTGGTAAGTAACGATAAAAACGAGTTAATCCCTACTCACATTGCTACAGGTTAGCTAGTATGTATGGATTATTGTTGTTTAAATGCGACGACAAAGAAAGATCATTTTCCATTGCCATTTATTGATCAAATATTGGATAGGTTAGCTAGTAAGGCCTACTACTATTTCCTTGATGGCTACTCTAGATACAATCAAATCGCACTTGCACCGGAAGATCAAGCAAAGACTACGTCCACATGCCCATTTTAAACCTTTTCTTTTCGACGAATGCCATTTGGATTGTGTAACGCCTCAACTACATTCCAGAGGTGCATGATGGCTATTTTTTCTAACATGATTGAAGATTCATTGGAGGTATTCATGAATGATTTCTCTGTGTATGGGCACAATTTTGATCAATACGCTGACAACTTGGCGAAAGTATTGAAGAGATGCGAGGACACAAATCTAGTGCTAAACTGGGAAAAATGCCATTTCATGGCAACTGAAGCCATTATCCTTGGTCATCGCATTTCATGTCAAGGCATTGAAGTAGACAAAGCAAAGGCAGAAATCATTAAGAAGCTACCTCCACCCAATAATGTGAAAGGAATAAAGAGTTTTCTTGGTCACGCTGGATTTTATAGAAGATTCATCCGAGGTTTCTCCAAGATAGCAAAACCTCTATGGTTTTTGTTAGAGCAGGATAAAAAGTTTTTGCTCAATGACGCATGTTTGGACGCGTTTGTTACAATTAAGAAACATCTAGTACAAGCTCTTATTGTTGTCGCACTAGACTGGTAGCAACCATTTGAGGTAATGTGCGATGTAAGCAATTTTACTGCAGGGGCTGTGCTTGGTCAACACAAGAAGGTATTTCATTCCATTTATTATGCTTGTGAAAAACCTTGATTGAAGCGCAGGTCAATTACTAGCAGTAGTTTATGCATTTGACAAGTTTCGTTCATATCTTGTTGGCGTAAAAATTACAATCTACACAGATCACTCTGCTTTGAGATACCTTTTTACGAAAAGATGCCAAACCATGCTTGATCAGATGAATCCTACTTTTATAAGAATTTGATATTGAAATCAAAGACAGGAAAGAATCCAAAAACCAAGTAGCAAACCATTTATCTCGTTTGGAAGATGGAAGTAAAGATGGCAATCAATCACGCATTATCGACACATTTCCAAATGAGCAATTATTTTATGTCGACGCATCTCCATGGTATGTTGATGTTGTCAATTATTTAGTTTGTGGTAAGCTACCTTTGAGTGCAACAAGTCACAAGAAGATCAGATTCATTAGAGACGCTACGAGATATCATTGGAATGAGCCATACCTATTCAAGGTATGCACTAACAACATTATCCGCCGCTGTGTTCCTGAGGAGGATATGTCTTATATCTTGAGGCATTACCATGATGCTCCTTATGGAGGCCATTTTGGTGGTGTTGGGACTGCTGCGACGGTCCTACAATCAGGATTTTACTGGCCCATATTGTTTTGAGATGTCAACAATTTTGCGTAGCAATGTGACAAACGTCTAAGCACAGGTTCTATATCTCGATGTAATGAGATGCTCCAATAACCAATCATGGAGGTGAAGTTATTTGATGTCTGGGGTATAGACTTTATGGGACCATTTCCAAACTCTTTTAGGAATGCGTATATTTTAGTTGCTGTTGACTACGTCTCCAAGTGGATCAAGGTAATTACGATTCCGAAAGACAATGCTCACGGTGTTAAGGTTCTTCCACACATACATCTTTACAAGATTTGGAACACCTTGGGCATTGATAATTGACTAAGGCACTTATTTCCATAACAATCAAAAAGTGGCGACAGCTTTAAAGCGTTACAGTGTGAAGCATCGTATGGCAACAACGTATCATTTGAAAACGAATGGCCAAGTGGAAGTTTCCAATCGATAAATTAAAAGCATTCTTGAAAAGGTGGTTAATCTATCGAGAAGAGATTGGTCTTTGTGGCTACATGATGCGTTATGGGCGCTTCGCACTACATATAAAACTCTGTTAGGAATGTCGCTGTATCAGTTGGTATTTGGTAAATCCTTTCACTTGCCAATTAAGCTTGAACATAAAGCCATGTGGGCGATTAAACAAGTGAACATGGATTATGATGCTGTTGGACAGAAACGGTTATTGGACATTTTCGAGCTAGAAGAAATTTGATGCAATGCGTATGAAAATGCAGCCATGCATAAGGAGAAGACTAAGAGATGGCACGGCAATATCATTTTGAGACGACAATTTTCCCTGGTCGGTTAGTACTTTTATTTAACTCTCATTTGAAATTGCATCCAAGAAAATTAAGCTCTAGATGGCCAGGCCTTTTTAGAGTTGTCGAAGCATTCCAACATGGTGCGATGACAGTTGAAGATATGAATGACGGTCACCAGTTTAAAGTAAATGGCCAACGACTGAAACACTACTTAAGCCCACATGTCAAAGAACAAAGCGAGACCATTAATCTGGTCACATTTATTTAATGTCATTGCAATTTTTACTTTTACTTTTTGCTTTTTATCTTCATTCGTTTCCTTTTTAGTTTTATGCAAGAATAAAAAAATATCCTTTTTGTCGATGCATCTGATAGTACAACTTGTCGACGCATTCTATGATGACTCAGCAAAGCGTTTCAGGTAAGAATCGTATCGGTTAATCTCCAATCATCCTCAACCGTTGGATCAACCCAAAAAGTGCGATTTGTGCTTGACATTTTTTGGCTACAAACGCAACGTACTCTCCTGCCAATAGAGATAATCACGTCTATTCACATCCAGAGTTTATAAATCCTTTCTTTTGCCGACTCCATTCTTACACTCACAATCGTCATTGCTATTGCTTTTGTTTTCTTCTTTCAATCTTAGGTTTTTTGCATAAACATTATCACTCTCTTTTCTCAGATATCATGGCTAGAACGCGAGGAGCTAAAACCCTATCAAAGTCTACTGCTAAACCATCGGTAGCCGTGGTTCGGAGTGTCGAACAACCACGATAGAAAGAACCTGTTATGTTTCTCTCCAATGTGACGAAGGACAGATATCATGATATAATGATCAAGAGAAACTATCACCTTGAACAGGGGTTCCAGTTGTTCCCACAACAGCCATTAGGAAAACAAGTTGCTAGAATTATTTCTCACCTGGGTTGGGAGTTCTTTTGTGACCATTTGGTTGATTACTCCTCAATTATGGTAAGAGAATTCTACGCTAACTTGATTGATTCCGAGCAAGAATTTGTTTTTGTTCGCGAAGGACTGGTGCCTTGGAGTGCCTCTCACATCAATGAATTCTTTCATATTGCTGAGGGGGAGGATTCCCATATTGAGTTTTTGGAGAATCTTACTGACGAGGGGACGAATATTGTATTGCGAGACTTATGCGTCAATGGCGCAGGGTAGACTGGCAACGATTTACATAACTACACTATGCATCGACGCTACCTAACTACTCAAAGCAAGGTTTGGTTATACTTTATTAACTGTCGTATTCTACCGTCTACCCACAGCACCACTGCGACGCTAGATCGCATGTGCCTTCTGCATTCTATATTGAAAGGAAGACATATTGATGTCGACGTAATCCTGTATGATGACCTTGTTGAAGCGACAAGCAAGCAGGCAAGTATCCTACCTTTCTCTTCTTTAATAATGTTGTTGTGCAAGCAGAGGGGTATTGTGCCCCGTGATGGTGAAGAGGTGTTGGAAAATAAGGGACCCATCAATGATATTTCTATAGAACAAATGACAAGGGGGCAAGAAACCCCTTTGATGAAGGAAGTGCCCCAAAAAGAAAGAGAAGGGTAAGGGGACGAAAAAGGAGGACCAAGCAACTGTGCCCATAGATCCTCAGATAGGGAAGAAGTTGACTGCAATAGAACAACTCATTGACCACATGGATATGCGACAAATGCGACTTGTCAGCGTATTAGAAGAGATGGACTACGGGGAAAACCTCTTCTATGCTTATACTCGAGTATGAAACAATGCTATTATCGCCACATTGAGGAATCTAAGCCCAAACCCCATACCAAAGTTTCCTATTTTTTCCCTATTGTTAGGGAAGCCCCATCATCCTCTAAGCAGCCTACTTCTAAATATAGGCCTTAACATGTCCCATCCCCAACTAGGATCCACATTTCTGATGATGAGGATCATGAGGGAAATTCCAAGGTTATGGAAGACTGTTTCATGAACATAGCCAGCCTTTTCGAGGATGAATTTTAAAACAGTATTGGGCTCAACATGGTGGAATGGGAGGCTACTGTTAAGGAGGTACGCACACTAGTCGTTTCTGTGGGTTTAGAAGCAGAGGTATGAGAAGAAAAAAATGAGGATGGCACAACAGAGAAGGAGAACGATACAGATAAGGAAAATCCTGAGGAAGAGAAAAGAACTGAAAAAGAGAAGGAGGAAGAGAAGAAGAATGAAAAGGATAAAGATGCCCCGACAAACTTAGATGAGAAATTTGTTGATGCACCTACCAGTGTGAGGGCGTCCGTTGAAGACTTGACTTCACCTGAAGTGAGCCAATCTGAGGTTGTTGCGTTTGGAGATCAGGATTCTAATCCTCTAGCTATTATGTCTTACGAGGCACCACTTGCTGAAATCCATCCTTCGGATGTCACGGTTGATAAAGCCGATAATCAACCAACTGTGGAGGAGTAGTCAACTCCAATGGTTGAACCACAAGAGAAGCGGCGCAAAAGAAAAGCAAAGAAGAAATCTAAAGAGGAGCACCCAAAGAAGAAGAGAAAACCAAAAAAAAATATATATTGCAATAAATACTGTATCAATTAAGAAATGTTAAGATTCAAAGCATGATGTTAACATTAGTGAAGTTGCAATCTTGATTGTTCATATCTATAAATTGTCGGTGCATTATTCTGTCATATGAATATAATTTATACATTAAGATTCTAAAGAATTTAAGTTTCAGAATGATGATTGTGATGACAATTTTGATTATGACCTTGCTAATTTTTATTTACTTGAGGACAAGTAAAAACTCAAGTTTTGGGGTGTGATAACATTAGAAATGACACTTATTTTCTCCCTAAAACTTGTGTATTAATTATTTCTTTTATATCATATTTAGTATGCATGTTAAACATTTCATAGTTAGCATTTGCATTTTCTAAATTAGTGTTGAATGACTTGAATTCTTTTAATTTTAGCCTCTTTTATACTACTAATGTCGTCGTATGCAGCATAAGTTTTGCGTATGAAATTGTCAGCGTAGAGATTCACCTTTGAAGATTAGTGCTGGAAAGTGTGTAAAAATGCAATCACAAATTTAACATGGGATTGCGACCACAGATGTCACTGCAATTATATCTTAACCTCGTACAAGTGATTTCACGCTACAAACATACCTGGAAGCACCAACGCAAGGGAAAGCTAAGATGTCACCGCAAGTAAAAATTATAGATTATGTCCAGAGATGCGGTGACAACTTACAGATGCCTGAGGAATACACCAGATTTGCGTGGGTGCACAGCTGGAATTAACTAACTTGTACAGCTGCCAAAATGGTTAAATTTGAGAAGGAAGGAGATCTAAAATTCCTAGAGCTTATAAATAGTAGGGAAAGGAAGAAGATGGTTATCAAGTGGTGAAGAATTAAATTCTGAAAAATTTCTCAAATCTCTAAACAAGCTGCCATAGAAGCTTAAGGTTCGGAGGAAGGTAATTTGACGAGTAAAGGAGCAAGACTTTTGATGAGAAGTGCCTATCTGCGGCGCAAGAGGAGTTGTCACGGAATAGTTCTAGTAAACTAGGAATAAGATGCTTCAACTTTTTTTCTTTGATACCTCTTAATTGTTGATGAATACTGTTGATTATCAATTGAGTATGGAAGTACCATTTAAAGTTACATCTAATTTGATTTTTACTCTATTCTCTTTATCTGTTTATCTTTGGATTTAATTGTTTTGACCACGAAATTGCGATTGCAGTCACAGTTACTGGAAGGTGCGGTGACAAGTTAAATCAACAAGCAAGACTATGGAAGTTGCTTGAGGTTAAGAAGGAATTCTGGCCACTTGTTCTTAAGTGCAATGCATTACCAGCACTGGAAGGTGTAGTAATTACTAGCATTTGGGTATTTGTTTAACGGAGGAAGTGATAGCAGTAAGATTTCATTGAAGTATAATTGCAGGGACAATTCATCTATTTGTTACCTTGCAGCCACATTTAGCATTACGACTTGTGAAATCAGTGATTCTCTCCACTTCTTTAGACTTGATCATTTATTTTAAGTTCTGAATTTACCTTTACAAACATCCCAACAACTATTCATTTTATCTTAAATTGCTCTGACAATTTATTTCATATTTGTGTTGAAAAATTAACTCTTTTAGCTGTGCAGATCTTATTCAATTGCATTGACCTTTTTAGTAACAATTCTTCTAATTTTTACTTTAGTTGCTTCGATAAGTAAACATCAAGAACTCTATCCTCATGGGATCGATATCCGATAGAGCAAATCTAGCAATTATACTTGCATCGACAAGTGTCCCCTTGCACTTAAATGCTGTGACGTTTACAGGTCGATCACTTGCATATATTTGCTGTGACGTTCATAACGCGATCAAGTTTTGGTTTTCGTTGCCGGGGATGGTGTTTGTTTGATGTTTTTTTTTGTTTTTGCACTTTATTTTTATTATATAGTATTTAGTTGCTACTAACTTGGTTTTCTTTTTGTCACTATTTTCACATTTTATTTCAAGTGTTTACTTTATTTTGTTTTTTGTTTTTGTTAAAGTTTATTTTACGTCCTGTTTTTGCAGAATAATTAGGTACCATTGTCGCCGCACTTTGGCTTTATTGTCAATGCAATTCATACAGCTATACTGCAACTACAGTTCTCCTATTGCAACAGCAAGACTTAGGCAAGCAAATCCACAAAACCATCTCCAAGCTGAAATGAGAGACTTTTTGCACTCATCTTGGAAGCTACTCTCCTGAACTGATTAAAGCCCTCTACTCACAGCACCACAATCAACCTCGATAGAATGTGTCTGATACATTCAATTATCAAGGGCAGAAAGATTGATGTCGACGTAATAATCCACCAGAAAGGAATCATGCCCAGTGACGAAGAAGAAATCTTGGATAATAAGGGTCTGATCAATGAAGCTTTTATTGAAAGAATGACTCATGGCAAAGATATGCTGACAATGAAGGAGGTCGAAAGAATAAGACGAGGAAGGACAAAACCAAGATAGAGAGCAAGGGAATGAACCTTAATGCAGAGACAACCTTGCTGCACAAAATGAAGGCGGTTGAGAAGTTGGCCAATTCCATCAGCAATAGGCAGAACAACATTGTCGCTGCAATAGAGGATTGACTTAGGGGATCGAGACCAATCGATGGCATCCCCTCCAATGGTGCACATTTTTTATGACGAGAATGAGGCAGAATCAAGAGAGGTGGAAGAATGTTTGCAGAATATTGAGAGCTTGTTTGAGGATGAGTTCACTGTTGGTAAGGATGCAAATATTGCTGAAGAGGAAACTCTTGCTGAAGGGGAGGAAACCCAAGTTGAGGAGGAAGAAGAGAAAGATGAAGGAAAAGAAGCTGAGGAAGCTTCAATTGAAGAAATTGTACCGCACCCGAATTTATTGGTGTAACAATTAAGGGCTTGGCGTAAACTGGAGCGAGTCAGGCAGAAGTTGTGGATGCAATTAATGAGGTCCACAATCCTTTGGCAATAGTGGTCTACATTGGAGCACTTGAAGTGATCTATCCGATGGAAGACACAGCCAATGATACCGAGACACAACCTGATGTTGAGGAGCAATTCAAGGATTGGGCAAAGCCAAAAGAAAGAAAAAGGAAGTGCTCCAAGAATAAGAAGCGCAAAAAAGAAGAAAAGAAGAGAAGGAAGAAAAAGCACCATGCAGTCATATCAATGGCTGCAAAAAATTGAGTTAGTTTTATTTTATGTTCTTAGCTTTAGTTTTCATGCATAACATGTAGCTTGTAATTTTTAGTCTGTTAGTAAGCATTGTCATCACATTCCCATTGTCACTACATTTTAATTGTCATTGCATTTACATTGTCATTGCATTTGCATTGTCATTGCATTTGCATTTTCGTTGCATTTCCATTTGTCATTGTAATGTAGTGTTAGTGCATTGGGGACAATGCAAACTTTAAGTTTGGGGGAACGTATATGGGATTTGGAAATGCAATTGCACCCATATTTAAAAAAATTTTCTTTTTGAATTTAATGAATCAGGCAAGGTTATGAATGATTAGTGCAAATGTGTTTGAAAATTTTTGTTACATTTGATGCTTAATTCTTGAATCAGACAAACTATCAATGAATGAGTTGGATAAATTCGAATGAATGTTGTATCTTCAATTCTTTGATGAATGATTTAGATTGCATTAGTAATGGATAACTAGCATCATTCCTTGAATCTTGAATGAATCTGCCCTTTACAGTTGCTTATATGTATATAGTTATAAATAAGAGACACTCCAATGTGGGTGTATTATGAATTATTTAAGGGGGAACGCTACAATGTAAGTGTTAGACAAATGAATCTAGCCAAAGACTGTCGCTGCAAGAGTGTGTGTTGGTGCAATTACATACTCTTTGGGGATTTGTTGCACTCCATCGTTACTTCTCATGAACAAAGGGTATAGTAATTCAACGACATCCCTTAATCACATAAAAAAGATATATGAATATATTATTGTACAACAAATACTGTATTGGTAAATGAAATTTAGGATTTGAGGCATAATGCTGGCATTGATGAAGTTGTAGTCTTAGTTATTCATACTTATAAGTTGTCAGCGTCATATTCTATCATCTGAATGTAATTCATTCATTAGGATTTTAGATGAATCAAGTTGCTAGAATGATAATTTACCTTAATGAATCTTTTGGTATAACCTTGCTAGTTTCTGTTTAACTTGAGGACAAGTAAAAACTCAAGTTTGAGGGTGTAATAGTACTAGAAAGAACCATTGTTTTCTCCGTATTTAATGGTTAAGTTGTTCCCACTTAGGCATAATTAGCACATATTTTAGCATTTTTTAGTGTAGTTTATTGCATTTTCTAACTCAATGGACCTTAGTCTCGTTGCTTTTAATTTTGTTATATTTTACTACTAATGTCTTTGCATGAGCATATCTAGAATTGCGCCCAGAATTGTCGCCGCATCTGACAGTTATCCGGATAAGAATAAAAATTGCATCTGCAGTCCAGTTTGGTATAACCAACCGATATGACCATAGACAACCCAATTTTGTAGAAAAGACACCTGTACAATTTGGAGGTATATAAATACTCACAAGGAGAGAGAACAAGGGTCTTTTTTTTCTCGTCTCTTCTAGTCTCCTTTATGCATCATCTTCTAAAACCTAGCTTTTGAGCTTTACGGCTAAGGAGGCCTAAGCTTCCCATGGGTGAACAGACATGAAGGGGAGGCAGATATGCTCTTAACGAGGAGCCCTAAGTGCGACACAAGAGGGAAGTAAGGGAGGCCTAGGAATATTATTCTCCATTTGTTCTTTTACATTTCTTTTCTTAAACGCTGGTGATTAATGTTTATTTCAAGTTTGTATGGAAGTACACTTGATTTCTAGACTAAATGGTATTTTATCTAAGCTTGCTTTTATTGTTTAATATTTGGGATTGAATGTTTTTACCACGGAAGTGTTATTGCAGTCACTGTCACTGGAACGTGCAACGACAATTTAAACTAACAAGCAAGACACCGGAAGTTGCTTGGGGATTGAAGGAATTTAATTCACTTGTTCTTGATTATGTTGCATTGCCAACATCGGAAGTTGTGGTTAGTGTGCATGAGCTTTCTTTTATTGTTTAATATTTGGGTTTGAATGTTTTGACCATGGAAGTGTTATTGCAGTCACTATCACTGGAAGGTGCAATGACAATTTAAACTAACAAGCAAGACACCGAAAGTTACTTGGAGATTGGAGGAATTTAATCCACTTGTTCTTGAATATGTTGCATTACCAACATCGAAAGTTGTGGTTAGTGCGCATATTTAAGTCTTAGATCAAATAGAGAAGCCAAGTTTGGTAAGACATTCATTGTGCCTTATTACAGTGACAATCACCTGTTATTTTAAACCTTGTGAGCCATACTTAGTTTTCTACTGACTATTTACGTTGGGGACCCTATTTTATCATTATCATATTTCATCTTCATTTTCAAGTTATTGTTCCGACAACTATTATCACAATTTATCTTGTTTTATCTATTCATTGCATTGAAATTAATAAACAAAAGACGACCATCCTCGTGGGATCGATATCCGACATATTCACATCTGTCTACTATACTTGCATCGATAGTGTATCCTTGCACATATTTGTTGTGACGTTCATAGCTCGATCAACTACCTAATGGTTAGCCCTTAGTCACCAAATTTCTCAACTGATCAATCCCAACCCAACAAACTACTGGTTTGGGTTCGATTGCCGAGATTATTGGAAGGGATATACACCACAAGCTTATTGAAATTCATTAGTAGGGTGATAGGATCGGTAGCCAAAATTAATCAAAATACTGATAATAGAACTAGAAGGTAATTTCTTAGATTGGTGGTCTTCATTGACTTAGTACAGCCACTAGTGTCTAGGATTATGATCGATGGGAGGCCTCAACGAGTGGAGTCCGAGTCTAACACCCCTTGCCCGGTCCGGTCGTTGAACTTGAGTAGGTAGCTGTTACGTCATCAACTTTCACCATTTAATTACTTAAAACTCTTGTATTTGCCTTAAATAGTGTCCCCTAGACAATTATGTAAGAAATTTTGGAGTTTTGGCATCAATCGCATTTATTTCGATTTAAAAACAACATTTTGAATTATTTGACGGACTTCTACCAATACCTAATTGAACAGTTATCAGTAGAAGTTAAGCTAGAAAATAAGTGAATACAACTACAGATTTCTACCTGTAGAAATGAGAGTTCTACCGATACAAGTATAGGTACTATCGATACAACCCATACTTCTACCGGTAAAACAAACTTTAGAGAGCAAGGTGAATCTGCTCTGCAACTTCTACCGATACAACTAATTAAACTACCAAAACTTCACATAACTACCGATACTTGGAAACATTCTACCGATACCAATTAAGTTAGTAGCTGAAAATCATCTTGCCCTGTACTTCTACCGATAGTCACTAGAGTTCTACCAGTAAAAGTAGACAGGCTTCTCACTATGATAAACTTCATAAATTTCAAAATGGAAAATGATTACAACCTTTTACAAAACATCATTCTAACCATCCAAAATACTAAATGGACATATTCCTTAATCAAAATAAAAACACATAGATTCAAACCCTATACATGTCATTTATAACCTGAGTAACCGAGAACTACCAAAGTAGAGATCGGATAGTGTGATAAAGCTCCTACGATCCCAAATGAATAAACCTTCCAACGATCTACAAGGATACGGTAATCAACTACGTAAGCACTTAAGGCTTAGTAAGATCTTATTAAGAAATCAACTTCCCATTATGTCTAATTCACAAGAAACATTTTTTCCATTCGTTTCCATACTTGTTTACTAGTAGTTTCTCATCTCTAGTTCATATGAACACAATTTTAGTGTCATATGTTGTATTCCATTCATGTATTATCATATTTTTAATAAGTAGTGTCACTTATGTACTCGTTGGATACTTGGAACTACATTGATCGTATCTGTATCTTTTTCACACTAAATGTACATATAAAATCTCGGAATCATGTATTGCTCACACAAGCTAATGGGCCTGCTCACATGAGTTGTGGGTCGAGAGGTTGCGCTACATGATGTTGCTTAAACAAGCTGTGGAGAATCCACAACGAATGTCAGATCACAACCATCGGTAGGACATCTAAGACCAGCACCCATATAACCTGTAATCTGTGGGTCGAGATGTTATGCTACACGATGTTGCTCACACGAGCAGTAGAGAATCCGCAATGAATGTTGGATCTCAGCCATCGGTAGGACATCTAAGACCGGTACCCATATAACCTGTAATGCCCGAAATCGAGTCATATAAATCCCAATATTCCTTAGAATCCAATGATCATATATCCATGTCGTCCAAATTACATTATCATAAGTTTTAAGTCTCCTCAATAATTATAAACAAGGCAACCAAACAAAATAATTCAAGTTATATATATACATGAGAATAACAATTTAAAGTTTAAGTAAGTTACGAACTTACCTTGGTTATTACAAAAGTGTAAAATAAGTCGATGTTTACTCGGAAACTTTGTCCTTCCCTCGACTCGAGCCCGATTGTTATGTCATTTGATCTAACAAATACATTTCTCTTTACTCAATTAATCTCTCAAAACACATTTTTAATGACTAAATCAAACGTAAAAATCCTTAATAGGAGATTCTGCCAAATATTCCCAAAACACTCTGAAACTTGTGCTAATCAATCTTTTATCCATGTATTAAACAATTTTCTCATACTAAACTAAACCCTAAATTTTTATACTTTTGACATGTATTTACTCAACCACATATTTCTCTTAATTCATGTGTACCCTTTGTAATTCTACCCATTTCATAAATAAACTAAAATCATCCAACTTACTTACCAAGACTTTCACTTAAACACATATATAAAACTTGTAACTTAAGGTTTTTATCTATAAAAACACCAAAAATACTTACCTCATTCAAGGTAAATCCATATACTTTTAACAACCACACAAAATAACCTTTAGGTCATAACAACTAAGCTAAAAGGACTTCCAAAGCATGGAGAAAATTAAAACCTACCTCAAGAGTTCCTCCAAATCAAGAGGAAAGCTAAACCAAAAATTCCTTCTTCAATAATGGTGATGCTCACGTATAAGGAAGAAGGTGAATAGGAAGGGTGTACTTTCTTTTTGCTTTTCTTTTACTTAATTTGAATTATAAAATTTCCTTTATAATTTTCCACCACATTTTCTTCTCTTTTCTTAATAGCCTATAAAGCTTATAATCATTACCTATCTTTTTCTTTCACCAAAAATATCTTCCATC
Organism: Kokia cookei; assembly: GCA_039519145.1. Classification (NCBI taxonomy): domain Eukaryota; kingdom Viridiplantae; phylum Streptophyta; class Magnoliopsida; order Malvales; family Malvaceae; genus Kokia; species Kokia cookei. Next base: position 14,202,693 of record CM076901.1, read on the forward strand.
TAATTACTCTTTTTCCCCTCCTAATCACAATAATTCCTTATGATAACTCATAATTTATTTTGGTTAAATTTCTATTTATTCCTTGACTCAATTCTAATATTATTTCAACTTCGATTCAAAAACGCGGATGTTACAACCTTCTGCAACTAGTTATCAATCTCCTTTAGAGAGATTAAGGAAATGTGGGCCTGAAGAATTCAGGGGAAAGAAAGATGATGAACTGGCTGAAGCTGAAAAATGGTTGGAAAATAGTCAGAGAGTGTTTGAAGAGTTGCAATGTATTAAGGAGGAAAAATTAAGATGTGCAGTGTCTTTATTGAAAGGTGAAGCATACCAATGGTGGACCACGGTGTTAAATATTCATCTTGTGGAAAAGATCAACTGGAATTTCTTTGTATCTGAATTTAAGAGGAAAGATATTAGTGAGCTCTATCTTGAGAAAGAAAAGAGAATTTTTGGATTTGAAATAAAACATGTCAGTTGTCGAGTATGAGCGTGAATTTCTTCAATTGAGTAGATATGCTAAAGAATTGATAGCTAATGAAGCAGATATGTGTAGAAGGTTTGAATGGGGGTTGAATGAAGAAATATATGTTCCTTTTCTACCGTTACATCTACAAGAATTTCCTGTTTTGGTTGATAGAGCTCAACGATTGGAAGAAGGATTAATCCATTCAAGAGAGAAGAATTTTGGGAAAAGAGTGGCAATTAGTTCTGCACCACCACCGTCTTCAAAGAGAATGAGAGATTTCAGAGATTCTAGATTCACTTCTCCGACTATTGGATAGATATTTAGAAGTTAGACGAGACAAACTCAGCAAGGGACTTCTATGGTTAGTACCGAGGGTACTAGAAGAAGATTATCACAGCCGTCGTGTAAGAATTGCTAGAGATTCCATTGGAGAGAATGTCGGCTGAATAGTAGAGCTTGTTTCAAATGTGGGTCAAAGGACCATTTGATCAAAAATTGCCTAAAAATGTTAGAAAATGTTTCAGAATAGTCTGCAAGAGGTAGTTCAACTCCTCAAAGAGGTAGATTGCATGGGAATACTAGTGGTCTTGGTACGAGATCAGCGAGAGAGGTGACCAATAAATCAGAAGCTCGTAGACCTCGGACTTATGCTATCAGAACAAAAGAAGAAGAGGATGCTCCTGATGTAATTATAGGTAAATTTTTCTTTTTTGACTCTCCTATAATTGCATTAATTGATCCTGGTTCTACGCATTCTTACATATGCATTTCATTAGTGAAAGAGAGAGAATTAGCAGTAGAACCCATTGAGTTTGAGGTAGTTGTTACTAATCCTTTTGGGCAGAGTGAAAGAGTTAATAAAGTATGTAAGAGATGTCCCTTAAAGATTCAGGATTGTGAGTTTCCAGTAGATTTGATGACTCTTACATTTTATGAGTTTGATGTAATATTGGGAACGGATTGGTTGTCAAAACATAGGGTCATGGTTGATTGCAGAAGAAAGAGAATTTCTTTGAGAACTTCTATGGGAAAGGAAGTGATTGTAATGGGTGAGAAATATAATGTATTAAGAAATATGGTTTCTACAATAAAGGCATCTAAGATGATCAAGAAAGGGTACAATGCTTTTCTAGCTTATGTTTTAGATACCCGAGTAGATGGTAATGAGATTGAAAAGATACCGATGGTACGAGAATTTCTCGATGTGTTTCCTAAAGAATTGTTTGGTTTACCTCCTAAAAGAGAAGTTGAATTTGAGATTGAATTGGTTCCGAGGACTGCATCGATCTCGATAGCACCTTATAGGATGACACCTACAGAGTTGAAAGAACTGAAGATTCAGTTGCAAGAGTTGTTGGATAAAGGATTTATACATCCTAGTGTATCACCGTAGGGAGCCTTAGTTTTATTTGTGAAAAAGAAAGATGAGTCTTTGAGGCTTTGTATAGATTACCACCAATTGAATAAAGGGACAATAAAGAACAAATATCCATTGCCCAGGATTGATGATTTGTTTGATCAGTTAAAGGGAGCCAGTATATTTTCTAAAATTGATATCAGATCGAGATATTATCAGTTGAGGGTAAAAGTGTCTGATGTGTCGAAGACTACTTTTAAGACTCGGTATGGTCATTATGAGTTCTTAGTTATGCCGTTCAGACTGACTAATGCTCCAGCTACTTTCATGGATCTTATGAATAGAATTTTTCAATCGTATCTAGATCAGTTTGTGGTGGTATTTATAGATGATATTCTGGTGTACGCGAAAGGACAAGAAGAACATGAGAAGCATCTTCGAATTGTGCTGCAGATTCTGAGAGAAAAATAATTATTTGCTAAACTAAGCAAGTGTGAGTTTTGGCTGAAAGAAGTTACTTTTCTGGGCCACATTGTGTCAGAAGATGGTATTCGAGTAGATCTGAAAAAGGTTGAAGCTATATTTGAATGGAAACCACCAAAGAATGTGACAGAGGTAAGAAGTTTTCTTGGTTTAACTGGTTATTACAGAAGATTTGTTCAGGGATTTTCTATGATTGCATCACCTTTAACAAGACTATTGCAGAAGGATGTAAAATTTGAGTGGGATGAAAGGTGCGAACAAAGCTTTGATAGGTTAAAGGTAGCATTGACTGAAGCTCTGGTGTTGATTCAACCAGAATCTAGTAAATAATTTGTGATTTTTAGTGATGCCTCGTACAACGGTTTGGGATGTGTGTGTTAATGCAAGACGAAAAGGTATTTGCATATACATCTAGACAATTGAAGCCACATGAGAAGAATTACTCGACGCATGATCTTGAATTGGCTGCGATGGTGTTCGCAATAAAGATTTGGAGGCATTATTTGTATGGAGAAAAGTGTAATGTCTACACTGATCATAAAAGCTTGAAGTATTTGCTAACTCAAAAAGAGCTGAACTTGAGACAAAGAAGATGGCTTGAGTTGCTAAAAGATTATGACTGTATCATTGATTATCATCCCGGGAAAGAGAATGTAGTAGCTGATGCCTTGAGTCGAAAGTCAATGGTAGCCTTGAAGGTAATGAATGCACATTTGGAGATGCTACAAGATGATGAGTTACTAGTTGAGTTGAAAGTAAAATCGACTTTGTTGCAAGAAGTGAAAGGTGCTAAAAAAGGTGATGAAGAATTATTGGTGATAAGGAAGCAATTGAGGAAGGAAAAAACAATGAGTTTGAGATTGATAATAAAGGGAGTTTGAAATTTCATAATCGGTTATGTGTGCTCAATAAAAAAGATTTGAAACGAAAAGTTTTGGATGAAGCTCATTATAGTTCATTTGCTTTACATTCGGGGAGTAACAAGATGTATCATGATTTAAAGTCATTTTATTGATGAAAAAGGATGAAGCGGGATATAGTTGAGTATGTCTCCAAGTGCTTGATATGTCAAAAGGTAAAGGCAGAGCATCAAGTACCATCGGGGTTTGTTCAATCAATCACCATACTAGAGTGGAAATGGGAAAGAATTACAACAGATTTTGTCACGGGATTCCCACTTTCACCGAAGAAAAAGGATGCTATATGGGTGATAGTTGATCGATTAACTAAATCTGCTCATTTTCTTCCGGTAGGAACTGATTTCTCAATGGATAAATACGCACAATGATATATAGATGAGATAGTTAGACTTCATGGTGTGCCTATATCCATTATTTCTAATTGGGATCCAAGATTTACATCAAAGTTTTGGGAAAGGTTACATGAAGCTTTAGGTACTCGGCTGAATTTTAGTACGGCATATCATCCTCAGACTGATGGGCAGTTAGAACAAGTAATTCAGATATTAGAAGACATGTTGAGGAGCTGTATTATTGAGTTTGAAGGCAGTTGGGAAAAATATTTGCCATTGATTGAATTTACTTATAATAATAGTTATCAGTCTAGCATTCAAATGACATCGTATGAAGCATTGTATGGGAGGAGTAGGACTCCTATATGTTGGACAGAATTGAGTGAACATAAAATAGTGGGTCCTGATTTGATTCAAGAAACAGAGGAGAAAGTAAAGTTGATCCGAGATCGATTAAAAGTTGCTTCAGATAGACAAAAGTCATATGCTGATCTGAAAATGAAAGATATTGAGTTTAATGTGGGCGAGAAAGTGTTTTTGAAGGTATCTCCATGGAAAAAGGTTCTTCGATTTGGGAAAAAGGGAAAGTTGAGTCCAAGATTCATTGGGCCATATGAGATATTGGAAAGGATTGGTCTAGTTGCATATCGATTAGCACTCCATCCAGAGTTGGACAAGATTCATAATGTCTTCCATTTGTCTATGTTGAGAAGATACCGGTCAGATCCATCTTATGTGATTACCCCAGAAGTTATAGAAATACAACCGGATCTGACTTATGAGGAAGAATCGATAAAGATTCTAGCTCGAGAAGTAAAGGAGTTGAGAAATAAAAGAGTTCCTTTGGTAAAAGTTTTATGAATGCATCATAATTCAAAAGAAGCAACATGATCTGACTTATGAGGAAGAATCGATAAAGATTCTAGCTCGAGAAGTAAAGGAGTTGAGAAATAAAAGAGTTCCTTTGGTAAAAGTTTTATGAATGCATCATAATTCAAAAGAAGCAACATGGGAAAGAGAGGAAACTATGAGGCAACAATATCCACAGTTGTTCATTAAAGGTAAATTTCAAGGACAAAATTTATTTAAGGGGGGAGAATTATAACATCCGCGTTTTTGAATCGAAGTTGAAACAAAATTAGAATTGAGTCAAGGACTAAATACATATTTAACCAAAATAAATTATGAGTCATCATAGGGAATTATGGTGACTAGGAGGGGCAAAAGAGTAATTAGATGGAAGAAAATTTTGGAGGCAATGACTTGGGGTCAAAGTGTAAAAGTTGGATGCCCTAAAGATTAAAAGAGCAATTTTACCATTTTTATTAAAGAGAGATATTTTTAGTGGAGAAATCTAGAGAATTAGAGAAAGGGAAAATAATTAAAAGATGAAAATATCATCTTTTCTTCTCATTTCACAACCGTCACATGCATGTCTCCAAGCTTCAAAATTCTCCATTTTCTTTGAAATTTCTTTAAGAAATACATAGAAGGAAGCTAATAGTCACCTTTATTTTCTATTAAAGTCCCCTTTGGAGTGTTAAAGAGTATAAAGTTTAAGTTAGGATTTTGGGATTTCAAGAACTAAGGTAAGTGATGATTAAATTTTCATGACATACATGTATATTTCCATAATTTAGCATGAAAAATTATTGAATGTGTTTATATGAAATTGAAGAAAAAAGAAAGAAGGAGAAGGACCAATTTGAAGAGAAAGGAAAGGAGAAGAGCAAGGAGTAAGAAGAGAAGAAATAATCTCATACCAACCTTTTGTTGTAAGTACTACAAGATTTTAAATTGAAAATTTATTCTCTTTAAAAGTATATGATTTTAGTATATAATTAATTGTAATAAAAATAAGTAAAATAATATGTTTAGTTATAAGAATGATAATTATGCGTGATTGAATGAAACATAGTGCAAAGAAACATGAAAAGTGAAATATTCACATTAAAACAGTTTGGACAGTAACAAGGGACTAACTTTGAAAATTCACCAAAAATTATATAAATATATTTAGAGAATGAATTAATTATGGAATAAAATTTTATTGAGTGTAGTTTCATATGGAAGAAACGGTGAAAGAAAAGGAATTGTATATTTTGAGATATACTAGTTTTAGTGTAACAAGGTCAGAGTAGATTCAGGTTCCCCTGTTTTGACTTTGAAAAATCATAAAACAATTTAGAAAAATTATTAGAGATTTAAATTTATATTATTAAGTCCTTAATAAGTCTATTTTCAAGAAAAACAAACAGGAACATTATTTGATCCTTGTACTAATAGATAGTTAATTTTTAGTAAAGAAAGGTCAAAACTGCCAGGCAGCAGAGTATGAGAAAATTGGAAGAATTTTATGTACGAATTGACTGAAGTAAAAATTCTGAAATTTTTATGGTAAAAATATATTTGAGTCTAGTTTCAAAAACATCAAGAGGATATTAATTTTGAATTCTGTAGCTCAAGATATAAATAATTTAGTGACTGTGACTCAAGTGAACGACTTTGAAAAATTAATGTGAAAAAAAGTAAAGAGGTATATGGTGGTATATATGTGATGAAAAATGTATATGTGAAATATTATGTGTTTAATTATAAATATTGACTATATGATAAGAAGGTGATATTGTGGAAGCCATTGAAAAAAATATATAAATGAAATATACATGATGATGTGTTTTTGTTTAGTTATGGAGTGAAATATGTCAACTATGAGAAATGTTGTTATATGAGATTTTATGCCCATGTAGACAAGTTAGAACCATTGTGATATTAGTGGCATGCCATTAAGGAACCTCAACGCTCTCCGTTTAGCATGTCTCGTGCTCTCTGTTATTAGCACTATGTGTGCTCTCCGTTTAGCACTGTGTGTGCTCTCCGTTTAGCACTTTGGGTGCTCTCCGTTTAGCACGTTTGTGCTCTCCATTCATTTGTGCATTTTTATGCACCTTCGTGTTTGTTCCGTAAATCTGATAGGTTCTACGATAGTCTACTATGGGCCTAAAAAGAAATTAAAGTGTGAAAGGTGAACATCTAATATTACGGTGGATTTAATCACTATTAAGGTTGTGAGTTACTTAAGGTATGTTTATTTGTGAAGTTGCATGTGTGAAAATATGTATATAGATAGATATGAATATTTATATATATTTGTTGAATTGAATTTGGTGAAATAATTAAATTATCTATTTACTCTTGTAGTGCTTACTAAGCCTTTACCGGCTTAATGCGTTTTTTTTCAACACGTAGGTACAGTTAGATACGAAAAGCTAAGGTCAAGCTAGGGGGCCTCTCATCACATCCCTTTTGGAAGGCTCAAGTTTAGGTACTTTTATTTTGAGTAAAATGACAAGTACATAAGTTGCTCAAAGTGACCTTGGTCATTGGGATTGGATGTCATTTTGGAACTTTATAAACATGGTGATTAGTAATGGAATATTTTGGTTCATATATGATTTGTCAATACTAGGGCACTTATGGTTGACCAAGTAACATGATGATATTTATAGTTGTGTACAATTTGGATTCATTTGAGCAGATTTTGATGTTTTCTAATTAATTTAAAATATTGGTTTGAGTTCAAATATTTACACGAGGTTTAATTGAAAATTTTAAAAAAATTAAAATAATTCAATATTTAACAAAGTAGCTTTAACACTGTATGTAATACTCTTATACCGGGTTTATACGCGTGAACCGGGCGTAGGGGTGTTACGAAAATCACTTGCATCACACATTAGCTCAAACAGTTGTGTCCAGTCTAATGCAACGACAATTGGAGCTTGTACCAGCTACTTCTTTATTATTATGAATACGTCCAGACAGTTGTCATCGAACACAAACTTTTTATTTTGCTCTGATAGTGAGCATAACGGTTAGCAATATTGGAAAAATCACGTATGAATCTTCTGTAAAAACCAGCATGTCCAAGAAAGCTTCTTATTGCTTTGACATTGGTGGGCGATGGTAATTTCTTGATGATTTCTACCTTTTCTTTATCAACTTCAATGTCCTGACAAGATATGCAATGGCCAAGGACAATGCCTTCAGTTGCCATGAAGCGACATTTCTCCCAATTCAAAACTAGATTTGTGTCCTCGCATCTCTTCAAAACTTTCACCAGATTGTCAGCGCATCGGTCAAAATTTTGTCTATAGACAGAGAAATCATCCATGAATACCTCTAAGGAATCCTTGATCATGTCCGAAAAGATTGCCATCATACACCTCTGAAATGTTGTTGGCGCATTGCACAACCCAAATGGCATATGTCGAAAAGCAAAGGTTCCAAAAGGGCATGTGAACATGGTCTTTGCTTGATCTTCCAACGCAATGACAATTTGGTTGTAGCCAGAATAGCCATCTAAAAAGCAATAATAGGCTTTACCAGTTAGCCTATCCAGCATCTGATCAATGAAAGGTAGTGGGAAATGGTCTTTTTTTGTGGCCACATTCAGTCGACGATAATCCATGCATACTCGTCAGTTAGTCGTAATGTGAGTAGTGATCAACTCATTCTTATCGTTGGTCACAACTATGAACCCACTCTTCTTAGGCACACATTGGACAGGGCTCACCCAATTGCTATTAGAAATAGGGTATATAATGCTTGCATCTAACCATTTGATAATTTCCTTCTTCACTACTTCTTTCATCTTTTCATTAAGTTTTCTTTGTTGCTCAATTGATTGCTTCCCTTCATCTTCTAGCCTTATCTTATGCATGCAAAAAGAGGGATTGATGCCTTTGATATTTGCAATGCTCCAGGCTATGACTCTTTTTTGTTCTTTCAAAAAGGTGATGAGCTTATATTTTTGTATTGCGTCGAGGGATGCGTTAACAATAACAAGTAATGTCTCGGTGTCACCAAGAAAGACATACTTCAAATGCGTTGGCAATGGCTTCAACTCCAAGGTAAGAGCTTGCTCAATAGATGGTTTAAACACTGGGATTGTCCTGTTAGACAAATCTAAAGATTCCAATTGCCAATTCTGTCTTAGCTCATAATTGTTAACCTCTTCTTTGTCTACACAGTCATCTAGGATTTCATCGATGGATGTCGCTACATCTTCATATAACATTGTTAAACTCCTTGCATTAAATTCTTCTATAGTGATCTCATCCAAAACGTCGATGTGATGACATTGGTCTTTAGTTCCAGACAGAGATGCTTCAAACACACTGAAAGTCACATGCTCATCATTATGGTGCATGATAAGTTCTACTTTGAATACGTAGATAAGTGTGCGTCCCATTGCTAGAAATGGTCGCCCCAAGATAATGGGCATCTACTTATCTGCTTCGCAGTCTAGGATTATGAAATCAGTAGGGAATACAAGCTTATCAACTTGGACAAGAACGTCTTTAACTTGGACAAGTTGTAATGTCACCATAGTGGGCTTCATCGAACCTATTCCTAATTTCTTAAAAGTAGAAAAAGGCATAAGGTTAATACTCTGCTCGCAAATCACAAAAAGCCTTACCTAAATAATGATTCCCAATAGAGCATGGGAATGTGAAGCTGCCAGGATCTTTCATCTTGGTTGGCAACTTATTTGTAAGCATAGCACTATACCCCTCTCTGAGCGTAATCGTCTCGATTTCAGATAATTTCTTCTTCTTCGATAGTAGCTCCTTCATAAATTTCCCATAACTGGGTATTTGCACAAGAGCATCAACAACATGTATGTTAATATGTAATTGTTTCAAAGTAGAAACAAACTTTTGATACTCTTTATCATGGACTTTCTCTTTAAATCTTTGGGAAAATGGAAAAGGTATTGTAGTAGTGGATTGTTGTGGAAAACTCGGTGGTGTTGCCGTTGGTAGTCACGTCGACAACTTTGTTGGGCCAACTGTAGGCATAGATGTTACTACAGTTGGTTCCTCTTCATTTACTTCTGCTTGACTTCCTTCAACCACATCCTCTTTTTGCTACTGTGATTCAGATGCATCGACATGGTCTTAGCCAAAATTGCTTGGTTCAATCGTCTGCTTCCCACTTCACAGTGTTATTGCTTTGCAATGCTCCTTCCCCCTTTACGTAGGATTCTCAGTATCATTAGGCAGAGTGACCGGTGACCTTGTGCTGAGATTAGAAGCCAACTGTCCTAGGTGAGCTTCCAATGCTCGAATAGAAGAAGAGTTGCCTTGTACTATTGCTTCAATTCTCGTGATATGTTCGCCAATCAGTGCTTCAAGAGCAGCCATAGGATCTGACTTTGGTTGAGAAAATTGTTGCTGTTGATGTTGATGATGCTGTCCTTGCATATGTGGCAGCACAGACTATTATGGCTGTAATCGAGATTGTGGGTGAATCTGGATATGTGACTGTATCTGTTGAGAACTCACCTACAAATTCTGATTATAATTCTGTTGTGGGTTGGTATTGTAACTCCCTTGTCAATAACCTCCTTGATTTGAGGAATGTCCATATCTAAATGTGAAAGCATTTTGATTCTCTCAAGGTTGTTAAGATTGGTTGTTGTATGAGTTTCCAAATGACCCCCTCTAATGTTATTGACGTAGAAAGCATTTTTTGCATGTTGTGGGCAGTCCTCATAACTACAATTGTCACCACAAATTTCATAGGAAAATATCGACGCATCCAATTGCTGGGCCACTTGAATAAATGCAACGTCATTTGTTCCCTTTATATTCTTTATGATATTGGCCAATGAGGATACCTGCATTGACAAAGCAGAAATAGCATCTAACTCAAGAACTCCAGGAATATTCTTTACCTGTGCAGAACGAGAGATTGGATATTGATAGTCGTTCTGAGCAATCCTTCTAGAATTCTTACAGCTTCATTGTAGGTACAATTCAACAAAGGACCATTAGCCGATGCGTCGACAAGATTCCATGTTTGAGCATTCAAACCATTGTAAAAAATCTCTATTTGGGTCTCTTGTTGAATTCCATGCATTAGGTAGCGTCGAAGCAATATTTTGTTACGCTCCCATGTTGTATGTAAGTTGTCATCATGTAACTGATGATATGTAGTAATATCATTCCGTAACATTGCATTCATTGTCGACGGATTGAAACGCACAACAAACTGCATTGCTAATGCATTTCAAGATGTAATGGATCCAGTCGACAATCCCAATAACCATGTTCTCGCTTTACCTTACAATGAATAAGGAAATAATTGCATTTTCAAGGCATCATCAAGGACACCATGTTGACTAAAGGATGCACAAATAAGCAGAAATGATTTTAAGTGTTCTTTTGTGTCTTCATGATGAAAACCAGAATATTGCCCATTTGAGTTGAGCATCTGAAACATCACCAGTTTCAGCTTAAAATTACCAGCTTGAGTAGCCAGTCTTACAACCACTGGTTGTAAATCATCAAGTATAAGAACAACAAAGTCTCTTATCGTCCTATTTTGCACTTTTTCTTCTTGTGGAGGCGGTGGTGGTATATTATTAATTACTTGTGGTAGCACTGGAGGAATATCATTTTGTGGTAGCAATGGTGGTAAATTATTGTTGTTCACAGCCATTCTTCTTTGTTCTTGCCTTCTCCTCCTTAATGTCCTTTCAAGCTCCGGATCAAAACTAACAAGGTTGTTAGGATTTCTCCTTGTGGACATGCAATTCTTGCAAAACTTAAAAAATAAAACAATAGAAAAGTAAACAAATTAGTAAATGTTAGGAGTTAAGTAAGTACAATTAATTGCAACAACAAAAGTAAACATCAAACAAACTCCAGTTCCCCGACAACGGCATCAAAACTTGATCACGTCTAAAACGTCACAGCAATGTGCAAGCAAACACACGTCGATGCAAGTATAGTTGATAGACAATTCTATCAGATATCGATTCCACAGGGAATGGGTTCTTGATGTTCAGATGTCGAAGCAACTAATACTGGAATTTAGATGAAATGTGAGTAAAGATGTCAGTGCAATTACGTTAGATCTGCACACTAAAATAGTTAATATTGTCAACACAATCAGAGTTAAATGTCAGAGGTAAAATGTCAATGTACTGAAAGTAAATCAAATGTGTTGAGTGTTGAGTGCTGAAAATATAAATGTAGAAAATATAAATATGATCAACTGTGAAGATCTGGAGTGGATCACTGATTTTGCTAAGTTGCAACGCAGGATGCGTCCTGTCGCAGCAATGAAGCTCTAATGAATTCTTACCAATAACTATTCCCTGTCTAGTCGCGACTCAAGTACCCAAAATTACTCCACCTCTCGGTGTGAATAACGTTATGTACCCAAGAACAAGTGATCAGAATCTCTTCTAATCTCAAGCAGCTATCGCTTAACTTACTTGTTAACCTAACTTGTCACCGCATCTCTCGATGTCGGTAGACTGCAAAGCCACTCTCGTGTTTGATGCAGTTAGATCCAAGAATAAACAAATGAGCAACATTAAATAAGAATCAAAGTGATCAAATACTGAAAGATACTCTCGTATTCATTCAAATATTAATAATAGTTCATCATCCATAAGAAAGGAGTTAACGAATACATCGGAATATACTATCTCTAGGCTACCCGGATTACCCCCTAACTGCTTCTCTTGCTCAGCATCAAGCACTCCTCATCAGGATTTGTTGCTCGTTGGCTCAACCAGCTCATCGGTCTCTAGCAATAAATTCCAAAAACACAAAGTAATTTGCAAATTTAATTCTTCAACTCTTGATGATTTCTTCATTCTTCATTCTTCTATTTATAGCCTTCAAAAGTTGTAGGTTTTAGCCTCCCATTCTCAAATCTAGATCTAGATTTTGTAGCTGTCAAAGTTAGTTAGAGTACAGTTATGCACTCACGTAGATTTAATGTTTTCTTCAGAGATCTACAAGTTGTCGCTGCATTACTGGGCGTAATTTGAGATCGTAATTGCGGCGACACCTATGATGTTCCTACACTGGTGCTTCCATATGTAAATTCAGCTTGAGTTTACTCATTCGAGGTTCAGGTTCTATGCGACGACATCGCTGGTCGCAATTCCAAGCTGATCTTGTGGCTGCATTCTTTTTCCAACATTAATCTTCTGGACTAAGTTCCTGCGTTGACAATTCTAAAACGCAATACATCGGTTACTTGTGTTGACAAAGATATAAAAATAACAAGAATTTAAACTAACTAGCAATGAGTTGGAAATTATAAAAACTAAGTATGAAATGCTTATGATGTATGCTAAATTAGATACAAAAGAGACAATTAACGCACCAATTTAAAGAGAAAATATATGTCATTTGTAATGCTATCAATTAGCACCGTACCTGATGATGAATCGTTGGAGGATGTTAGTGATGCCTGATCTTTTTTGGGGTAAGGTTCTCTCAACTTATCTCTTAATTTTGTTGTCAATTTTCAAGTTATTATTCTGGAATTGTCAAGGTTCTGGTCACCCACGATTCCATAAAATTAAAGAATATGATAGAGAATTAAAACTGAACTGTGTTGCACTATTTGAAATTAGAATCAGTGGTCATAGGGCTGAAACCGTGATTGCTAAGTTGGTTTTGAGTACTCCTTTCGAGTAGAAGTGGTAGGTTTTAGGGGGTATTTGGTTATTATGTAAGGAGGGTACTAGCGTTGAAGTCCTGAGAGTACACCCTTAATTTATTCATGTACAAATTTGGGATAGAAGATGTCACAAACCTTTTCTCTGTATAGCAACATATGCAAGTCCTCAAAAATCCCTAAGAACTCAAATTTAGGAGAAATTTAACATCTTAGTGGTTGAAATTAGAGAACCATGGTTACTGGTCGGGGATTTAAATGTGGTAATAGGCATCGACGAGAGACAGGTTGGAGCTATCCCCAGACAGGTTGGATGCCCGCTTTTTAGAAGTTTTTTTTCTTGGATAATGAATTTATTGATTTGGGGTTACAAGGGCCAAGGTTTACATGGAATAGAGGTTAGTTATTTCAAAGACTAGACTGGGTGTTCTGCAATGGGGAGTGGTAGAAATTCGCTCCAAACACAACAGTTCAACACCTCTTTAAATTAAAGTTGGACTATAGTCCCTTATTGGTTGCAACTAATCCAAGCTAGGTAGAAAGGGGAGCCAAACCATTTCATTTTCTAGCAAGTTGGTTACTACACCCTAAGTTTCGAGTTATGATATCGAAATCCTGAGATTTTGGGAATGATGTTTTGCAGAACCTTGAAAACTTTACGAAATCAGTTCAGATCTAGAATAGGATTGTTTTCGGGAATATTTTCAACAGGAAAAGAGCAAAATTAAAAGGAGTTGGGCCATGTGTAAAAATATTTGGAAACAAGTTTCAGCATGAGACTTAATTCAAGAGAACCAACTAGTCGACTTGAACTAGAACACATTTTAAATCAAGAAGAATTATTCTTGGTACAGAAGTCTCGTAGTGAGTGGTTATCAAACGACGACAGAAATACAACCTTTTTTCATAGGCGTACTTTAAAGAGAATAAGGCACAATAAAATTGAAGCTTTACTGATCGAAGGGTCAAGCTGGTGTTTTGATAATGAGATGTTATAGAGATGCGGTCGAATATTTTTCAAAATTGTAAACTGTTGTTAAGTACTCGATAGGAGCTTTTTTGGTACATGGTTGTTTCCCAAAACTTGATCTAACTATTCTTAGTGATCTGTCTACTGAGGTTACTTTGGAGCAGGTATGATGATTGATCTTTAGTATGAGCCCTCTTAAGGCTCTTAGGGTGGATGGACTACATGTGAAGTTTTATCAGGCAAATTGGGAGATTGTCGGAGTTAGTTTATATAAACTTGTGAAGTTGGTGTTCTTGGGAGAGATAAGGATCCTTGGTGTTAGAGTATGCCCAAAGACCAATAATAAGATGATTGTAATCACATACTCATTTTACCTTATTTATTAATAAAAGGCATTGCCTTTATTTCAGTTTCTTTTTCTATTCTTAAACGGTCCTTAGTCAAGTATTATTGTGGGCTTGGACAAAAATAATGAATTGAGACTAATATGTAGTTGATTGGTGACAAAGTGTTGTCATTGACATAGGGATGTCAAAATCAATACATGAGTATGTGTTAGAGAACGACATATTGGACTGACCTACTATGAGTATGTTTCTTGAATTATTATGTAATAGTCACGACATTACTCATAGTGATAACTATGTATATAGTCCTTAGACTTGAGATAATCATTGTCCCAACATAGTGAATCGTATATTTTAATACAGTTAAACGTCTAGTGTAACAAGTTTGACTATAAAGATTAATGTTGGGTATGTCACAATCTATGTAGTGAGATATGATTAATCAAGATAAGATTTGTCTCTCCTACATAATGGGAGCAATATCTTTGGCCACTTGATGAAGTGAGACTAGAAATGCATGGTCATGCTCAAATAAGTTAATATGAGATGTTACACTTATTTTTTTATTGTAGTCTACTTCGGATATCAAGAAACATGAGATTGGATTATGCAAGTGTGACTACTCCATGACTTGTGTCCAATCTAGATATAATGGACAAAAGGATATCATACATGTGAATTTATCACAGAAAGGTTAGGTTGAATCACAACTTTCTGTAACTTGGGTAGCAATGATGCATTACTAGATGCCACTCATTGCTTGTAACGTTAGAATTGTTCTAGTATTACTACCAATGTTACAAGAACCTCCAGGGCTGCACTTAATGATTGAAACGAATAGAATCTTAACACAGTTGGTATTAAATTTAACTATCATGAGAATTAATTTAATTTGTTAGTTAAATTATTGACTGTACAAGAATAAAGAACATGGTTAAAATAAATATATGAATTTGATTCATATTAAAATATTAACTATGTATTATTTATCGAAATTATTATTTATACTAATAATAATTTCGGTTAAACATAAAATAGGAATTAATGTCCTTTTAGTAAGTATATAAATTAAAACAAAGAAGCTTATATCTTTTTTGGAAAAAATATATGGTTTTAATACTTTCCATAGTTCTCAAAAGGGGTAGTATTCAATTTTTTGTATTTAATATAAGAAAAGAAGATACAAAAAACCCTAGAAGTGTGTGTAACCAAAATATTACTAAAAGAAAATAAAAAAAACTTAGGTCTAAAAGCTGTCAAAACTTCTTTTCGGAATTCTATCTAAAACGTTTAGGGAGAATTTTCTGTTCATTCTTTATTGGGTGGACTACGTAGAGGCCGAGACGATTTTATTTGCGGCTTGGGATCGACAGTGTGTAGAGGAGGATTTCCATAGCACCGTTTCCAAGGGTTTTCTAAAGTTCGAAAGGTATAATTTTGAACCCTTCCTTCCTGATTCGTTCGTCGTACATATATCCAAGGTTAAGGATCGTTGGAATAATTTTTTTTGTTGCGCCATAGGGCATACCGATGACCTAACACCCGATTCAATAAAACTTTATTAGTTTTCATCCCCACAGTCTTGGGTGTAGAGACAATTAATGAGTTTCGACCAATCAACCTGTGTAATGTGCTGTATAAAGTAATTACCAAAGCGATTGTGATTCGCATTCAACAAGATATGTAGACTTGAGTGAAATAGAACCAATCAAGTTTTATTGCTTCACGAAACATATCGGACAACATCATCATTGCATAAAAGGCAAATCATACTATGAGAACCATAAAAAGTAAAAAAAGGATAGATTGTTGTTAAAGTGGATCTTGAAAAGGCGTATGATAAGATTCGTTGGGACTTTCTCAAAGACACCTTGGAGGATGTCGGGTTGCCTGTTAATCTTGTGTGTATTATTATGCAGTGTGGCTCATCATCCACAATGTAGTTTCTTTGTAATGGTATGCTTTCGGATGTAATTGTGCTATCTAGAGGAGTGAGGCAAGGTGATCTGCTATCTCTTTATTTATTCGTTCTTAGCATGGAAAAATTGGGTCACCTAATTAAAAGTTCGATCGAGGAAGGGATTTTGAAACCAATTATGCTTTCACGTCGAGGACTAAGGATTTCCCACCTTTTTTTGCGAATGACCTATTGTTATTCACTAGAGTAACAACACAAGGAGCAGATGGACTTAAGAAGGTGTTGGATACTTTCTGTCGGTTCTCAGGTCACAAAGTTAATAAGTAAAAAACACATAATTTCTTCTCTAATAACGTGGAAGCAAGGGTAGTTGTGAATTTATGTGATAACTTTGGGTCTCCTTTGTTCTTGATAAGGTACGCCTCACATTAGTGAAATTGGCTCTATTGACAATCCTTAATTACTTTGTGGTCACGATGATAGCATTAGAAATGACACTTAATTTCTCCTTGATTTAGTGTATAATTTGTTCCTTTTGTATAATTTTTAGCATACATTTTTAGCATTTCATACTTAGCATTTGCATTTTCTAACTCAGTGTTGTTTTAACTTACTTTCCTTCATTTTATCTCTTTTGTGCTACTAATGTTGCTGTATTTAGTACTAGTTTTGCGTCTAAAGTTGTCAGCGTTCCACCTGGGAAAATCAGAGTACGAAAGAATTCAAAGTTGCGGTCACAAGTTAGTCCAGAATTGCAGTCGAATATGTTATCATGTGAATGTTTCTACATCTCTATCAGGAATTTCACGCTACTAACATATTCAAAAGCACCAGCGCAGGAGGATGACAAATTATTGTAGCAAATTAAAATTGTAATTTACGTCCAAAAATGCCGCGACAATCTACAGCTACTTAAAGAACAAACCAGATCTACGTGAGTTCATAGCTGGCAATAACAACTTTTACAGCTGCATTAAAGAGTTCGATTTGGAAAAGGAGAAAGATCTAGAATGGTCATGGAAGCTTAAATTCTAGAGAAAGGTGATCTGATGTCGCAAGAACGCAACAGCTTCTAATGAGAAGTGCTCAGTGCGACGCAAGATGAGCGATTAAGGGAGAATTCTAGTAGACTAGGAATAGGATGCTTCAATTAATTTATTAATCCCTCTTAAATGCTGATGAATACTATTGACAATTGATTGAATACGAAACTATCTTTTAATGTTAGATTTGCTTTGATTTCTATTCAATTCTTCTCATCTGTTTATCTTTGAATTTAACTATTTTGACCACGAAAATGCAATTGCAGTCACAGTCTCTGGAAGGTGCTGTGACAGGTTAAATTAACAAGCAAGACAACGGAAGTTGCTTGAGGCAAGAAGGAATTCTGGCCACTTGTTCTTGAGTGCAAAGCATTACCAACACTGGAAGGTGTGGTAGTTGTGAGTACTTAAGTCTTCGTTAAACAGAGAGTTGATATTAGTACTATCTCATTAGAGCATAAATGCGCGACAATTCATTTATAACTTACATTGTAGTCATATTTAGCATTGTTAACTTATGAAGTCAGTGACCCTCTCCACTTCTTTACACTTGATCTATTTCTGTTATATTATTGAGTTACATTACAACATCTTAACAATCATTTCATCTTTTATTAATTTGCTCTAACATTTTATATTATAATATTTGCACTGAAAATTTTTACTCTTAACCTATGTAGTTTTAACTATTTTGTGTTTACATTACTATTAACAATTCTTACCATTTTAACTTGAATTGCTTCGATAGATTTAAACATAAGCATCCATCTCCATGGGATTGATATTCGAAAAAGTCAATTTTGTCTACTATACTTGCATCGACAGTGTATGCTTGCACATTATTGTTGTGATGTTCATAGCGTGATCAAGTTTTGGAGTTGTTGTTGGGGTTTACATTTGTTTGATGTTTATTTTTGTAGTTGCATTTATTTGCTTATTTTCTAACATTTATTGGTTACTAATATTTTACGTTAATTCTTTTCAATTTCCTTTGTTAGGTGTTTTATATCCACAAGGAGAAATCCTAAAGACATTGTTAGTTTTGATCCATAACTTGAAAGGACAGCTCGAAGGAAAAAGCAAGAGCAAAGAAAAATTATTGCAAATAACAATGATCTACCACCATTGTTACCACAAAATGTTGTTCCTCCAGTACAACCACAAGTAATCAATAATATACCACCGTTGCCACAAGTAGAGCAAATTCCAGACATGCAATCAGAGATTTTGTTGTTCTTGTGCTCAATGATTTACAACTAGGGGTTGTTAGATCGACAATACAAGCTGGTAAATTTGAATTAAAATCGGTTATGTTTTTCAAATTCTTAACTCGAATGAACAATATGCAGGTTTACCTTATGAAGATGCAAGAGAACATCTCAAATCTTTTTTGCTTATATGTGCTTCTTTTAGTCAACATGGTGTTCCTGATGATGCCTTGAAGATGCAACTGTTCCCTTACTCTTTGCAAGGAAGGGCACGAACATGGTTCCTTGGTTTACTAGCTGGATCTATTACTTCATGAAATGCGCTAGCAATTCAGTTTGTTTTGTGATTCAATCCGTCGACAATGAATGCTAGATTGCGGAATCATATCACGAAATATCATCAACTGCGTGATGAGAATTTACATACTACATGGGAATGTTACAAGACTCTACTGAGACGTTGTCTAATGCATGGAATCCAACAAGAGACACAAATCGAGATCTTCTACAATGGATTAAATGCGCAGACAAGAAATCTTGTCGATGATTTGCAATGGTCCTTTGTTGGATTGCACTTACACTGAAGCCGCGTGAATATAGAGAGAATTGCACAAAATGACTATCAATACCCGATTTATCGTTCTTCTCAGGTGAAAACGAATCCTAGGGTTATGGAATTAGATGTCATTTTTAGCTTTGAGTGCATAGGTATCCTCACTGGTAAATATGATCAAAAATATGAAAGGGACGAGTGATGTTGCCCCTATTCAAGTAGCCCAACAGATGGATGTCCCGACATTTTCCTGTGAAATTTGCGACGACAACCATAGCTATGAGGATTGCCCACAGCATGCTAAAAATGCATTCTATGTGAATAACATTCGTGGAAATTCTTATGGTAACTCAAACAATAGTTCAAGTACAGCTCAACAACCTTGGGGAATCAGAATGCGTCGACATACAGATATGGAAACCCCTCAAATCAAGGTAATTTTAGACAAGGGAGTTATAGTCAACAGCAGTAGAATTATAATCACAATCCTCAAATACATGTGCAACCTGACCAGATACGATCACAGACCCAAATGCAATCATACAATCAGATGCAACCACAAGTTCGAATGCTGCCACAACAAAATGCAATGTCAAATATGTAAGGATAGTATCAGCAACAGTAATAGTATCCTCAAACAATATCAGATCCATTGGCTACTTTGAAGCTTTGATGTGTGAGCATATTACTAGAATAGAAGTAATTGTACAAGGAAATTCATCTTCCATCCGAGCATTGAAAGCACAACTAGGATAATTGGCTTCTAGCATGAGCACACGACCATCAGGCGCTTTGCCAAGTGATACTGAAAATCCAAATAAAAAAGGTAAAGAGCATTTTAAGGCTATTACGTTACGGAGTGGAAAGCAAACTACCGAACATAGTAGTAGCTCTAACCAGGCACTTGTTGACGCAAACGAACCAAAGCAATAAGGAGAAGTTGCATCTAAACAAGATATAAAAGAAGAGATTGAGGAGGAACCACCAATAGTCACACCGATGCCGACCATTCATCCTAAAAAGTTGTCAAAGCAACTGCCCATGTCGACACAATCGGTTTCAACAACACAACCCGCTGTACACATACCTTTGACATTTCCACAAAGATTCAAGGAGAAAGAGCATAATAGAGATTATCAATAGTTTGTAGCACAACATGAAGGACAGATTAAAGATGTTCTCGTCTGTGTTGACAAGTTTGTGTTCCCAGCCGACTTTATCATAATTGATTACGAAGCTGATAAAAAGGTGCCTATTATTCTAGGACGTCCATTTCTCGTAACGGGACGCACTCTTATCAATGTTTTCAAGGGCGAACTAATTATACATTATAACAATGAGCATGTAACCTTTAGTGTTTTCGAAGCATCTTCAATGCGAAGCAAAGAGCAATGTCACTACATTGATGTTCTGGATGAGCTAATTATAAAGGAATTTAATGAACGAAGTTCAGCAGTGCTAGAAGAATATGTGGTGACATCTGACGACAATATTCCACCTGAATGTGACCACATAATAGAGGCTAATATTTGTGAGTTGAAACATAGTTGACAATTGGAATCTTTGGATCTTACTAATAGAACGATCCCTGTTTTCAAACCATCAATTGAAGAAACTCTGACTCTGGAGTTAAAGCCACTGCCAACACACCTAAAATATGTTTTCCTAGGTGAGAATGATACATTACCTGCAATTGTTAGCACAAGTCTCAACGCGAGTCAAGATTAGATCAACTCAAAAGAGTCATCGCTTGGAGCATAGCAAACATCAGAGGCATTAGTCCATCTTTCTGCATGCATAAAATTAGGTTGGAAGATGAAGGAAAACAGTCCATTGAGCAACAACAAAGACTGAATAAGAAAATGAAGGAAGTAGTGAAGCAGGAGATTATCAAATGGTTGGACGCAGGCATCATCTACCCTATTTCGGATAGTACATAGGTGAGTCCAGTCCAATGCCTGCCTAAAAAGAGTGGCATCACGGTAGTAAGTAATGATAAGAATGAGTTAATTCTTACTCGCATTGCTACAAGTTAGCGAGTGTGTATGGACTACCGTTGTTTAAATGCAGCCACAAAGAAAGATCACTTCCCATTTCCATTCATTGATCAAATGTTGGATAGGCTAGCTGGTAAGGCCTATTATTGTTTCCTTAATAGGTACTTTGGATACATCCAGATCACAATCGTGCTGATGATCAAGCAAAGACAACTTTCACTTACCCATTTGGAACCTTTGCTTTTCGACGAATGCCATTTAGGTTGTGCAATGCCCCAACCACATTTCAGAGGTGCATGATGGCCATCTTCTTTGACATGATCGAGGATTCATTAGAGGTATTTATGGATGATTTTTTTGTGTATAGGCAGAGTTTTGATATATGCACTGACAATTTAGCAAAAGTTTTAAAAAGATGCGATGACACCAAATTAATTCTAAACTAGGAAAAATGCCATTTCATGGCAACTGAAGGAATTGTCCTTGGTCATCGAATATCTTGTTAGGGCATTGAAGTAGATAAAACAAAGGTGGAAATCATTGAAAAGCTACCTCCACCAAATAATATGAAGAGATAAGGAGTTTTCTCGACCGTGCCGAATTTTATAGAAGATACATCAGAGACTTCTTCAAAATAGCAAAACCATTATGCTCTTTGTTGAAGCAAAATAAAAAGTTTTTGCTCGATGAAGCTTGTTTGGAAGCATTTTTGAAGATTAAACAGAACTAGTGCAAGCACCCATTATCGTCGTACCAGATTAGACGTAACCATTAAAAGTAATGTACGATGCAAGCGACTTTACTGTAAGTGTTGTGCTTGGACAAAGAAAAGATAAGGTATTTCATTTAATTTATTATGCTAGTAAAACTCTAACTGAAGCGCAGGTGAATTATACGACCATTGAGAAAGAGTGACTGACAGTAGTTTTTGCATTTGACAAGTTTCGTTCATATCTTGTCGACGCAAAAGTTATAGTGTAAACTGATCATTATGCTTTAAGATACCTTTTTGCTAAGAAAGATGTAAAACCCATGTTGATAAGATGGATCCTTTTATTGCAAGAATTTTATGTCAAAATTAAGGACAGGAAAGGGTCGAAAAACCAAGTAGCAGACCACCTATCTCGTCTGGAAGCTGAAAGCAAGGATGGAAATAAATTACAAATTGTCGACGCATTTCCAAACGAGAAATTATTCTTTATCGATGTATCTCCATGGTATGCAGATGTCGTCAATTATCTAGTATGTGAAAAGCTACCACTGAGTGCAACAGATCATAGAAAGGTCAGATTTCTTAAGGATGCTACTTAATATCATTGGAATGAGTCATACCTATTCAAGGTATGCGCTAGCAACATCATTCGTCACTACGTTCCTGAAGAAGAAATGTTATTTATCCTAAAGCATTGCCATGAAGCACCTTATGGAGGCCATTTTGGTGGCGTTAAGACTGCTGCAAAGGTCCTTCAATTAGGATTTTACTGGCCAACATTGTTTCGAGATGCCCACAATTTTGCTCAATAGTGCGACAAATGTCAGCATACCAGTTCTATATCTTGACGCAATGAGATGATTCAACAGCCTATCATGGAGGTTGAGTTATTTTATGTTTGGGGTATAGATTTTATAGGACCATTTCAAATTCTTTTGGGAATATGTATATTTTGGTAGCTGTTGATTATGTCTCCAAGTGGATCAAAGCAATCTCTATTCCAAAGAACGATGCTCAGACGGTGTTAAAGTTCTTTCACACATATATCCTAACAAGATTTGGAACACCTCGAGCATTTATAAGCGACCAAGGCATTCATTTCCATTGTAATCAATTGGCAACAACTTTGAAACGCTACGGTGTGTAGCATCGCATGGCAACCACATACCATCTGCAAACAAATGTACAAACGGAGGTATCCAATCGGTAAATTAAAAATATTCTTGAGAAGGTGGTTAACCATCTAGATGGGATTGGTCCTCGTGGTTACATGATGCGTTATGGGTGTTTCGTACCGCTTATAAAACTCCATTAGGAATGTTGCCATATCAGTTGGTGTTTGGAAAATCATGTCACTTGCTTGTCAAGCTTGAACATAAGGCCATGTGGGCAATCAAGCAAGTGAATATGGATTATGATGCTGTTGGACAGAAAAAATTGTTGGACATTTCAAAGCTGGAAGAAATTCGGTGCAATGCCTATGAAAATACTTCTATCTACAAAGAAAAAAAAAGAAATGGCACGACAACATCAACTTACGACGATAATTTTCTCCTAGTCAGTTAGTGCTTTTATTTAACTCACGTTTAAAACTGCATCTAGGGAAATTGCACTCAAGGTGGTCAGGACCTTTTGAAGTTGTCGAAGTATTTTCACATGAAGCATTTTCACATGGTGCGGTGACAATTAAAGATTTGAACAATAGGCACCAATTCAATGTTAATGGTCAACGATTGAAGCATTACTACAGCCCAGGCATGAACGAACAAAACGAGACCATTAACCTGGTCACATTTCCTTAATAATGTCATTGTAATTTTTATATTTATTTTTTGTCTTTTGTTTACTTTAATTCGTTTCCTTTAGTTTTATGCAGGAATAAAAGATCTCCTTTTTGTTGACGCACACAAAAGCACGACTTGTCGACACATTTCTTTGATGACTCAGCGAAACATTTCGGGCAAGAATCACACCGGTTGATTCAACGCAATCCCCAATCGTTGGATCGTTCTAAAAAAGTATAATATGTGTCCTTGCATTTATTGGCTGCAGGCACAGTGTACTCTCAGTAATCATCACGTCTGTTCGCCTCTATCGTCTATAAAACATCTTTTTTTGTCGACTATTCTCTCACACTCACAACCTCTATTGTTACTGTATTTTCTTTGTCTTCAACCTTCTATTTTTTTTTGGCTAGATACTCTCACTATCTTTCTTTCAGTACTCATGGCAAGAACTCGCGAAGCGAAAACACCTTCCAAATTAGCAGTTGAATCTTTGGCTGCTATGGTTAGGAACTCTGACCAACCACAACCTAAAGAACCTGTCCTATTTTTGTCGAAGGCAGTGAAGGACCATTATCATAATGTTATGCTAAAAAGGAACTGTCATCCTAAGTAGGGATTTCAGTTATCCCCGCAACTAACACTGGGGAAGCAAGTCACTAGAACAATCTCTCGTCTTAGATGGAAACAGTTTTGTGACCATCTAAATGACTATTTTCTCTCTGTGGTAAGGGAATTCTATGCTAACTTGGTGGATCCAGAACAGGAATTCATTTTTTTTCGTGAAGGTTTGGTGCCCTAGAGCGCCGACCACATAAACGCTCTCTTCCATATCATTGAGGGGGAGGATGAACATGTGGAGTTTTTGGAAAACCTGATAGAGGATGATGCTGAACTTTTATTAAATGACTTATGTGTCGGTAACACAGTTTGGACTGGCAACAATCCAAACAACTACACCATGCATCGTCGCTTTCTCACTATTCAAAGTAAGGCATGGTTCCATTTTATAAACTACCGCCTACTGTCATCTACCCATAGCACCACTGCGACACTAGATAGAATGTGTCTATTGCATTCTATACGAAAAGGATGCAGAATTGATGTTGGTGCAATCCTTCATCAAGAAATTGCTGAGGCCCCTACTAAACAAATAGGTATCCTACTCTTTCATTCTCTGATAATGTTGTTGTGTAAACAAAAAGGCATGCTTGATGTTTTAATGATGTTTTAGTGGAGAGGATGACAAGGGAACAAGAAACCCTTATGGTGAAGGAGGCCCCACCTAAGAAAGAAAAGGGAAAAGGGAAAAAGAAAGCCACCCAGACTAATGCACCCATAGATCCTCTAATTTGGAAGAAGCTTGATGAGATTGAAAAGTTTGTTGATCGGATAAGCAGCAGACAAATCAGACTTGTCGGTGTAGTGGAAGAAATGTAAGAAAGACAAAACTTATTCTATGCCTATACTAGGGCCTGAAATACTGCTATTGTCACCACATTACGCGGCTTGAGCAGAAACCCGATGCCAGAATTCCCTGTGTTCCCTCCAATTATCAAAGAAGCTACTCCATCTTTCGAGCAGCATGCTTCAAAAGGACAAACCTAATCCATCCAGTCCCCAAATAGAATCCACATCTCTGATGATGAGGAGTAAGAGGTGCAATCTAAGGACATGGAAGATTGCTTCTGAAATATAGCTAGGCTCTTTGACAATAAACTTTCGAATAGTTTAGAAGCCAATATGACGGGATGAGGGGCTACTGCTGTTGGGGAGGAGCAAACACTAACTGTGTCTGTGGGTATTGAAGTCGACGAATAAGCAAGAGAAGAAGGAGAAAGAGAAGAAAATAAGGAAGAAGAAGAAAAATTTGCCTCGACAAATTTATCTGAGACATTTGTTGACGCATCTACAAGTGTGAGTGCATCTATAGAACAACTGGAATCCATCCTTCGAAAGTGACGGTCGATGAAGCCAATATTCAACCAGCAGTGGAGAAGCAATCTACTCCATCGGTTGAATCGAAAGAAAAGAGGTGCAAATGAAAGGCAAAAAGGAGCGCCCAAAAAAGAAAAAGAAATCCAAAGTAGCCACATCCGAGGCTGCAACACACTGAGTTAGTTTACTTTTCAGTAGTTAGTTGCATGCATTTTATTTAAATTATCATTGCATTTTTATTGTCCCTGGATTTTTATTTGTTTTCATAGTTACATTGTAGTTGCATTTCCAGTATGATTTGTATAGTATTGTCACTGCATTGGGGACAATGCAGACATTAAATTAGGGGGAAATGTGGGGTGGGAATATAATTACACCCACAATTTTAGGAATATATTTGTTTCTTTAGTTGAATGAAAGTATGCAAAGTTAAGAAAAATAATTATGACCCCATTTTTTTCATTTGATGCGTAAATTCTTGAATTATTTGGAATGCTAATGCATGAATTGGATGAATATGATTGAATGTTGAATCCTTCTACTTTCGGATGAATGATTGAGATTGCATTAGTAATAAATGAGTAGTATCATTCTTTAAATATTGAATTAACTTACCATCTTACAGCTATAATTGTATTTACTAATAAAAGACACTCCAATGTGGGTGCATTGTGACTCAACAAGGGGGAACACTCCACTGCAAGTGTTGGAAAAATTATCTAACCAAAGGTTGTCATAGCAAGAGTGTTCATCGGTGCAATTACCTGCTTCTTGGGGCTTTGTTGTACCCCATTGTTACTGCCCAGAAACAAGAGTGTAGTAATGCTGTGTTGGTTAAGAAGATTTAAGATTTGAAGATGCTAGCATTAGTGAAGTTGCAATTTTGATTATCCATACTTATAAATTGTCGGCGTAATATTCTAGCATATGAATGCAATTTATACATTAGGGTTCCAAAGAATATAAGTTGTTAGAATGATGAATGTGGCGACAAGAATTTGGATATAACTTTGCTAGCTTTTATTTACTTGAGGACAAGTAAAACCTTAAGTTTGAGGGAATGATAGCATTAAAAATGACACTTAATTTCTCCTTAATTTAGTGTATAATTTGTTCCTTTTGTATAATTTTTAGCATACATTTTTAGCATTTCATACTAAGTATTTGCATTTTCTAACTCAGTGTTGTATGAACTTACTTTCCTTCATTTTATCTCTTTTGTGCTACTAATGTCATTATATTTAGTACTAGTTTTGCGTCTAAAGTTGTTAGCACAGAATTCTACCTAGGAAGATCAGAGCAGGAAAGCATTCAAAGTTGCGATCACAAGTTAGTTCAAAATTACGGACGAATATGTTGTCACGTGAATTTTTCTACATCTCTATCAGGAATTTCACACTACTAATAGATTCAGAAGCACTATCAGGAGAATGACAAATTGTCGCAGCAAACTAAAATTGTAATTTGCGTCCAAAAATGTCGTAACAATCTGCAACTGCTCAAAGAACAAACTAGATCTACATGAGTGCATAGTTGGCAATAAGAACTTTTACAGTTGCATCAAGGAGTTAGATCTGAAAAAGGAGAAAGGTCTGGAATGGCCAATGATTATAAATAGAAGGAATAAAGAGAATATTGATATCAAGGTGTGAAGAATTCAAATATATAATTTCTTTTATTCATTCTCGAAGATAGCTATCATGGAAGCTTAAATTTTGACGAGAAGTGCTCAGTGCAATGCAAGAAGAGCGATTAAGGGAGAATTCTAGTAGATTAGGAATAGGATGCTTCAATTCATTTGTTAATCCCTCTTAAATGCTGATGAATACTATTGACTATTGATTGAAATACGAAAGTATCTTTTAATGTTAGATTTGCTTTGAGTTCTATTCAATTCTTCTCATCTATTTATCTTTGAATTTAACTGTTTTAACCACGGAAGTGCAATTGCAGTCACAGTCACTGGAAGGTGCTGTGACAGGTTAAATTAACAAGCAAGAAAACAGAAGTTGCTTTAGGCAAGAAAGAATCCTGGCCACTTGTTCTTGAGTGCAAAGCATTACCAACACTAGAAAGTGTGATAGTTGTGAGTATTTAAGTCTTCGTTAAACAAAGAGTTTATATTAGTATGATCTCATTGGAGCATAATTGCGGTGACAATTCATCTATAAGTTACCTTGTAGTCACATTTAGCGTTGTTAACTTATGAAGTCAGTGACCCTCTCCACTTTTTTACACTTGATCTATTTCTTTTATATTATTGAGTTACATTACAACATCTCAACAATCATTTCATCTTTTATTAATTTGCTCTAACATTTTATATTATATTTGCACTAACAATTTTTACTCTTAACCTGTGTAGTTTTAACCATTTTGTGTTGACATTACTATTAACAGTTCTTACCATTTTAACTCGAATTGCTTCGACAGATTTAAACATAAACAACCATCTCTGTGGGATCGATATTTGACAGATTTAATTTTGTCTCCTATACTTGCATTGATAGTGTACGCTTGCACATTATTGTTGTGACGTTCATAGCGCGATCACACGGCTCGAATACCAATCATAGTTTGCAAAGAAATTGAGAAGATGGCTAGCAGTCTTCTATGGGACTCCATGGCTGATGGGCAAAAGGTGTCTTTAGTGAAATGGGATGATATTTGTAGACCTATAGGAAAAGGGGGCCTTAGTATTCGATGTTTACAAGACCAAAATAAGTTGTTTCTTTTGAAATTGGGCTACAACTTGGTGACCAATACGGAAGCTTTATGGGTTAAGATACTTAAGAACAAATACAATGTTCATGGATTGATACCAAAGTGTTTCCATCGCAGTAATTGTTCATATATATGAAGATCTATTGTAAATGTTTGGAGTGAAGTTAAAAATGGTCTTATTTGGATGGTCCAAGATGGTAAATTAGTGAATTTTTAGAATAATGGTTGTGTGCGTGACTTGGGGCCACTAAAAGCCTATTTCAATGGTAGTAATTCACTTAATGAAACGGTCCGTGTATGTGACGCAGTTACTACTGAAGGGGAATGAAACTCAGTTTGGCTACAAACAGTACTACCTAGGGACATTGTGGGTCGAATATAGGCTCATAATCCTCCTAGTTGATTATATCATTTGGAAATGGATGAATGCTAGGAAATATTCCATGCATGAGTCATACAAGCATGCTTGTAACACCAGCTCTACTAATCGGTTTGAACATGACAAAGTAATCTGGAAGTTGCAGGTTCCATAAAGAGTACGAACGTTCTTGTGAATACTTGCTCGAAATAAGATTTTGACGAATGAAGAAAGAACCTATAGAGGTATGTCTTCTTTCCCTTTTTGTAAGTAGTGTGGTGCATCAGTTGAATCAGCAATCCATGTAGTAAGAGATTATGCTTTCGCTCAATCAGTATGGAAATCCATTGTACCTAGAAATCTTTAGGTGATATTTTTCAATATCCATATGACAGAATGGTTGCATTGGAATTTTACGAATAAGGGCAAGCTTAAGGTGGAGAGTGGCGAATGGTCAAGTTTCTTTTCAATTCTAATTTGGTTTCTTTGGAAGTACCAAAACAAGTTCATCTTTAAAAATGGCAATGGCAGCAGTAGCAGCCATGACATTATTACGTCAGCCACAGCTTGGACAAGGTGTTATGGGTGCAATACAAATTTGGATAACCTAGCTTGCTTTTCGCAAATAAAGCAAAGATGGCAGCGACCCGAGTCAAGATGGATAAAGGTTAATATTGATGGTTCAGTGTCAAAGGACAATGCAAGAGCTTCAATTGGTGGTGTCATGTGAAATTCAAGTGGGGAGTGGCTAATGAGGTTTGCCATGGTAATTGGAGTAGCCGAGATTTACCAAATTGAAGCCCGAGCGATTGTCAAGGGTTAGAAGCTGTCTTGGATTAATGGATATAAGTAGATCGAGGTTAATTGTGACAATGCGATGCTTATAGATACTATTTGGAATGGATTCGTAACACTTAGCAATATTCCAAAGGTTCGAGCAATTCATGAATGGTGTACAAAAGATTGGAAGGTGAAATTTCGACATGTCTTGCGGGATAGCAACAAGGTGGCGGATGGATTGGCAATGATGGAAATGGAAAGGTTGAATCAAGTGTCTATTTATCAAGACCCACCTCAGAATGTAATATGTTTGCTAGAAGAGGACAACCATATTTCTTTATATGAGGGAACATCTATTCTTATGCACTTCTAATTATTAGGCGTGTTTATTTGTACCAAAAAAAAAGTGAGAAAATAACACTAAAAATTTGTTTAAAAAATCTAAGAATCTAATATTTGGAATCCAAAGCTAAATTTAAAATTAAATCTAAAAATTATGGAAATCTAAAATCTAAAAGTAAAATTATTGATATCTAAATTTTAAATGAAAACTTAAATCTAAACCAAAGTGGAATTAAATCTATTAAAACTTAAAAATTTTAAATATGAAGACTAATATGAATTTATCTTGAAATCTAATTAAACTAGACAAAGCTAGAAAGAAAAGAACATAAGCAATCACCCACCAAATTAATAGATCAAATATCACCACCATTTAAAAAGAATGCATAGGACACAAAGAAAACATAGGAGAACTTCCGTTGCAATTTTAAAATGCGAAAGGGCTAAAAATAACTAAAAACACGGGGACTAGGAAATAGTTTACCCATTCTTCTACTTATTTAGACTCAAAACAACCATTTTTCATTTTTTTTCTTTTCTTTCTTCACTACTTTTCTTTGCTCTTCTCCATTTCTTTTTGGTGGGTTTCATCGTTAGAGATCCCAACAGTCGATGGCGAAACACTGTACGTGGTGGTGAAAAATTCAAAATGTTTTTAAAACCCTTATTTTTCTATTTCACAAAAAAAAAAAACTCTTTTTTCTTTCATTTCGATTCTTTAAATATGGGAAACCCAAATTTCATGAACCAAGCTTCTCACATCTAGGCTTTCGACTGATGATGCTATTCACCAAACCAAATTTTGAAAAGAAGAACAAAAAAGCAAAGGAAAAGAGTGGAAAAAAACTAGGAAAGAAGGAAGATTGTGGAGCATAAGGATGCTTTAGATTGAATATTAATTTGTTGGAAGTTACTTTTGGGACTAAATTATAAATTTTGAAAAATATAAGGACCTAAAGTGTAAATTTCCCAACTATGAATAAATGAGCTAAAAAGCATTAATTGTAAGCACCCGATTTTCATCATTGTTAGAAAACCCGATTAAGGGTGGGTTTGAATGAGCAGAAGAGTGCGATGCGTTTAACTTATTTTTTGTCTCACACTATAATATTACTATAATATCTAATCTTACCTTTATCGTTATTTTTACATTAATTGCAAGATTAATAAATAAAATCAAATAGTAATTAAATAGATTAAATTGTTTTACTAACAATATAAAAAGTAAATTATAAGGTGACTATAATGAAAAAAAATTTATCGAAGCTTTGTGCATGTCCTTGATTAGCAATTTTCCTTGTCCTTAAAAAAATTAATTCATAATTAATAGACTTAGTGGGCAAGCATGATAAAGGCCATTGATATCCATTATCTTTTGTACGAAGGCTTAAGTAGCCATTGCTTTTATTGTTTATTATTAAATAAGGTTAATTATATGAGAAGGGTTTAGTTGACATAGAAAATTCATTTTCTCATCTTCCACATTCGGCTATTGTAATACATCAACATCACGTTTGGTTCGCTGTAATGGAATAAAATTATAATAGAATAAAACTGTAATCAGTAATTCAGTTGTTTAGTTGAATGGAATGAAATAGAGGTATAATAATATTATTGTGTTTGATTGAATAGAATAATGTTGTAATAACATTAGAAACAAGGCTTAAATGACTAGAGTACCCTCTTATCAAAATTTTTTTTAGATAGATGATTATTGTTATTAAATTTTAATAAGATTATTATTAAATATAATTTAATAATAAATAATAAATAATTTAATTATATTTTAACATAATTATTATTAAAATATGAATTAATAAAATCATAATATATAATATTAGAAAAATAATATATAACCTATTTTATTAGTTTTAAACTGTAATGCATATATAATTTGCTTAAATATCATTAACGAAATAAATAATTTAATTATCTTTTAAACAAAAAAGTAAAGGATTAGAAATAATAAATAGTTTAAGAATTATATTATACATTCAAACATAATGTTCATACATTAACAAAAAGTTACATGATACCATTAGCTTATATGTCATAATCTAAATGTTAATTTTTATAACATCAAAAAGATTTCAACATTATGCAAATCAACCATACAAGCAACCAACGTAGAATCTTTCTATGAAATTCATTTCCTTTTGGCTCCTCGAAAATTTTGAGAAGAAATAATTTATTGTGAAAAGTCTGACATAACTATCTTTTAAAAAAAGGCAAATTAAAATTAGGTTTGATATTATGAATAAAAAAGATGACACTTTATAAAATTATAATACATGACAAATCAAAATAAAATAAAATAAATTAAAGTTATAATTCAACAAATTCAATACAATACATAAAGACAATTCAAATAACTCCAAAATTTCGTAAACTAAATACATGAAATAACATAAAAAAAAATTAACCTTCTACCATATTTTAATAAACCTAACTAATTTCTAGATACTTGTCATCCACAAAACATTTGATTGGCTGGTTTCATTCTCCAAGTAGCCCATGTATCCAATGGATGAATATTTACGATATTCGAATCATCGTCATCTATCACATTATTAGGTAACCCTTCTCCCAACTCTGCTTCAATAGGATCAAGACTTATATAGGTTCGAATAAAATTATGGAGCAAACAACATGCAATAATAATTCTATTGAGCACCCTCACGGGATAAAATGATGGACTCCTAAGTATTCCCCATCTAAGTTTTAATAACCCAAAATATCTTTCAATAACATTATGCGTTGAAGCATATTTCATATTGAAAAATTCTTTAGAGTACTTGGCTAGTAACCTTGACGTTACTCATTCAAATGATATCTTTATCCTTTAAAATGTGCAATAAATCCCTCACAGTTTTTGTAACCTGCATCAACTAAATAATAACAACCTATAAAAAACTATTTATAATGGTTAACTTTCCTAAAAAAGTTTAATTGCAAAAATTAATTCAAATTCTTTTAATTATGCACTTTACCATGAGGAACTTTTAATCCATGTCACCTACTAATGGCATCTCGAAGAACCCGTCCATCAGCAACAAAACCTTCCAAACCAGGAAGAACATAAACAAAATGCATATCAAGTGTACAAACACCTAACATATTTGTTGTTATGTCACCTTTTTGCATTTGATATCTAGGTTTATCAACTTTTGAAACCCTAATCTAGATGTGGGTTCTATCTAAAGCACCTAAGCAACTCTACATCACCTTTATAAAACATTTTATGAAGATACTATATTTAAATCTAAATCAACTGAATTATGTACGAGCTATATATGGAATTCACTCCAATACCTTGAACCATTTCCACCTTAAGTCTGTAGAATTAGCTGTAATTGAGTTTGCCTTTTTAAATAGCACATCTTATAAGCATATGACTATTTAAAACATTATGAAATGATCTGCTAACGGTTTCCCCAGACTTATTAAAATGATGCTTGATAACTAGATTTTTAAGGTGATGAGAAATGATATGTAAAAACATTGCCACTTGCTCATCAACAAGTTTGTTCCTTGATGACTTCAATCCTCTTAAAGTTTGTAACATCTCACATAGTTTAAAAATAGTAATTCTATTCATCCTAACTTGTTCAATGCAGGTCTCATCACTAGCATATACAAATTTTTTCACATAATCTCACTATGAATAAAAATCTAAAATATATGATCTGATTCTTGGTCTATAAGTATGTAGGTTAGAGACAACACCCAATGTAACTAAGAACCAATTCGCAATTGTACACATTTGCAACCATACTGTCAATACAAGACTAATTCTTTTCTGTCTCTCACTTTGTACTATTAAAGGCAAACGAGTCATTAATGCAAGATATTATAGTGTCAGATATCTTCAAACCACATTATAAATTAATTTCAAAACAGAATGTGATGCATAGGAAGAAATGAAAGAAATAATCATTCATTAATAGATAAAGAGTTTATAAACACATCAATCAAACCATACATTAAAAAGACAGAATTTAGAGAACACAAAAATAAGATAAATGGAAAAAGAAAATTGTAAAATCTTCATTGTAAGTAGCAGGCATAAAATCATTAAAATAGGATGATTGATTTATGAAAACTTCATCAAGCATAGACATTCAAATTCACATGGCAAATTTATTTAATATATGGATTCATATTTGAAACATACATTAATCGTAAACCACACGCTGTACTTTGCACCTAAAACCTATATTATTATGCACATAACAAAACCCTTGATGAAATCTTTGTAATCCTTGGCAATATATATGTATATATATGATGATCCAAATATCTAATCCCTCAAAATGATCAAAAGAGATCCCATGATATAAAGACATTTCTGAAAGAAAGAAAGCTGCAGGAAAGTCAAAAAATAACAGGAAGAATTGATTCTAATTTATTGGAAGGAAAACTGGAAGTCTTGAAAGCCTGCCGAAGAAAAAGGCAAAGAAGGGTCAAACAAAATATTCAACCAAATTCCCATGCAACCATATCATAGCTTTAGAATGTACTGATTTGCAATATGTTTTATCCTAATTATATATGATAAAACCATTTAACGGAGTAGCTTTAGTTCAATACAAGTAATTCACATATCTTGTTATAACAAAATTTAAATTATTCCTGAAATGATTCTCCTAACAAGCAAAACTTTAGTTTATACAACATTGTAGTAAAAAAATTGTCTCTTGTAAGAAAAAGCAAGGAAGAATATGGATAAGTCTGGAAAAAGTTAAGGCAACATGGGGACCCTACTCCTCTATAAGCTGTGAGAGTACAAAGTGGAGTGTTCAATCATTTGGGTATTTTGCGGTTAACTTTGAAATCAAATTGAGTCATTTTTTTTAAACATTATGTTTTATTTTTTCAAGTAGTATCAGTTTTGTGAGGTTTATACAAGGAAATGTGTCTCAATATTCTTCAAATAACATTCATATTGCCATTTGAAATGTAAAGTAAAAAAGCTATTGGGTACAACAGTGGTCTAATAATGCTACACTTTTTGTTCTTTGTATAGGGGGAAAAGGGGGTTGTGTAGATGGAGCATGCTGAGAAGAACATAGGTGGCATATCAATAAAGCAAGAGTACTAGAATGTTTCAAACTCGACATCATCAAAGACACGTTTTTAACACCATTGTTGAGGTTGCAATCAGGACTCTTCTCTTTTGGTCTTTCCCTAAGTTGAATATTTGGATATAATAGATTGCAGAATGCAGACCTTGAGAATTGAGTTAGAAAGATTAGGGTTTGGGTCATGACTCATGAAACTTAGGATTTCCATTTTGAGCTTATCTGATGAAACTTCAGAAGCAAGGGGAGAGATTGATTTGATTAGGCTCTTACAATGAATTCAGCAAGACAAAACCAACCATATCCCCATTCAAACCCATTTTAACTAAATGGATCGTCTAAACGAAAGAGCATATCAGCATATCAAATAAAGAATGGTGGAATCCACTGATTCATTACCCAACATTGAAATCTCTTTGTTAGTACAAAAGTGTATTATGTGCAACATGTCCCATATTACAACAAAGAATCCAACAGGAACCAATAGTGCATCAATGGTGTTAGATGGTGATAAAACAATTTAAATACTAGTTCACTATCCAAACAACCATGAATTCTAAGTTTCTAGGATAAAAGAATACAACAAAAAAGAATTAAAACACTATTCTATTTGCAGAATCAAGGTATCTTATGCAGGATGGTCTTAGTAGCAAAGATCAGTCAAATATTTTGATGCCATTGAAAAAAAATGTTTCATATCCAGTAACGACAATACAAGCATACCCAGATAAAAAGATGAGTGTTGGAAAAATATCGGTTCATTGACCCATTTTACCGAACTGATATAGAGCAAGTGTTCAGATAGATACTGCCACTCAAAAATTGAAACTTTTACATGCTCAACAAAAAAGTACCTTCTTCGTTGAAAAATCGAGAATTTTTTAGGAATCCATAATTTAAAAAGGTTTGAACTTTCTTCAAAACTAAAAAAATTAAAGATCAAACAAACCTCAAACGTTTTCGATAATCCAGATGATCAAAGATGCATATTGATAAAAAATTAAAAAAAGAGAGGATAAAATAATAAGAAAATAGCCAAAATAAAATAAACCCACCAAATTTGATGCAGCTTTTGTCGATGAAGTCAACACAAGCCCTGTTGTCGATGAAGGTGAAGTTGAAGGAAGGGAGGAAAATGGAAGAAACAAAAGAAGAGAGGTATGAAGGAGATGGAGTGAGAAATTGGAGAGGGTAAAATTGAAATAGCCCTGATTATCTAAAGAACGAATGGGCAATCGGTGGGGGTGAGGAGGGAATAGAAACAAACTTGTTTTACTGCATAAGGCTATAATGCTGCAATGGGTATTCCATTCAACTAAATAACGGTCTGTTGTGGGTCCATTAAATATAGTTGTAATAATTATTTCATTGCACTGAGTCAAAATATGGTGTAAATTTTTTCGGATACGTGACACTATTTCGGTAAGGGACATAGTGAATTAAGGAGAAAATTTGGAAAATGAGTTGGATAAAATAATATTATGGAATCAAATTTGATAATTGAGATGGAAAAATTTTGAAAACAATTTAAAAATGGAAATGTGACAAAAGGATTAAATTTTAAATTTTGAAATGTTTAAGGATTAAATTATAATTTTCCAATTTTTGCAAAAAAAAGAAAAAAATGTAATTCTCACCACTCAAAACTTTTATTAAAGATTTATTATGAATTATAATCTTCAATTGTTCTATGTATTGAGTTTTGAAAAGAAATCATTAAAATGAAAAAATATGATAATTTTACCGTAAAAAAATAAACTCATCAATTTTTGAGATTTTTATAATGAAAATTATATTTAAATATGATATTTGACCGTATTAAGAAAATGGGCTTCAAATGGACAATTTTGAACTTAATTTGTTAGATATGAGCCCAAGGCCCACATGTTGATATTTTTGTTGGGGATGAGAAACCCCCCTCAACCCCATTTTCTCTTCTTTTACAGCCAGCAGTAGTCATTTCTTAAATTGGTCATTGAAATTAAAAATTAAATCTAGAGTTAAAAAATATAATTTTGAAAAATCTAATTGTTTAATAATTAATTAGGCTAAATAAGGCCAAGAGATCGTTTTTTTTTATAATTAATTAGCTTTTTAGGACGGTTTTAAAATTAATCATGGAAATATGACAATTTAAATGGAAAATACATTCAACTAGACGAGCTTTTTGGACACGTGTCAGGAAAATATGTCTAACTGGACGCGTTTTCCCTCAACGGTAGAAAAATAATGACTTTTTTATCGTTGCCACACCAACGGTAAAAAAAATTAAATTCCTAACGGTAATTATTTTACCCAATAGATACCACCCCAAATTTCATTTTTTTTTTCATTCACATCCTTTTCTCAACTCTCTAAAACTCTTTCAAACCTTCTCAAGTCTCTCAACTCTCTCAACTCTCTCGTTTTGATTGTGTTTGATATTGTTATTTAAAAATAATATTTTTTATTAGTTATCTCGTATTATATTTTTTCAAAATCGGTTTTTCACAAATGATCGCCTCTCTAATCTGTTTCGACGACAAGCATATTTCCACTGCCGAAGCAGTAATGGTAATGCAGAAATTTAAATTTTGTTAATTTCAATAATATTAAATTTAATTTTTTTTAATTTGAAATTGTTTTTATTGTGTAAATAGGTGAATGATCTTGTCCTGGAGGGCTTCATTCATAATATGGGAAAGCCTGCAACCCTTAAAATTTGTGGCCACTCGTAAAAGACTCGATTCTTACATGTGTTTCGCATGTTTGGGGATTGCAAACTCGATTTGTAACTAATCAACACGTTGATGGAAAGTTGGAGACCCGAAACACACACTTTTCACCTTCCATGCGGTGAGTGTACAATCACACTTGAGAATGAAGCGCTGCAACTGGTCTGCCGTGGATGGGTTAGTCATCACGTGAATAACTGTTGTTCCTGGTAAAGTGGGCCTTTGCCAAGCACTATTGGGGAAGGTCCCGAACAAGTTTGAAGGTGGTCGGATATCGATGAACTGGTTGAAGGATAATTTTAACGAGCTCCTTCAAGACCCAGCGGAGGAGGTCATACAACAATACGCCCAAACATACATCATGAGGTTAGTCGGAAGATGTGTCGGGCCATGGTACCGAGTGCGGTATAGATCGGTGTTACCTACTCCTACTGCAGTCATGAGCATGTGGCAAGTATCATCGGTGAACTCAACATATAACTCAATAACAACACTTTCGCTTTCAATGTGCGATGATATGACTGTCTCGAGAAGCGACTCACTAATCACATCGTAGCTCATACTTACAAGGGTCAACGAATGCAAAAAATTTGTATTGCAACCTCGTAATTCTTCCCCAAATCGATCCCCCGACTTTCCTCCCAATTCTAGTCCATAGCTCACACATTTTAATGGTACTATTGAACGTAAATTCCATGAACTTTGCTCTTACAAACATCACCCCTGAACTCTATATTATAGATTTGACCATCGTAGAATATAACAGATTTCACTAATCGAATCATTTAAATATCGGTCACAATTTGGATGAATAAACGTAAAAAAATAAGTAAAAAATTATCAGAAGGAGTATACACAACTCTCACCCATGAAGAAAGGTTCTTCTGCTTGATATGAACTTGATGCGTGTGTAACAACCCAAAAATTTCTCAAATTAAAATCTTACAAATTAGTAATTTCTAATTTAAAACCTTAATTTGATTTAGGGACTAAATATTTTTAGTGAAATTTGAGGACTAAATTGAGTTTTGTTTAAAAATTCTATGGCTAAATTGGGATTTTAGGGACTAAATTATGTTGAGGGTAAAGTTTGGAGTCTTCGTTGAAAACTCTCAATTATTTGGGACCCCTTTGTGAAATTACCCTTTTTGTTAAGTTTTAAACCTCATTTTTCCCTCTTAGTTCCTCTTACATATATCATTGGACTTAGGTGACTTGGTACTAGGAGGATCTCTCGATTTTATTCTTCTATTTTCAGTACAAATTATTTTGTGGATTTTCAAACTATTTTACTATAATAACATTTGGAATTGTGATTTAAATTTAAAATTGAGATTTTGATATTTTGGATATACTTTTATCATGCAATTACAGATTTAATTCAGATAATTTTTTAGCTATTAGATAAACATTATTACGATCGAACTTATAAACTTTTGAGATTCTTTACAATAATGGAAGTTGATTTGTTGCACTGTTACTTTATTGTAAATTATAATATATTTATTATAACACCCAAATCCCGAACACAATCGTTGGTTAGGATTCTGGTGTTTCTATTCATTTAACTATGTTCATCTTTTAAGATATCAAAATATTTAATCTTTATTCAATAAAAATTTACTTGTCATATTTTGGATCAATATTTAATCATAACACAATTTCATCAAGGGTAAAAATGGCATTTCAAACATTTTAGGGGACTTCTACCGGTACCTAATGGTCAAGTATCGGTAGTAGTCAATTCAATGAACAATTTAGAATTGTGTAGACTTCTACCAATACTTGTGCTAGTTCTACCGATACAAGTATGATTTCTATCGATACAAGTCATGCAACTACTGATACCAAAAACTCTAGAGAGCAAAAATCCTCACCCCGTAACTTCTACCGATATAAGCATACATACTACTGATACATCAGTACTATAAATTATCGATACTTGTAATCCAACTACCGATACAACCCAAGTCAGAGAACAACCTCTCTCCTACCCTGTACTTCTACCGATACATGCATAAATTCTACCGAAACAAATATGCAAAATCTCAAGAATAATGTCTCAAACATAATCAATACAAGTTATGCATTAAAACATCACACAACATACATAACTTTTAAGTCTTTACAAGCATCATAAGCTTAAGCATCTAAGTTATACTTCATGCATTTTCACAATAAAAATAGTAAGATTTCAACATCTTTAGTTCAATATCAAAGGTTAATATCATCCTAGTACATGCCATAAGACCAAAGGATGCAAAATATATTGACAAACTCCGCGATAGTGTGACTTCAAGTGAAGACGATGATCCGATCTTCAGTCAGCAAAACGATCTACAAAACAACAACAATAACTGTGGTAAGCTTTATAGCTTAGTAAGTTAGATAGTTAAGAAATACCAACATGGTAATAAGCAACAATGACTTCATCAAGCCAACGTAGTTCCATTGTTCTTTGAGTATTTACAACTTCTCTTCCTATTCATAACTTTCTGTTACCAGTACCCGATGCTACTCACACGAGCTATCGAGGACTCGAAACCTATGTGGTACCCCAACCATCGGTATGGTGTCTATCTGTACTGTAAACTGTTTCCTAACGATGCTGCTCACACGAGTTGTCACAGTATGCATAAGCATAAGTCTCAGCCATCATAGGACATGTAATTCATATAAGATTCATATCACTTTTTTGAGTCACGATGCTGCTCACACGAGCTGTTAAGGACTTGTAACACATGCGGTACCCCAGACCATCATGTCGATACTATTTCAACGGCATAAAGCCTACTATCTCTTGCGTTTCATTTCTTCAATCATCTTCAATACCGAATGTTTACGATTTGCTGTACATTGACAATATATATACATGTACAAGGAATATTAAGTAAGATTTACACTACGAATTTACCGAACTGGATTGCAGTTTGGGAAAGACTTCAATGACTAATCCACTAATTTCCCTTTTTTCGCGGTTTGTAGCATGATCGTAATCTACATTTACAAGTCATTCAATTCTCACATTAAGTTACATAATTTAGTCATTCCACACA
Organism: Kokia cookei; assembly: GCA_039519145.1. Classification (NCBI taxonomy): domain Eukaryota; kingdom Viridiplantae; phylum Streptophyta; class Magnoliopsida; order Malvales; family Malvaceae; genus Kokia; species Kokia cookei. The sequence continues at coordinate 14,243,274 of CM076901.1, forward strand.
ATTTAATCTTTTTTAGAAAAATTATGATTTTACCCTTTCTAGTTTCCTTTTATTCAATCTAGTCCTTTCAACACAAAACATGCAAAATAACCATTTCCTCCCACAACTAACCATAGCCGAATTTCTTGGGTGTCCATTCAACCCATTCACACATTTATTTTCACAATAATACATGTAATTTCACTATTTTCACATTTTAGTCCTTAAACCCCGATTTCATCAAAAATCACTTTACAAAAAGATTTAACCCAAGTATTAAACATTCAAATACATCAAAAGCTTTCAAGAACAAGAAATTTCAACAATGACAATAACATTTGATAGATTCACAAATTAGTCCTTGCATAAGCTAGATTAAGCTAATACGAACTCAAAAATATAAAAATTACTAAAAACGAGCATCATTTACTTACTCAAATTAAAACATCAAGATTGAATGAAAAACCCTAAATTCCTTCCTCTTGGCCATGTGAAGAAGATGAAAAAGAAGGAAAATATGTTTTCTTTCTTCTTTTAATTTCATATATACATATATATATTAATGGCAAACTTGTAGTTTTTATGACTTTCATCATTAAGCTTAATTAATCCTTGTTTTTCTTTAACTTAATTAATACACTATTTTCACTTAAAATATCATATCATTCCACTAACTAAATCTCTCTTGGCTAATTTGTTTATTTATTCCTTCCAATTGCAAAATTCTACTTTTGCACATTTTACGATTTAATCATTTCTATTTAGTTAATTATTTAATATATGAAATTTTCAAATCATAATTTCATACGATGCATATATCATAAAAAATATTTAAAATAAATAAATTTTACGACTCGACTCATCGGAGTTGTGGTCTCGAAACCACTGTTTTTGATACTACTGAAAATCAAGCTGTTATAACTCCCCCTCCCTTAGGGAAATTTCGTCCCGAAATTTCTTACCAGTAAACAGGTTAGGGTACTATGATCTCATCGAAGCCTCTATCTCCCAAGTGGCTTCCTCTAATCCAGGACGATTCCATAATACTTTCATCAAAGGTACTCTCTTCTTCCGGAGTTCTTTTACTTCGCTAGTCAATATTCTAACTAATTCTTTTGAATACGACAAATCCAGCTGAATCTCAACTTCCATAGGTGTAATCACATGTGAGGGATCTGATCTGTACCGTATCAACATCGAAACATGAAAGACATTATGAATCTTCTTTAGTTCTGGTGGTAAAGCCAACTTATATGCCACAAGACCAACTCGTTTGATAACTTCATAAGGCCTGATGAACCACGGACTCAACTTTCCCTTTTTACAAAACCGCAGCACCTTTTTCCAAGGTGAAACTCTTAGGAACACTAAGTCTCCTACAACAAATTCTATATCTTTTCTCTTAAGATCTGCGTACGACTTCTATCTGTCAGACTATGCTTTCAAACAATCACAAATCACCCGCACTTTATCCTCTGTCTCATGAACTAAATCAATTCTAATCAATTTAGACTCACTCAATTCTGACCAGTATAGAGGTGTCTTACACTTCCAACCATATAATGCTTCGAATGGTGCCATTTAATACTAGATTGGTAGCTGTTATTGTATGCAAACTTCACCAACAACAGATACTTTTCCCAGCTTCCTTCAAACTCAAGTGTATAGCATTGTAGCATATCCTCCAGAATCTGTATCACTCGCTTTGATTGACCATCCGTTTGCGGATGATATGCAGTACTAAAATTCAACCTAGTCCCTAAAGCTTCATAAAACTTACCCCAAAATCTCAAGGTAAAGCGTGGATCCCTATCGGAGATGATAGAGGATGGTACTCTATGTAATCGAACTATCTCGGACACGTAAAGCTTGGCCAATCTGTCAAGTGGATAATCTACTCAAATGGGGATGAAATGAGCGGACTTTGTCAATCTATCTACAATTACCCAAACTGAATCTTTCTTTCTTGGTGTTACCGGAAGTCTTGTGACAAAATCTATTGTGACTCATTCCCATTTCCACTCTGGGATGGAAATCAACTGTAGTAACCCATATGGCACCTGGTGTTCGACTTTCACTTGCTGACATATAAGGCATCTAGTCATAAGCTTTGAATCTCTCGTTTCATACTTGACCACCAATACAATTTCTTCAGGTCATTATACATTTTCACACTCCCTGGGTGTATGGAATAAGTGCTACTGTAAGCCTCCGTCAAAATGTCCCATCTCAATTCTGAATCATTTGGAATACATACCCTGCCTCTGTAATACAACATACCCTCTGTATCAATTGTAAATCTCGTGGTAGCATCATTCTGTATTTGCTCCCTTTTAGTTATAAGCTTTGGATCCTTTCTTTGTAATTCTTGAATCTACTGTAGAAATAATGGCCTCAACCTAAGCTCCGCGGTGGTAGAACCATCACTTTCTAGTGATAGATGGACATTCATTGCTTTTAAAGCAAACATCGATTTTCGACTCAGGGTAGCAACTACAACATTAGCCTTACCCGGATGATAATCGATCACAAGGTCATAGTCTTTTAACAGCTCTAACCATTGGCACTGTCGCAAATTCAACTTTGTGTGTCATTAGATATCTCAAACTCTTGTTGATCTGTAAATATATGGCATCTCTCCCCATAAAGGTAGTGTCGCCAAATCTTCAATGAAAAAACTACGGTAGCTAACTCTAGATCATGAGTCGGGTAATTCTTTTCACACGGTTTTAATTGTCGGGAAGCATAAGCTACCACTTTACCATATTTCATCAAAACACACCCCAATCCACTTAAAGATGTGTCACTGTAAACAATGAACTCCTTTCCTGTCTCTGGTTGCGTCAAAACCGGAGGTTCAGTTAACAACTTTTCCAACTGGTTGAAACTTTGTTGACACTTTTCAGACCATACGAATTGAATGTTTTTCTATAGTAACCTCGTCATCCATAAGGCTATGATGGAGAAGTCTTTCATGAATCGACGATAATATCTTGCCAATCCCAGGAAACTACATACCTTGGAGACATTCTTCGGTACCTTCCAATCGAGAATAACTGAAACTTTGTTTGGATCAACACGTATTCCTTCAGAAGATACTATGTGACCGAAGAATCCAACTTCTCAAAGCCAGAATTCACATTTACTGAATTTTGCATACAATTGCTTTTCTCACAAAATCTATAACACCTCCCTTAAATGTTAAATATGCTCTGATTCTGTCTTGGAGTAAATCAATATGTCATCAATAAACACAACTACAAACCTGTCCAACTAGGGCTGAAATATTATGTTCATCAGGTCCATAAATGCTGCGGGAGCATTAGTCAACCCGAATGTCATAACTAAAAACTCATAATGTCCGTACCGAGTTCTAAATGTCGTTTTCATTATATCACCATCTTTTACCCGCATCTGATAGTAACCTGACCGAAGGTCTATTATGGAGAACACAATTGCACCTTTTAACTGGTCAAATAACTCATCGATCTGAGGCAACGAATACTTGTTCTTGATGCTGCTTGTAGTCTATACACATCCACATCGATCCATATTTCTTTTTCACGAATAATACGGGTGCACCCCACGGTGATACACTGGGTCGTATGAATCCTCTGTCTAACAATTCTTGAAGCAGAGCTTTCAACTATTTCAATTCAGTCGGTGTCATTCTGTACGGTGGAATAGAGATCGAAACGGTACCAAGTAGTAAATTAATACCGAACTTTACCTCTCTAACTGGAGGTAAACCCGATAATTCTTTCGGAAACATATCTGTATACTCTTGAACAACTAGTACCTGATCCAATGTTGTTTTCGAGCCTCAAGTATCAAGTATGTATGCCAGGAATGCTTTACAGCCTCTATGAACCATCTTCTGTGCTGAAATAGCCGAAATAACTCTAGTCTCATTGTTTAATCTACCGAACTCCACTGTGATTACTTCACTTATCGAAGATTTCAAACTGATCTGTCTCTGCTTGTAATTTACTATCGTATCATGCTCAGATAACCAGTCTATACCCAAGATCACATCAAACTCGATGAAGGGCAATAGCATTAGATCAACAGAAAATTCACATCCTTGAACTTTCAGTGGACATTTACGATATACCAAGTTAACAATGACACTATGACCCAAAGGGTTTGTGACTTGCACATCAAATTCAGTCGATTCAATGACCAATTTCTTATCAGTGGCTAAAACAGTGCAGATATATGAATGAGTTGACCCTGGGTCAATCAATGCACATGCAATATCATTAAAATGATAGAATATACCAGTCAACATATTTGGAGCGGTAGCTTCTTCTCTAGCTCGGATGGTATAAGTTCGCACAGGTGCTCGAACTTCTGACCTGCTTCCACTGTCTCTCTATTCACTTCAATTTTCACTTGCACTACTACTATACCCCGAGCGTCTACCTTTCTGCGGTGTAATTGGAGGGTTAACACTCTGATCTTCCTTTGCTTTCGTGTTCATCGGACAATTTCACATGAAATGACTGATATTTCCACATCTAAAGAAGGCTCCTTTAACTAACCGACATTCGCTCGAATGAATTATTTTGCAATGCTCGCACATTGGTGTTGGCACGTTATGAACACTTGTCACACTTTCAGCAGGTTTATTTTGAAATCTGGATACTGGTGGTCCTGATCAGCTCTTGCTCAAAAAACCATAAGAGACTGTTTCGCGGGCTTCACTATCTCTAAATTTCTTCGATGGTGGCATTGAGAAAGTTCGGGTGGGATTCTTCTTCCCAAAATTCTGAAGTCTCTTCTCTTTTTGTCTTTTCTAGTTGTATACTTCCTCCATTTTCTGTACTCGGACTGTCAGTACGATAAAATGGTTGAATTTCTGAACCACCTACCATCATCTTTATCTCATCACTCAAACTGTCTTCAAAACGAACACACATAGCCTCATCAGTTGGTACGATCTCTCGGGCATACTTACTGAGAAATACAAACTCTCGTTCATATTCTGCCACTATCTTGTTTCCCCGTCTTAACTCTAAGAATTCTTTCTTCTTATCTAAATATCTCTTACTGACATATTTCTTCTTAAACTCTGTCTAAAAGAATTCCCAAGTAACTTCGTTTTCTGGTATCACTGCTACGATCATTGCCCATCAGTTGTAAGCTTCGTTTTCTTCTCAAACTGTTTTCTAACCAATACTCAGCCCTGGACGGATCGTCCTCAGCATTTCCACGAAATTCTTCTGTCTCATACTTTCTTACCCTATCTGTTGGAAAACAACGCCTCTGTTCAATTATCGGGGGAGGTGGAGGCATTACAAGAGGTGCCGTAGGTTAAGCAACAGGTTGTGTAACTGGGGGTGGAAGAGGTGGCGCCATTTAGTTATTCTGCATAAATTTCGAGAATAACTATCCCATTATGCCGAAAACATATTTTTAGCTTCGCTTTCTGTTATTGGTATAATAGGGACCCTATGACTAGTCTCAGAATCATTTGTCGGGTCATTTATGTTTACTTCGTTAGTCTCCTCTCTTTTAGATTCAGGCATATTTACTTTTATCTGCAAAACCTATGGTTAGATCAGATTCATCTGTATCACACTATCACAAGTTCATATGACATGTACTATGAAATCATTTACTACAACAATAACTATTTAAGAAACGGCTAAATCAAAGGCTCCGATACCATTAAATGTAACACCCAAATCTCGAACATCGTCGTCGGTTAGGATTCCGATGTTTCTATTCATTAAACTTTGTTCATCTTTTAGGATAACAAAATATTTAATCTTTATTTAATACAAAATTTACTTGTCATATTTTGGATTAATATTTAATCATAACACAATTTCATCAAGGGTAAAAATGGCATTTCTAACTTTTTAGGGGACTTCTACCGGTACCTGATGGTTAAGTATCAGTAGTAGTCAATTCAATGAACAATTTAGAACTGTGCAGACTTCTACCGGTACTTGTGCTAGTTATACCGATACAAGTATGATTTCTACCGATACAAGTCATGCAACTACCGATACCAAAAACTTCAAAGAGTAAAAATCCTCACCCTACAACTTCTACCGATATAAGCATACATACTATCGATACATCAGTACTATAAACTATTGATACTTGTAATTCAACTACCGATACAACCCAAGTCAGAGAACAACCTCTTTCCTACCCTGTACTTCTATCGATACATGCATAAATTCTACTGAAATAAATATTGAGAATCTCAATAATAGTGCCAAGACACAAGTTTAATGTCTCAAACACAACCAATACAAGTTATGCATTAAAACATCACACAACATACATAACTTTTAAGTCTTTACAAGCATTGTAAGCTTAAGCATCTAAGTTATACTTCATGCATTTACACAATCAAAATAGTAAGATTTCAACATCTTTAGCTTAATATCATCCTAGTACATGCCATAAGACGAAGTGATGAAAAATATATTGCCAAACTCCACGATAGCGTGACTTCAGGTGAGGACTCGCAACCTATGTGGTACCCCAGCCATCGGTATGGTGTCTATATGTACTATAAACTATTTCCTAACGATGTTGCTCACACGAGCTGTCAGGAGTATGCATAAGCATAAGTTCCAGCCATTGTAGGACTTGTAATCCATATAGGATCCATATCTCTTTTTCGAGTCACGATGCTGCTCCCATGAGCTGTCGAGGACTCACAATAAATGTGGTACCCCAGTCATCGTGTCTGTATATTTCAATGGCATAAAGTCTACTATTTATTGCATTTCATTTCTTAGATCATCTTTAATACTGAATTTTTATGATATGCTGTACATTGACAATATATATACATGTACAAGGAATATTAAGTAATAATTACACTATGAACTTACCAGACTGGATTGCAATTTAGGAAAGACTTCAAGGATTAATCTACTAATTTCCCTTTTGCGCGATCTGTAGCACGATCGTAGTCTACATTTACAAGTTAGTCAATTCTCGCATTAAGTTACATAACTTAGTCATTCTACACAATTTAATTTTTGAAATTACAATTTTACCCTTATTAGTTTCCTTTTATTCAATCTAGTCCTTTCAACACAAAACATGCAAAATAACCATTTCCTCCCACAACTAACCATAGCTGAATTTCTTGGGTGTCCATTCAACCCATTCACATATTTATTTTCATAAGAATACATGTAATTTCACTATTTTCACATTTTAGTCCTTAAACCCTGATTTCATCAAAAAATCACTTTACAAAAAGATTTAACCCAAGTATCAAACATTCAAATACATCAAAAGCTTTCAAGAACAAGAAATTTCAACAATGGCAAGTTTTCTAACATTTGACAGATTCACAAATTAGTCCTTGCATAAGCTAGATTAAGCTAATATGAACTCAAAAACATAAAAATTACTAAAAACGAGCATCATTTACTTACTCAAATTAAAGCTTAAAGTTTGAATGAAAAACCCTAAATTCCTTCCTCTTGGCCGTGTGAAGAAGATGAAAAAGAAGGGAAATATGTTTTCTTTCCTCTTTTAATTTCATATATATATATATATGGACTCAAAAACATAAAAATTACTAAAAACGAGCATCATTTACTTACTCAATTTAAAGCTTCAAGATTGAATGAAAAACCCTAAATTCCTTCCTCTTGGCCGCGTGAAGAAGATGAAAAAGAAGGAAAATATGTTTTCTTCTTCTTTTAATTTCATATATATATATATATATATATATATATTAATGACAAACTTGTAGTTTTCATGACTTTCAACATTAAGCTTAATTAATCTTTTTTTTTCTTTAACTTAATTAATAAACTATTTTCACTTAAAATATCATATCATTCCACTAACTAAATCTCTCTTGGCTAATTTGTTTATTTAATCCTTCCAATTACAAAATTCTACTTTTGCACCTTTTACGATTAAATCCTTTCTATTCAGTTAACTGTTTAATCTACGAAATTTTCAAATCATAATTTCATATAATGCATATATCACTAAAAATATTTAAAATAAATAAATTTTACGACTCAACTCGTTGGAGCTGTGGTCCCGAAACACTGTTTTCGACACCATTAAAAATCGGGCTGTTACAACTCTCCTCCCTTAGGGAAATTTCGTCCCAAAATTTCTTACCAGTATACAGGTTAGGGTATTGTGATCTCATTGAAGCCTCTGTCTCCCAAGTGGCTTCCTCTAATCCGTGATGATTCCATAATACTTTCACTAATGGTACTCTATTGTTCCTCAGTTCTTTTACTTCGCTAGTTAGTATTCTAACTAGTTCTTTTGAATACGACAAATCCGGCTGAATCTCAACTTCCATAGGTGTAATCACATGTGAGGGATCTGATTTGTACCGTCTCAGCATTTAAACATGAAAGACATTATGAATCTTCGTTAGTTCTGGTGGTAAAGCCAACTTATATGCCATAGGACCAACTCGTTTGATAACTTCATACGACCCGATGAATCGTGGACTCAGCTTTCCCTTTCTACCAAACCTCAACACCTTTCTCCAAGTTAAAACTCTTAGGAACACTCGGTCTCTTACAACAAATTCTATATATTTTCTCTTAAGATCTGCGTACGACTTTTAACGATCAAATGCTGCTTTCAAACTATCACGAATCACTCGCACTTTGTCCTCTATCTCATGAACTAAATCAATTCCAAACAATTTAGACTCGTTCAATTCTGATCTGTATAGAGGTGTTCTACACTTCCGACCATATAATGCTTCCAATGGTGCCATTTAATATTAGATTGGTAGCTATTATTGTATGTAAACTCCACCAACGATAGATACTTTTCCCAGCTTCCTTTAAAATTAAGTGTACAGCATCGTAGCATATCCTCTAGAATCTATATCACTTGCTTTGACTAACCATCCGCTTGCAGATGATATGCAGTACTAAAATTCAACTTGGTCCCTAAAGCCTCATGTAGCTTACCCCAAAATATCGAGGTAAAGCATGGATCCCTATCGGAGATGATAGAGGCTTGTACTCCATGTAATCGAACTATCTCGAACATATAAAGCTCAGTCAGTATCTCAAGTTGATAATCTACGCGAATAAGGATGAAATGAGCAAACTTCTTCAATCTGTCTACAATTACCCAGACTGAATCTTTCTTTCTCAATGTTACCTGAAGTCCTGTGACAAAATCCATTGTGACTCGTCCCTATTTCCACTTTTGGATGGAAAACGATTGTAGTAACCCAAATGACACCTGGTGTTCGACTTTCACTTTCTGACTTATAAGGCATCTAATCTCAAACTCTGAAATTTCTCGTTTCATACCTGACCACCAATACAATTTCTTCAGGTTATTATACATTTTCACACTCCTCGAGTGTATGGAATAAGTGTTACTATGACCCTCCGTCAGAATGTCTTGTCTCATATCTGAATCATTCGGAATACATACCTTGCCTTTGTAATACAACATACCTTCTGTATCCACTATAAATCTCATGGTAGCATCATTTTGTATCTGCTCCCTTTTAGTTATTAGATTTGGATCCTTTCTCTGTAATTCTTGAATCCGTTGTAGAAATAATGGCCTTGTCCTAAGTTTCACGGTGATAGAACCATCACCTTCCAATGACATATGGGCATTCATTTCTCTTAAAGCAAACATCGATTTTTGACTAAGAGCATCAGCTACAATATTAGCTTTACCCGGATGATAATTGATCACAAGATCATAATCTTTTAATAGCTTTAACCATCGGCGCTATCGCAGATTCAACTCTTTCTGTGTTATCAGATATCTCAAACCCTTGTGATCTATAAATATACGACATCTCTCCCCATAAAGGTAGTGTCGGTAAATCTTTAATGCAAAAACTATTATAGCTAACTCTAAATCATGAGTCGGGTAATTCTTTTCATGCGATTTTAACGGTCGAGAAGCATAAGCTACGTATTTCCACATCTAAAGCAGGCTCCTTTAACTAACCGACATTCGCCCAAATGAATTCTTTTGCACTGCTCGCACATTGGTGTTAGCACATTACGAACACTTGCCACACTGTCAGTAGGTCGATTTTGAAATCTGGATACTAGTGGTCCTGATCGGCTCTTGCTCAAAAAATCAAAAGAGATTGTTTTGTGGGCTTTACTATCTCTAAATGTCTTCAGCGGTGGCATTGAGAAAATTTGGGTAGGATTTTTCTTCCCGAAATCTCGAAGTCTCTTCTCTCTCTTTCTTTTTTGGTTGTATACTTCCTCCATTTTCTGTGCTTGGTCTGCTAGTACGAAAAAAAGGTTGAATTTCTGAACTACCCACCATTATCTTTATCTCATCACTTAAATCGTCTTCAAAACGGACACACATAGCCTCATCAGTAGGTACGATCTCTCAGGCATACTTATTGAGAAATACAAACTCCCATTCATATTCTGCCACTGTCTTGGTTCCCTGTCTCAACTCCAAGAATTCTTTCTTCTTCTTATCTAAATATCTCTTACTGACATATTTCTTCTTAAACTCTGTCTGAAAGAATTCCCAAGTAACTTCATTTTTTGGTATTAGTGCTACGATCATTGCTTACCAGTTGTAAGCTTCGTCTTTTAGTAACGAAACAACACACCTCACAAAATTTTCGGGTGGACAGACCATTTCATTCAGTACTCTCAAAGTGTTTTCTAACTAATACTCAACCCTGGACGGATTATCCTCAGCATTTACACGAAATTCTTCCGCCCTATACTTCCTTACCCTATATATTGGAATACGACGCCTCTGTTCAATTACCGAGGGAGGTGGAGGCTTTATAGAAGGTGTCGTAGGTCGGTCAACAGACTGTGTAATTGGGGGTGGAGGAAGTGACTCCATTATATTATTCTGCATAAATTTCGAGAATCATTGTCCCATGAAGTCGAAGAACATATTTTTAGCTTTGCTTTCTATCATTGGTATAATAGGAACCCCATGACTAGCCCCGAAATCATTTGTTGGGTCATTGCTGTTTACTTCGTTTGTCTCCTCTCTTTCAAATTCAGGCATATTTACTTTTATCTGTAAAAATTATGGTTAGATCGAATTCACCTGTATAACACTATCACAAGTTCATATGGCATGTATTATGAAATCATTTAATACAATACTAACTATCCAAGAAACGGCTAAACCAAAAACTTTGATACTACTAAATGTAACACCCAAATCCCGAACACCATCGTCAGTTAGGATTTCGGTGTTTCTATTCATTAACTCTGTTAATCTTTTAGGATATCAAAATATTTAATCTTTATTCAATACAAAATTTACCTATCATATTTTGGATCAATATTTAATCATAACACAATTTCATCAAGGGTAAAAATGACATTTCCAACATTTTAGAGGACTTCTACCAGTACCTGATGGTCAAGTATCGGTAGTAGTCAATTCAATGAACAATTTAGAACTGTGCAGAATTTTACCGGTACCTGTGCTAGTTCTACCGATACAAGTATGATTTCTACCAATTCAAGTCATGCAACTACCGATACCAAAAACTTCAGAGAGTAAAAATCCTCACCCTACAACTTTTACCGATATAAGCATACATACTACCGATACATCAGTACTATAAACTATCGATACTTGTAATTCAACTATCGATACAACCCAAGTTAGAGAACAATCTCTCTTCTACCCTGTACTTCTACCGATACATGCATAAATTCTACCAAAACAAATATGCAGAATCTCAAGAATAATGCCAAGACAAAAGTTTAATGTCTCAAACACAACCAATATAAGTTATGCATTAAAACATCACACAACATACATAACTTTTAAGTCTTTACAAGCATCTAAGTTATACTTCATGCATTTACATAATCAAAATAGTAAGATTTCAACATCTTTAGTTCAACATCAAAGGTTAATATCATCCTAGTACATGCCATAAGACCAAGTGATGCAAAATCTACAGACAAACTCCGCGATAGTGTGACTTTAGATGAGGAAGATGATTCGATCTTCAATTAGTAAAACGATTTACAAAACAACAACAACAACAACAACAATAATTGTGGTAAGCTTTATAGCTTAGTAAGTTCGATAGTTAAGAAATACCAACATGATAATAAGCAACAATGACTTCATCAAGCCAACGAAGTTCCATTACTCTTTGAGTATTTACAACTTCTCTTCTTGTTCATAACTTTTTGTTACTAGTACCCGATGCTGCTCACACGAGCTGTCAAGGACTCGCAACCTATGTGGTACCCCGGCAATTGGTATGGTATCTATCTGTACTGTAAACTGTTTCCTAACGATGCTGCTCACACGAGCTGTCAAGAGTATGCATAAGCATAAGTCCCAACCATCGTAAGACTTGTAATCCATATAGGATCCATATCTCTTTTTCGAGTCACGATGCTGCTCACACGAGCTATCGAGGACTTGCAACACATGCGGTACCCCAGCCATCGTGTCGATACTATTTCAACAACATAAAGCATACTATCTCTTGCGTTTCATTTCTTCGATCATCTCCAATACCAAATGTTTATGGTTTGTTGTGCATTGACAATATATATACATATATAAGGAATATTAAGTAAGATTTACATTACGAACTTACTGGACTGGATTGCAGTTTAGGAATATTAAGCGATCTGTATTACGATCGTAGTATACATTTACAAGTCATTCAATTCTCACATTAAGTTACTTAATTTAGTCATTCCACACAATTTAATCCTGTTAACTTGATGGATCAACTCGATAATGACGGTAACGGGGGTTGAATCGACCTTTTAAAAGTTGTGGTGGAAGCAATTTAATTTTACAACAAAGAACATAAGGATTTATAGTGGTTCAGCTCCAAATGCCTACTCCACTACCTTAGCTTTCACAACTAAGGATTTCCCAAATCCACTAGATTTGTATAACCTTTGAGGACAAGGTTTAACCTTACAATCACTTAAGAATTATACCTCAAAGTCCTAAGAGATAACTCCTTAAGGTTTCTACCTAAACCTTTAGTATAAACCCTTTCTCAAAAGTGAAACAAATAAGCAAACAAAGAAATAATGCTTACAATATCAGGATGTTTTCCAATTAAGCACAAATACAAAGAAGAACACTTGAGCTAAATGAATACTATGAAAGCTCACAAGTGTTTACAAGAAAATGTAAGAAAGGATTAAGCTCTAGGTTGTTTTGATTTATCTTTAGGCTTTCGACATTGCTCTTCTTGATGCTAGACCTTTAGAAGATGGTATTTATACCCTCTAAGTGAATTCCAACCGTTATGGTTGTTGGGAAAGTAATGTAGTCGTGAAACCAACATTAAATGTTGTCTACAGCTTAGTTGTTCTGATAGAAGCATACTTGTATCGGTAGAACTGTAGTTATATCAGTAAGATGAGTTCTACCGGTAGAAGTCTCAGGGTAGACGACTTTACAAAATATTACCATTGGAGTCGTTCTATCGGTAGATGCTTCATTGTACCGGTAGAACTCTGAGGGTTTCATTTGGTATCGGTAGAACCCATCAAAGTATCAATAGAAGAGCAGGGGAGGATGAATTTTAGCTACTGACTTGACTTGTTTCGGTAGAAGTCTTCAAGGTATCGGTAGAACTATAATTGTATTAGTAGAAGTGGAGTTTTACCGATAGAAGTCTCACTAGAGTCTTTTCCACTTAGCTTTTATTCAAAAACACTTTAATTTGTTATATAAAAACATATTATTCAATAAGGCTTAGTTTAACAAATCCTTTTTGGGAAAATTACAGTTTTACCCCTACTAGTTTCCTTTTATTCAATCTAGTCCTTTCAACACAAAACATGCAAAATAATCATTTCATCCCACAACTAACCATAGCCGAATTTCTTGGGTGTCCATTCAACCCATTCGCACATTTATTTTCATAACAATACATGTAATTTCACCATTTTCACATTTTAGTCCTTAAACCGTGATTTCATCAAAAATCACTTTACAAAAAGATTTAACCTAAGTATCAAACATTCAAATACATCAAAAGCTTTCAAGAATAACAAATTCAACAATGACAAGTTTTCTAACATTTGACAGATTTACAAATTAGTCCTTGCATAAGCTAGATTAAGCTAATATGGACTAAAAAACATAAAAATTACTAAAAACGAGCATCATTTACTTACTCAAATTAAAGCTTCAAGATTGAATGAAAAACCCTAAATTCCTTCCTCTTGGACATGTGAAGAAGATGAAAAAGAAGGAAAATATGTTTTCTTTCTTCTTTTAATTTCATATATATATATTAATGGCAAACTTGTAGTTTTCATGACTTTCATCATTAAGCTTAATTAATCTTTTTTTTTTCTTTAACTTAATTATTACACTATTTTCACTTAAAATATCATATCATTCCACTAACTAAATCTCTCTTGGCTAATTTGTTTATTTAATCCTTCTAATTACAAAATTCTACTTTTGCACCTTTACGATTTAATCCTTTCTATTCAGTTAACTGTTTAATCTATGAAATTTTCAAATCATAATTTCATACGATGCATATATCACAAAAAATATTTAAAATAAATAATTTTTAGGACTCGACTCGTCGGAGCTGTGGTCCTGAAACCACTATTTTTGACCCCATTAAAAATCGGGTTGTTACATTTATGTTTTAAAGTAGTTTACTTGAGGGCGAAGTTACAACTGTGACCTTCTAGATCTAGCCCTATCTTCTAGGTCAAGTAAAGGGGGTTACAGAGTGTCTATGTTATGAAAATTACGCCCCTTTTATAAGAGAATTATGTAAGGAGAAAGAGAATGTGTGCAATGAATTTTGTTTACTAATGCACACATTCGTTACATAATTGTGTTGTCCAAATAATTTCCATCACGCGTTCTAAAGTCATATAATTTCATCGAGATTCATAACGTGCTCAATAGGCATTTGAAAAGGTAGTTTCTTCTGGGGGAATAAATAATTTGTTAGAGAAAGCTTGCCTAGCTGGGGGGCTTTCTTGCCATGATATACTATTCCCCCGAGAGAAAAGCCTAACACTTCGAATAATTTGGACGCTTTAAACACCAAACACGTTTAGAATATGTTCCACCACTGTGCTTTCAAGGTTTTTTTTTGCAAACAGACCCTTCACTGTGGCTATAAAATGGTTCTCACACGCCAACCTTTATCGTTCATCAATCATATAATTTTTCTCCAATCCTCTCCATTTCTCCACTATAAACCATTTCCCAATCTTAAAAATTTATGTCACTAAAAATATTTGGTTTACTTTTGAGGTATTCTTGAGTTGTCGGTGATGTGATATCACTTCGAGTCACACACATTTCATATATCATGCCAAGATGGGATCATTGCCTCTGAAGCCTATCCTACAGAAGTCGGTTATGGGGTGATTTTGCTTTCTACAATAAAGGGTGAAAGTCAACGTGAAGGTCTCAATCGGCGGTCATTATGCGATCATGGATTGATGTATAACAAGGGAGCTAGTTGACGATCGTTATGCGACCACGAGCTCAAACTTTCGGGCACCCAAAATGTTGCCATATAAATACCAAACAGAAGTCTGAGGGCATGATCATACGAAAAAACTCTAGTGCTTCCCATTATAATCGACGTAATTTTTTTCTCTATTTCCGGACAACCAGTACCTTTAACCTTCTTTCTTATTCAAAGGCTAGCACCTTGATGGACGCAAGAGGACTCACAGGTAGGGAGCAGATGTTGCGATGCAATAAAGGTGATGCTCCTTTCAGGCCAACGATCGTTGTTGTTATTAAACAACCATTAATAACTATAATCGTTGTTGTGCCGATCCGAGTTTAACCTCTACTGTGCCGAGACATCCACTCACCACTTGAGAGCCATCTTGTGTAAACCTCGATGTGAGCATTTGAACAAGAATGAAAGGTTAAAGATACTGATTGCTTGGAAATAGAGAAAAAGATTACGTTGATTACAACAGAATGCCCCAATATTTTTTCGTACGATTATGCCTCAATATTATGTAAGATATTTATAAGGCATCATTTGTGGGTATCCAAAAAGCTTGAACTTCTGACAGTGTAATGACCGTCACCAAGGCCTTGGTTATACTCAAACCTGTGATCGCATCACGACCATCGGCTAGGACCTCCACCTGGACTTCGACCCCTAATCGTATCGAACACCGTCACCCCTAAAACCTAACTTCCCCACGATGGGTTTCTCAGGTGATGTCCCCACCTTGCCATGATATATGAAATTTACGTGTTCTGAGGCGCATTATCACATCCCCGACCCGTCAAAACTACCTAAGAACTTCTGCTATTTTAGTTGAAACCCTTAAACCCTAATCCTAATAAAATAAAAACCTTAACCCTAAAAAATAAAAAACCGTAACCCTAGAGAGAGAAATGGAAAGTGCGTCCAACTAGGCGCGCTTTCCTGACACCTGTCCAAAAAGCTCGCCAAACTAGACGCGCTTTCAACAAAGCTTGCCCAGCTGGACGCTCTTTCCATAAAGCTTGCCAAGCTGGACGCTCTTTCCACAAAACTTGCCCAATTGGACGTTCTTTCCATTAAAATCAACCTATTTCCCTATTAATTTTAAAAATGGCCTAAAGGTCTAATCAATTATAAAAAAACGACATATTGGCCTTATTTAGCCCAATAATTATATAAAAAAATATAAACATTTATTTTTTCATAAGAAAAAAATATGAAAGAATTAATTGAATTTCCTTTTATTACATCTATAAAGATTTTTTTTTAATTTTATAATTCAATTAAAATATTTTTATGTGTTCTATTCATCTTTAATTATTTTTAAATAAATTCACAATAAGCAATATGTATCACTAATTGATTTAGCATCAAATCATTTACTAAATTTATTAAAAACTAAATTATGTTAGTGATAGTGAAAATTTATTTTTTTACAAATATTAAATTATTTATATAATTTTAGTGTATATTATATTTTAAAATTTTGTATTTTCTATTATTGTTAACAATGTTTTAGTTAATTTCTAACACTAATTTCTTAAAAATATAAACAAAAAGGTTAATGTTCCGAATTGACTAATTTCAACCATAAATAAAACAATTAATAGATGTGGAATGTTTTTTTTTTTAAAGTAGAAAGTTTTGGTTCGAAAGTTTGATGATCACATTGATATAATTTGTAAATAAGAAGGGTTAAATTTATTGAATTATTTAAAATTAAGGTCAAATTGATAAAAATATGTAAGTATTAAAGATTAAATGTGTTATTACACTAGTTAGAAAAAGGTTTTCCGTTATCAATATAACGACGAGTGATCAAAACAAAAATGAATTCAAACATTAATACCTAAATTGAAAATTAAAAAAAAAATAGGAACACAAGCATATCTGGGTGACCATTTGTATAATTTAATTGATAAAAAAATTTGAGTGACCAAAATAAAAAGAATGCTATTTTAGGTGGCGGAGCCAAGGGAGGTTGGTAAGGTCCCGATCTCTCTTAAAATGAAAATTTTTTCATTTAAGCCCTTTATAATTTATTAAATTTTAAATTAGTAATGATAAAATTGTATTTTGGTTCTTCAAAATGATAAAAATTTGATTTAATCTTTTAAAAATAATAAAGATATAAACTATTAAATAGTGAAATTACATTTTTACCAACGTAAAAATATACCATTTAATTCTATCTCAAATTTTCTGACTCCGTCACGGAATATATATATATATATATTTAGTTTGGCCAGGCAAAACAATTCCCATTACAATTTTTTTTATAAAATAAATATTGTAACAAATACAGAAACGAAGAATTTGACATATGGTAAGATATTTCATGAACATGGAACTTTATGTCTCATATTTGAGTCATAAAATAATTGGCATTAGCATGCGTTGATGGTTGAAGACCGAAGGTAAGAGCAGGGCAGGAAGGGACCCACTAGTCTGCACCTACCATGTAATAATCAAAGATTGAGTTTTTTGCTTGTTTGCTTCAATGGAAATTAATGTGATCCATTCCATTTATATCCATAGCAAGCAATAATTATTGTAACATATTATTTCTTTTGCCTTAAACCAGGCTCAAAAATGAATCCCATTGGCCGCTGTAAAAAGTTGAGAAGGAGCTTTGTGGTAGGGCAGGCCATGGCCAGCGTAGCAAGCAAGCCTATTTCCGAAATCAAATGCTAAACAGAATTTGGTCACTTTTTCCACTTTTATTTCTAATGGAAAAGGTGATGATGACTACGATGATGATAGCTTCAAACTGGCCTTGTTTAAAGCTGTGTTGGGGGGTACTTAAATTAGCTTCAAAGCTAAGGTAAATCAATTAAAGGAAGCAGTGAAAAGAAAAGGTAGGCCATTGCCAATGGCCACATTGCTCACTGCCTTGTTTCTCATTTGTTGCTGCACCGCACCTACTCCATCATCTCAATCTCATATATTTTCGCATAAGCTGAAAATTGTCCATGCTTGTTATTCCTGTTTCAACATGACTGTGGACCTTCAAACTCTGCACTGAAAACCACTAGCCAATTAGCCATTGCCGACCCAAAGTTTCAGCCATGACACCCTTTTCATTGCTCTTATTCCTGCTTTTCTTTGCTGCAAATATTGCCTTCCTTTCTGCTGTTACAGACCCTCACGATGGTGATTACTACGTCCTAACTCTTCCTTTCTTGATTTGGTTTTACTTTGTGTCATCAAGCTGTTTGATATATAATACACATACACTGTTTTGTAAAATGTCTACATTCTGCTTTCCAGTTTCATTGAATGTTCTTTTCTGTGATAGCATCAGAAAATTTTATTGTTAATTTCCAATGGACATATGAGCGAAATATTTGAAATCATCATTTATTAGGTGTTTCTGTATGGTGGTTGGGAATGTAATCAAAGTGGTGCTTTTGCAGCTGCGGCTCTCCAATCTTTGAAAGATTCATGGCAAAATACACCTCCAAGCTGGGATAAGTCAGATGATCCTTGTGGAGCACCATGGGAAGGAGTCACATGCAATAGCTCAAGGGTGACTGCACTGTGAGTGGATGGTCATATTTTGTTCGCTTCTAGTGCTCATTACCATATACTCATGTGATCTCATTCTCAGGGGATTATCAACCATGGGTCTTAAAGGGAAACTAAGTGGTGACATTGGGGGCCTAACTGAATTGAGATCCTTGTGAGTTTTCTTTGAACCCACCATTGAATTTACAACTGAACTACATTGTTCCATGAGCAATTCTCACTCAAATCTACTGCCTTTTCCTCACTTTTAACATAACTTTACTGTAGGGACCTGTCATTTAATCGGGATCTTACCGGTTCTCTGTCACCACGACTGGGGGATTTGGAAAAGCTAAATATCCTGTAAGAATGCTACTTTACTGATTTGATGAATCCAAGTTTCAACTGCAACTATCTTGTTGTTACAATTTCTTTGTATTCTGTTTTTCAGAATTCTAGCTGGATGTGGTTTCACTGGTAATATTCCAGAAGAACTTGGAAATCTTGCAGAGATATCCTTCTTGTAAGAATTGCCATAGTATTTATATAGAATATATCAGTGGCATTGGAAATTATAAATCTTCATGCATTTTCATACGCAGGGCCCTGAATTCAAACAATTTCACTGGTAAAATTCCTCCCTCTTTGGGAAAGCTCTCTAAACTGTATTGGCTGGATCTTGCTGACAATCAACTGGTGGGAGCTATCCCAGTTTCAACACCCATCTCCCCTGGATTGGACCTCCTTTTAAAGGCTAAACACTTGTAAGTTTACGTTTCCAGCTTACCTTCATTTTAGTGTGGTTAATGTTAAGACCATTGAATATTTCATGAAGTAAGAGCTTCCTTTTCTTTCTTTTTTTGTAAACTTGCAGCCATTTCAATAAAAATAAGCTTTCGGGTACGATTCCCCCAAAACTTTTCAGCTCTGAGATGGTACTAATACACATGTAAGTTGATAACCATCCATCCATCAATATGGTTTGTTTGGCAGCACAGCACTCCTCCTAATGGTTCCTAGTGTTCCAATGACAGACTATTTGATGGAAACCAATTAACTGGGAACATCCCATCCACATTAGGACATGTTCAGACTCTTGAAGTTCTGTGAGTAAAAGATAACACCTAAACTTGATTTTCTTTCCTTTGCGGCACTACTTGGCTCTATTAGTTTTCCTTTCTTAACACCAACTGCAATGTGTCCTATCCACAACAGTCGACTGGATCGAAATGCTTTGTCAGGAGAGGTCCCTTCAAATCTCAACAACCTTACAAACATCAATGAATTGTGAGTATTTAATTTTACCTCTTCAGTTTGATTATACTGTGGTTAATCAACTTATTTCCCGATGCAAATTTTGCTTCCTTTCAGGAATTTAGCACACAATAACCTTACAGGCCCTTTACCAGACTTAACGTCAATGAATACCCTCAATTATGTGTAAGTCTAATGATAGGAGTTCCAATCCTTCAGGTTGATGGTTTATGTTGTTTCCATAGTAATGAGTCCTCAAACCTGATCCATCTGACAGGGATCTTAGTAATAATTCATTTGACCCAACAGAAGCTCCAGTTTGGTTCTCAACCTTATCGTCGCTCACCACTCTGTGCGTAATTTAGTTACCAAAAAGTATTTTGAGTCTTCCTTATCAAATGTTTATGAAAATTCACTGCAAATTTTTATAATGTGCAGTGTTATTGAACATGGATCGCTACAAGGGCCTGTACCAGAAAAGCTTTTCAGCTTCCCCCAGATACAGCAAGTGTGAGTATTGACTCAAACCCAGAGTTCCCATTTCACAAATCTTTAATGTTCAAGAAAAAGGGAAGGTGCATGATTAAGTCCAGGTCATCTTGATCCTTTGACAGGAAACTACGAAACAATACCTTCAATGGCACATTGAACCTGGGTGATAGTGTTGGCTCTCAACTTCAACTTGTTGATTTGCAGAACAACCAGATTTCCTCCATAACTCTAGGATCTGGATATTCAAATACTTTAATGTAAGACATTTCATGGGAGTTAATTTTCATCAGCTAGAATGATAACCGTACTTAATTTGTTTAGTATGTTATTTGTTGATTCAGACTTATAGGCAATCCTGTGTGCACAACTGCTATCTTGAATACTAATTTCTGTCAGATCCAGCAACAAAATACAAAACCCTATTCCACCAGCCTAGCTAATTGTGGAAGTAAATCATGTCCCATTGATCAGAAGCTGAGCCCTCAAAGCTGTGAATGTGCCTATCCATTTGAAGGAACATTGTATTTCAGAGGACCCATGTTCAGGGAACTGTCTAATGTGAATATGTTCCACTCATTAGAAATGAGCCTTTGGGTCAAATTAGGCCTAACGCCTGGTTCAGTTTTTCTTCAGAATCCCTTCTTCAATGTCGATGACTATCTTCAGATTCAGCTGGCACTCTTTCCATCTGGCGGAGAATACTTCAATAGATCCGAAGTTCTGAGAATTGGATTTGATTTGAGTAATCAAACCTACAAGCCTCCTCCAGAGTTTGGACCATACTATTTCATTGCTTCTCCTTATACTTTCCCAGGTAACTTTTAACTTTACTATCAAAACTATATAACTTTGATCTTTACTGTAAAAGCAACAGATTGACAAATCAAATATAAAATATGTTTCAGCCTCACATGGAACTTCTGTTAGCAAAGGAGTAATCATTGCTATAGCAACTGGGGCAGCCATTTTGGTTCTAGGCCTCGTTGGAGTTGGAATGTATGCTGTTCGACAAAAGAAACGTGCAGAAAAAGCTATCGGATTGAGTAACCCATTTGGTAAGTAACACTTGGAATCACTGTGTTTCCTATTTTAACAGCTTGGTGTAGGTAGGAACAGGCTTTTATTACTGTGGAATTGTTACTTGTGTATTGATCTTCTATATCTTCCAGCATCCTGGGCACCAAGCGGCAAAGACAGCGGGGGTGCACCACAGTTGAAAGGAGCAAGGTGGTTTTCTTATGATGAACTTAAGAAGTGCACCAATAATTTTTCTGAAAGCAATGAACTAGGATATGGAGGGTATGGGAAGGTAAATATCCAAGTTTGCTAGAGGGATTGTATGAATTACTGTTTGCAACTGCTGAGATAGCCTTTATGTCCTATGCAGGTATACAAAGGAACGCTCTCTGATGGACAATCTGTGGCAATTAAAAGAGCTCAGCATGGATCAATGCAGGGTGGGCTTGAATTCAAGACTGAAATTGAATTACTTTCCAGAGTTCATCACAAAAACCTTGTCGGTCTTGTTGGGTTTTGTTTTGATCAAGGAGAGCAAATGTTGGTTTATGAATTTATGGCCAATGGAACACTTCGAGAGAGCCTGTCTGGTAAGTTTAAGTTATGCACAAGGCCTAACATGAGCGCTTCTGATATCTGACATGGAAACATGTGTTGTAGGGAGATCTGGCATTTATCTTGACTGGAAAAGGAGACTCCGGATAGCTCTTGGCTCAGCTAGAGGTCTAGCTTACCTACATGAGCTTGCAAATCCTCCCATTATCCACAGAGATATTAAGTCCACCAACATTTTGTTGGATGAAAATTTAACCGCAAAGGTTGCGGACTTTGGCTTGTCAAAATTGGTATCAGACAGTTCAAAGGGCCATGTTTCAACCCAAGTGAAAGGCACATTGGTGAGTGCCTTTTAACATGCTTCTATCATACATATATATATATATATATATATGTATGTATATATAGAAGTGCTTCATCCTCGAGAGCATGATATGATATCCAAAAATGTTTGAATTTTATTTGTTTCATTGCAGGGTTATTTAGATCCTGAATATTACATGACCCAGCAATTAACCGAGAAGAGTGATGTTTATAGTTTCGGAGTGGTAATGCTTGAACTCATAACAGCTAAGCAACCAATTGAGAAAGGTAAGTACGTAGTGCGGGAGGTCCGGAGCGTGATGGATACGAAGGACGACGAACATTACGGATTGAAGGAGTTAATGGATCCAAGCATAAGAAGCTCAGGAAATCTACTAGGATTTGGGAAATTCTTGGAGTTGGCAATGCAATGTGTTGAAGATTCAGCTACAGATCGTCCAACAATGAGCGATGTGGTAAAGGCCATTGAAACCATTCTGCAAAACGATGGAATGAATACAAACTCCACTACTTCTGCCTCGTCCTCTGCCACTGATTTCGGAGTTGCAAAAGGTTCTCTTAGGCATCCTTATGCCGATGCTTTACCTAAGAAAGAGGTCAATGTCAGTGATAGTGATGCTTTCGACTACAGTGGTGGATACACACTTTCTGCAAAAGTTGAACCCAAATAGATCACCCAATTTTCTCCACCATCATCTTCTATTCTTTTTTTTTTTCTTCTCTAGGCATCTTCACAAGTGTTTTTTTCCTTCTAGATCACCATCTCCTTTATATATATACATATGAAAGGGAGTTAGTATTATATATATATACACACAAACAAGGAAGACTTAATTTAGTGAAAGGTATGACTGCATTTTCATATTGGTTTTACCAAGTGATCCTGTTTACTGCTAGATATGTAACAGTACCATCTTTCATTTTTGTATGAAACTTTTTTTTTTTTATAAACTAAGTATTTCTAACATTAGTGTTCTATGTTTTTTTATCATCACTTAAAATAGTACTACCCTTGAACCCCGTCTTGATGATCAACGATGTTTATGGTCCCAGATATGATTTGAATTTGAATCGTGTTAATCATGTTGATTGTTTAGAATTTATCCTGTTATTGTAAATAAATAAAAAAACAATTACTCTTTATATATTAAAATAGTACTACCCTTTAAATTTTTTAAAATTAACAAAATTATCTTATTTAAATCTTTAATTATATTATTAATTTAATCTTAAGTTAATAAATATTCAATTTACATTATACTAATCTATGTTAAGATTATTAGCAAGGTTGGGTATGCCTTTTGGTCTCCATGTTATGGAGTCTCAGTATTTCTTTCATGATATTATGGAGTCTCAGTACCAAGGATGTGCTCTAGCTAAGGATGTCAGTGGGGCGGGTTTCGCGGGGTCTCGCCCCACTTCTCACCCAATTGTGCGAGAATGGGTACAGGTTTCATGGTGGTGAAGCAAGGATGAAAACAAAAATTAGACCCTCCGTTGATGGTGGGATAGGCATGGATATGACCTTGTACCCACCTCATCTCCACCCACCCCGCATAATATAATAAACATATTTAAAAATAAAAATTTATAAAAATTTAATTTAATAATTATCTTAATAGTATTTTATTAATTTAATATTAAAATGATTATCTTAATATTTAATTTAATTTAATTTAATTTAATTTAATGTTTATCTTGTAAATAAATATTCTATTAATTTTAATAAGATTTAATATTAAATATAATCTAATATTTATATAAGGGAAATGACACAAGTAAAACTAGAAAAATACAAGAAGTGGATTGATGTTAATGGTCTAACGAGTGTGGCGACAATATTTGATCCAAGATACAAAATGACCCTTATTCACATTTAATTTTAAAAAAATTGATCATGATGAAGTTGAGAGAGAAGTTAGTAGAATTAGTACTTTTCTTTGTCAGTTGGCGGATGAATATGGGTTTAAGAATGATAGAGTTCAAGCTACCAGTTCTCAAGCACCTAGTGATATTGGTAACATTGGAGGAGATGCGTATATGCAAGAATTTACACAATTTATGGAGCAAGATAAGAGTTAGAGTTATGAAAAACCATATTTGGAAAAAAAATACTTGGAAGCTTCTAATGTACCACTCTATGATGATTTTGATATCTTCACCTGGTGGAAGATAAATGGAAGCACATATCCAATTTTTCAACAAATGGCTAGGGATATTTTAAGCATTCCTATTTCTACAATCCCTTCGGAGTCTGCTTTCAATACTAGTGATCGAGTACTTGATCCTTATCATAGTTGACTTCTATCGAGAACTATTGAGGCTTTGATGTGTGCTCAAAATTGGATTTGGACTGATTTTAAAGGTAGTTTATGATATTTTTATTTGAATTTATTGAGGTTTTATGATATTTTAAGATAAATGGAACTATTGAGGTTTTGAATCCCTAGTATGCTTGGTTTGGGAAGGGTGCGAGGGTGAACTGCCGTAAAAGTTAAAGGTGTTAGAAAGATTGCTACAGAGTTGGGCGGTTGCTTCAAGGAAAACTCAATATAAAAAGAAATCGGAGTTAGCAACACAATTGCAAAATCTAAATGATGAAGATCCATATGAGGATAGGTTAATAGAGATAATGGATGTTAAATTAGCACTCAATCTAGAAGCTGATAAAGAAGAAATTTACTAGGAACAATGGGCAAGAGCCAACTAGACTCGTATGGGTGATAGAAATACTAAATTTTTCCACAAAGCTATCTCTCAACGAAAGAAAGAAAAACATGGTCAATGGACTTGAGGATGACAATGGCGCTTGGATTGATGACGAGGATAAAATTAAAAGTATGGCTTTGAACTATTTTTCTGATCTTTTTTCTACAAAACCACTTGGAAATTTTAAGAGTTTGTTAGCCACGATATAGACTTGCATTCCAGCATGCTTAAATGAGGAATTTTCAGTCGCGTTCATGGAGGAGGAACTTGTGGAGGCATTGAAATCAATGGCACCCCTTAAAGGTTCAAGTAATGATGGATTCCTAGCTTTCTTTTTCCAATAATTCTGGCATATAGTGGGAAAGGACATTTCAATGTTCTGTCTAGGGGTTATTAACGATAAAAAAGATATGAGTAATGTTAACAAAACAAACATAGTGCTTATTCCTAAAACCTCATCTCCAAGGATAATGGGACAATTTCGGCCTATTAGCATTTGCAATGTGATTTATAAAATCTTATTTAAAGCAATAGTGAACAGGTTTAGAAAAGCTTTAAATTTCTATATTGATGAAACACAAGGAGCTTTTGTGCCTGGTAGGAAAATTACGGATAATATCCTTGTTGCTTATGAAATTCTACATTCTTTTAAAAATAGAAGATGCAGTAAAGAATCATTTACTTTAAAACTAGATATGAATGTGGCTTTTTATTGAAAGGTTATTGAAGGCGTTTGGTTTTAGGGAAAATTGGATATCCCTTAAAATGAAGTGTGTAAGTAGTGTTTCGTACTCAATAATCATTAATGGAGAGAGGGGTCTAGAATTTAGGCCAACCAGGGGGTTTTCGACAAGGGGATTCGCTTAGCCCCTACTTATTCATCATTTGTGCAGAAGGGTTTTCAAGATTGCTGAATTCGACAGTGATTGATGGGTAGATAGAAGGTGCTAGGATAGGAAGAGGTGGAGTTTCGGTGTCACACTTATTTTTTGCTGATGACAACATCCTTTTTGGTCATGTGACTAGAGAAGGTATCGAAGCTATTAAAAGTATGGTGAACGAGTATGAACAGATGTCAGGTCAACTTGTTAATTTCAAAAAATCATTAATATATTTTAGTAGCAATGTGGTTGGGAGTTCAAAAATCCAGTTAGGCGAAATTTTAGGGGTTCAGATTGCAAACAATCCTGAAAAGTACTTAGGATTGCCTATTATGATTAGCAGATGCAAGAAAATTGCTTTTTTAGAAATCAAAGAAAATTTTTAACAAGATTATAGAGTTTGAGTACAAAAAATCTGTCTATTGGAGGTAAAGAGGTTTTTATAAAAGCCGTTTTACAAGCGTTACCGACCTATGCTATGTAGTATTTTAGATTGCCTATTACTTTTTTCCAAGAATTGGAAAATTTAATGTGTAAATTTTGGTGGCACAACTCAAGAACTAATAAAAGCATACATTGGAGTAAATGCATCCCAAAAGCATACAGAGGCGTTGGTTTTAAGGATTTATCATGTTTTAACGATGCCTTGCTTACAAAGCAAGGGTGAAAACTTAATACCAACCCAGATAGCTTATTGGCGTGTATAATGAAAAGTAAATATTACCATAAGTGTAGTTTTATGGAGGCTAGGTTAGGATCTTAACCATCCTTTACCTGGTGAAGCATTTGGGGAGCTCGAGGTTTACTAGAAAGAGGCACGGGCTGGAGAGTCAGTAATGGACAGACAATCAATATATGGAATGATGCATGGCTACCTTTTCCTGGAGAAGGAAGGATTACAAATCAGAATATAAACTGGAGATACACAAATATAGCAGAATTGATAGATACTGAACAAAATTATTGGAAGGAGGATACCTTAAAGAGTCTACTCACAGCTGACTAGGTTGATCGGATTCTTACAATCCCTTTGTCAAGCAATCAACAGCAAGACGTCTTTGCATGAAGAGAAGACAAATCTGGGATCTAGTTGACCAGAAGTACGATTGCCCCCAAACATACTCCAGTTCGGCGTAGATTTAAGCTTTCCACAAGCATACGGGTCATGTTGTAAATATAGTGTATTACAACGGAACACTTGGTAGTATTCCAAGGATTCACCCAAAGAAGGTATAAGGCTATAGTAAATTAGATCCTTGCAAAGAATAAAATTAATTAGTACTTACTTTAGGGATTTATTGTATGAAGAGAAATAAAAGAGTTGGTTTTAAAGAGTATAAAATATAACGGAAAATAAAAATAGAAAATAAAAGCAAGAGGACTAAGATGTAAAGATTCTTATAAATGACTTTAGGGAAATTAGGCCGTTTCCGTATGAATTCCTCAATTGTTGGGTTTTAAGGATTTTCCTCCAATCAACTAGTCATTACCTCAGTTGGATCTCTCGATCTTCCGCCGTCACAACAAGTCAATAGAGATTACTTATCACTAGATGTCATAATCTAAAATGGCTTGGGGAAAAGGTGTTCACGGATGGGCAATACCAATTTTGGGTTCATTCCCACCAAGATGACTTTTTAGGTTTGTCAGGCCTAGTGTTTGTTCAATGTTCTTCCTTACCCAAACAATTGATCCAAAAGGTAAAATCATTGTAAGACAACAATTAATTATTCATATGTCCACTCCCTAATTCCCCAAAATGGAATTAGTTTCTCATGGTTTCTTTGATCATCAATAAAATAATATATGAAAACATATAATTAAAGAAGAGAATGAAAAAAACTAGAATTGTACTGGCAATATGTCAGGAAAAATTGCTCGAATGTTTATGCGAGTTTGTACAATCTCGTTTCAAACGAAAATAAAACTAAAAACTAAGATCTAATGAATTGTGTGTAAAACCCTAGTGCTAGAGGCCTTATTTTTTGCCTTGGACGGTCGTTTTCCTTAACCCTAGGTTAGCTGTCGTTCCTCATGTTTAAGTGGCTTTGTAAAGACCAAAATGCCCTTCATTTAGTGTGAAATCTGCGTCAGGGGTCGATGTCGTGACATCGAAGATAGTTCGCTCCTTCAAGTAAATTTCCCAGGCATTGTTGTGACACGTCGTGCCCACGTCGCGACATAGGAGACAATTTTGACATTTTGCATTTTTGGTCCCTTTGTTACGACATAGATCAGTCTCTGTCGTGATGTAATGATTAGCTTCATATTTGTTCATCTTCTAAATGTTTCATGACACTCACAAAGTCCGTTAGCTAACCTTTAGGCCTCAAGTGGCCTTAAAGACAACAATAAGCATCTTTTTGCACCTTGTACACAATTTATCTAATAAAAGAAAACTAAACTAAATCCTAAGGAAACAAAATAAAAATACTTGATTTTATGCTCTTCAAGTGTGAAAAGTAGTTCAATCTGCTAGGTATGAAACCGGTAAATAAAGTGGTTACATTTGGAGGGTTAAAGAATTACAACAACAATAGATTATTATAGATGCAGACCATACAGAGGCCATAAAGGCATATTTTACAAAATTATGGAATTTACAGATTCCTAGTAAAATAGAAATGAATCTTTAGCAAATTACGAAAAATTTCTTGCCTACTTTTAGCAACCTAAAAGTTCGAAAACTTAGAGTAGATGTAAGGTGCCTTGTTTGTGGGGAAGCTGAAGAGATAGTGAGTCATCTTTTCTGTGACTGTAGCTTTGCTAGGAAGGTGTATTAGGACATCGATTTGGACATCTCCCCAGTACATGCAAATCAGGAAAGGAATCAATGGTTAGAAGCAGTTTTTAACAACAATAATAATACGGGCGCTCTGATCGGTTGTTTAACGTCACAGCAATAATGTGTAAGCATACAATATCGATGCAAGTATAGTAGACAGATGTGAGTCTGTCGGATATCGATCCCACGAGGATGGTTGTCTTTTGTCTATTAATGTCAGTGCAATAAATAAGTAAAAATGAGATAATTTGTGAGAATAGTTGTCGGAGCAATAACTTGAAAATAAAAACAAAATGTGTTAATGATAAAATGGGATCCCCAATGTAAATTCAACAGAATACCAAATACTTCTCACAAGATATGAAAGGATAGGTGATTATCACTGTAATGAAGTGCAATGAATATATTACCAAGCTTAACTTTTATATTTGATCTAAGACTTAAACATGCACATTAACCACACCTCCCAATGATGACAATGCAACACAATTAAGATCAAGTGGATTAAATTCCTATGATCCCCAAGCAACTTTCGTTGTCATGCTTGTTAGCTTAAACTATCACTGCACCTTCTAGTGACAATGGCCGCAATAACAATTCCATGCTAAAAATATTCAAACCCAAAGATTAAATAGTAGAAGCAAAATTGCATAAAATAACATTTAGTCCAAAAATCATGTGTACTTCCATACAAACATGAAATAAATAGTAATCACCAGCGTTTAGAAAAGAAATGTAAAAGAAACAAGTGGAGAATACTATTCCTAAACAACTTGACTTGCTCTCTCACTTCCCTCTTGTGTTGCACTTAGGGCTCCTCATCAGGAGCTGATCTGAATCCTGCCCACATCAGTTCACCCGTGAGAGCCTTAAGCCTCCATAGTCGAAAGCTTCCAAAGCTAGGTTAAAGAGAATATGGCACCAAAAATACCCCTTTGTCTTTGTCCTTCTGAGTATTTATATTCCTCCAAATTGTGCAGGTGTCGTTTCATCAGAATCAAGCTATCGTTGGTCGTACAAGTTGGTTATACCAGATTGGATAGCTCACACATTTCTTCTCTTATCTGGACAGTTGTCGGATGCGGCGACAATCCTAGACGCAATCTGAAAATACTCATGCAGTGACATTAGTACCAAAACATGAAAAAATTAAGGGCAACTAGGCTAAGGTCCATTGAGTTAGAAAATGCAATTTACTAAACTAAAAAAAATGCTAAAATATGTGATAAAGATAATTAAATGGGAACAATTTAACCAAAAAGTATGGAGAAAACAATGGTTCTTTCGAGCACTATTACACCCCAAACTTGAGTTTTTACTTGTCTTTAAGTAAAATAGAAACCAGCAAGGCTACACAAAAATTCACCAAGGAAAATGATCATGCTAGCAACTTGATTCATCTAAAATCCCAATGAATGAATCATATTCAGATGACAGAATATTACGTAGACAACTCATAAGTATGAGTAACTTAGATTGTTCCAACTTCATCAAAGCTAGCATCATGCTTCAAATCCTAAATTTCATCTACCAATACAACATTTATTATACAATAGTAGGTATCCATATATCTCTTTTCTTTTCTTTTCATTTATTATAATTTTTTTAATTTTTTATGTGAACAAGGGATATCGTTGCAGTACCATACCCTTGATCCTAAGAAGTAATGATGGAGTGCAACAAACCCCCAAGGAGTACTTAATTGCACCGACACACATTCATACAGCGACAGCCTTTAGCCAGATTCATTTTTCTAACACTTGCATTAGAGTGTTCCCCCTTGAACAGTTCATAATACACCCACATTGAAGTGTCTCAGTCGATTCATTCAAGATTCAAGGAGTGTTACTAGTCATCCATTGTTAATGCAATCTAAATAATTCATTAAAGAATTAAAGATACAACATTTAGTCAAATTTATCCAACTCATTCATTGATAACTCACATGATTCAAGAATTAAGCATCGAATGTAACAAAAAATTTTCAAAGACATTTGCATTAACCATTCATAAACCTTGCATGCTTCATTAACTCAAAAAGAAAAAATTTGAAATGTGGGTGCATTTCCAAACCCCATATGCATTCCCCCAAACTTAAAGTTTGCATTGTCCCCAATGCACTAACATTTAAATGCAATGACAATGAAAATGTAACGAAAATTCTTACTAACAAAATAAAAATTATAGCTACATGTAACACATGAATACTACAGCTAAAAACTTAAAATAAACTAACTCAATTTTCCTCAGCCATAGATGTGGCTGCACAGTGCTTCTTCTTCCTCCTCATTCCGACACTTTTTGTCTTTGGAGCGCTTTCTCTTCTTTTCTTTGGGCTTCACACGGTCCTTGAATTGCTCCTCAATTTTTGGCTCTGCCTCAGCATTATTGACTGCTTCTTATGTCGGATGGATCACCTCAAGTGGTCTAGTGTAGATCACTATGGCCAAAGGATTATGGTGTTCCTCACTAGTTTCCTCCACAGCTTCCGCCTGACTCAGTCCATCTCGCTCCAAATCCTCAATTGCTGCACCCACATCTTCGGTACATTGATAGTGTCTACAGTTGATTATTTCTCAGCATCTTTTTCCTTCTCATTCTTAGCACCAACATGGGTTCCTCCTTTCTAATAGGAATTTCCTCCTCAGCAGCATACTCCTTGTGACCAACAATGAAATCATCTTCGAATAGGCTCTCAATTTTTAACAAGCACTCCTCGACGTCCCTTGATTCCACTTCTTTTTCATCATCAAAGACGTGCACAATGGGAGGGGATGCCATCTATTGGTCTTGGTCCCCTAAGTCTGCATCCTCTGATAAAGGCTAATAATCTCGGATGATTGGTGGAAACATTGGGAATTATGGGAGTGGGGCTGGGCTTAGTTGCCTTAATGTAGCTACAACAGAACTTTTCTAGGCCTTAGTATAGGTGTAGAACAAAATTTGTGATCTGTCCATGTCTTCTATTATAGCGACAAGCTTGATCTCCCTATTGCTGATGGAATTGGCCAACTTCTCGACATCCTTCATTTTATGCAACAAGGATGTCTCTGTAGTCAGGTTTGTTCCCTTGTTTTCTGCTTTTGCTTTGCCTTTCCTTTTGCTTGCTTCTATCTCTTTCACCGTGGGTGTATCCTTGCCACGAGTCATTCTCTCAATCGAGGCTTCATTGATCGATCCATTGTTCTATAGGATTTCTTCATCATCACGGAGCACGATTCCCCTTTGCTGGCATAGTTGCATCACTAATGATGGGAAAACCAAAATTCTTATTTGCTTTGCAGCGCAGTCAGAAATTTCTCGGTAGAGTATTGCCCTGACATCAATCTTCCTGCCCTTGATAATAGAATGTATCAGACACATTCTATCAAGGGTGACTATGGTACTGTGAGTAGAGGGCTTTAGTCTACAGTTGATAAAATGAAACCAGATTTTGCTTTGCATGTCAGGAAGCGTCGGTGCATGGTATAATTTTTGTGATTTGAACCCGTCCACATTTCTCCTTTGACACATAGATCCTTCACCAAGAGGTCTGTCTTGTCATTTATGATATCTTCAATGAACGCAGAGTGTTCATCCCTATCCACCTTGGTGTTGCATAACTCATTGATTCTTTCAGCATCCCATAGGATTAAACCTTCATGAACAAAGAAAAACTCTTACTCATGATCAATAAGGTTAGCATAAAACTCACGTACCATTGAAGGAGAGTAACTGTCGGGATGAGTGTAGAAGGTTTCCCACTTCAGCCTTGAGATGGTCTTGTAGAATTGCTTACCCAAGTCTTGCTGTTGCAAGAGGAGAAAGCCCTGTTCAGGGTGAAAAATTCGCTTCAACATGTTATCATGAAACCTGTCTTTGGCTGCTTTTGTTAAGAATATCACGAATCCTTTTTCTCTATTTATGCTTCATGAACTATAGTGGTAGAGGATGAGTGTTCGTTGACAAATTTAGTGATTTTCTTGACTACTCCTCTAGTTTTTGCCATATTTTTGTGAGTGAAGAAGGTTTTAAAGTGTAAAGGTACGAGCTTGGAAAAAGAGTGTGAATAAAAATGGTTGCTTTGTGGTTGTTATAGTAGACATAAAGGAGGGGGTTTATAGCGAGTGAAAAAAAAAGATGGAAAGGCGCGATTTTTCTGTGATAAAATGAAAGGACATAAAGTCTGGCGAAAATAAATGCGTCCAGTAGAATTACGCCCGCTCAGACAGATCTAACGGTTGGGTGACTTTTGATAAAACGATAGGATCCGAATCCTTGACATGACCTGATTTTTGATGAGTCAGTAATGGCAGTACAATAGTACGACGTTGACAATGAAGTCCAAATGTGTCGACAATGTTACCTATTTATTCTGCAAAAAACACGAAGTGAAACAAGCTTGAATAAAAATAAAAACAAAATAAAATTTCAATAAAAATTAAAAAAATTAGACCAATTTAATGGTCTCTTCCTACTTTTTATCAATGTTCCCAAAATAATGTTTCAATCACTGTCCATTCACTTTAAACTGGTGTTCATCATGTAAATCTCTGATTGTGACTGCACAATAAGGAAATGCTTCGACAACTTCGAAAGGTCCAGACTAACATGAGCGCATTTTACCTTGACGCGATTTTAACCTAGAATTGAATAATAAAACTTGTTGACCCGCAATAAATTATCGCTGAAAAATAATTCTATCATGCCATTGTTTGATCTTTTCCTTGTAAAATGTAGCATTTTCATAGGCATTTTGCCTAAGTTCCTCTAGTTCAGTGATATCCAACATCCTTTTCTTTCTAGAAACTTCATAATCCATGTTCACTTGCTTAATTGCCTACATTGTCTTGTGCTCCAGTTCAACTGGTAAGTGACATGCTTTCCCAAAAATAACTGATAGGGCGACATCCCTAATAGAGTTTTTTTGCTATCCGCAACGCCCATAAAGCATTATCAAGTCTGGAAGACCAATCTTTCCTCGAAGGGTTCACAACCTTCTCAAGAATGTTCTTAATTTGTCGATTGGACACTTCGGCCTGTCCATTGGTTTGCGGATGATAAGTAGTAGCCATTTTATGATTAACTCCATATCTTTTCAATACGACTGCCACTTGGTTGATGAAAGTGTGTACCCTGATCACTGATCAATGCCCTTGGTGTGCCAAAGCGGATGAGTATATGCTTGTGAAAAAATTTAAGCATTATCTTTGCATCATCCCTTGGGACTGCAACAGCTTCAACCCACTTTGAGACGTAGCCAACAACTACTAATATATAAAGATTTCCAAATGAATTTGGAAATGGTCCCATAAAATCCATACCCCAAACATCAAATAGTTTAACCTCCATAATTGTCTACTGTAACATTTCATTGCGTCGGGATATAGAACCAGTGTGCTGATACCTATTGCATTGATTCACAAAATTGTGTGCGTCCTTGAATAGTGAAGGCCAGTAGAATCCTGATTGAAGAACCTTTGCAGCATTTCTCATGCCACCGAAATGACCTCCATAAGGAGCATCATGACAATGCTTCAAGATTGAAAGCATCTCCTCTTCCGGAACACAACACTGAATGATGTTGTCATTGTATACCTTGAATAAATATGGCTCATTCCAATGGTATTTTGCTACTTCACGAAGAAATCTTTCCTTTTTATGACCTGTGACACCTAATGGGATTTTTCCACACACTAGATAATTAACCAAATCCGCGTACCAAGGTGTTGCATCTACAACAAATAACTTCTCATCTGGAAATGCATCGACAATCTAAAGTATGTTTCCATCTTCGCTGCCAACTTCCAATCGAGACAGATGGTTTGCAACTTGATTCTCTGAACCTTTATGGTCTTTTATCTCGATTTTAAATTCTTACAATAGTAAGATCCAGCTTATTAGTCTTGGTTTTGCATCTTTCTTCGCAAAAAGATATCTTAACGTCGAGTGATCAGTAAATACGATAACCTTTGCACCGACAATATATGAATGGAACTTGTCAAAAGCAAAGACTATAGCCAACAATTCTTTATAGTGGTATAATTGATTTGAGCCTCTGTAGGAGTTTTGCTGGCATAATAGATGGTGTGAAATATTTTTCCCTTGCATTGTCCTAGAACAACACCCACAGCAAAGTCACTTGCATCGCACATAACTTCAAAAGGTTGAGACCAATCTGGTGTAACGATAATGGGTGCATTTACTAGCTGCTTCTTTATTTGAATAAATACATCCAAACATGCATCGTCAAGGAGGAATTTTTTATTCTGTTCCAGTAATGAACATAAGGGCTTAGTAGTTTTCAAAAAATCTCTAATAAATCTTCGGTAAAACCCCGCATGCCTATGAAAACTGCGAATGCCTTTCACATTTGTCGATGGGGGTAATTTCTCAATGTTTTCCACTTTAGCTTTATCTACTTCAATGCTTTAACTAGAGATGCGATGGCCTAACACAATGCCTTTAGTTGTAATGAAATGACATTTTTCCTAATTTAGAACAAGATGTGTGTCTTTACACCGCTTCAATACTTTATACAAATTGTTAGTGCTATAATCAAAATCACCATAAACCGAAAAATAATCCATAAAGACCTCTAAAGAATCTTTAATCATATTTGAGAATATCGCCATCATGCACCATTGAAATGTGCCTAGTGTGTTGCAAAGACCAAAAGGCATATGACGAAAAGCAAAAGTACCAAAGGGGAAGGTGAAAATTATTTTCACCTAATCCTCCGGAGCAATAGCAATTTGATTATATCCAAAATAGCCGTCTAAAAAGCAATAATAGGCCCTTCTAGCAAGCCTATCCAACATCTGGTCAATGAAAGGAAGTGTGAAGTGGTCCTTCCTTGTGGTAACATTAAGTTTGCGATAATCCATACAAACTCACCATCCCATAGGAATGTGTGTAGGAATTAACTCATCTTTGTCGTTGCTAACTACAATGATGCCATTCTTTTTAGGTATGCATTGCACTGGACTTACCCAATTGCTATCAGAAATAGGGTAAATAATTCCAGCTTCAAGCCATTTTATAATTTCCTTCTTAACAACTCCCTTCATCTTCTCGTTTAATCTTCTTTGTTTCTCAATGGATTGCTTACCTTCATCTTCCAACTTGATTTTGTGCATGCAAAAAGATGGACTAATGCCTTGAATATCAATAATACTCCAAGTGATAACTCATTTATGTTGCTTAAAAATATGGATCAATTTCTGTTCTTGAGTCACATCTAGTGTTACGGAGACAATAACTGGGAGAGTATTGTTATTACCAAGAAAGACATATTTAAGATGAGCAGGTAGTGGTTTCAATTCTAGAGTAGGAGCTTCTTCAATAGATGGCTTGAAAATTGGAGTTGTTTTGTTGGCTAAGTCTAAGGATTCAATATGCCATCCATGCTTGAGTTCAATGTTATTAGCTTCAACCATGCTATTACAATCAGCTAAAAATTCATCATCAGATGTCACTGCAAACTCCTCAGAAAGTAATGTGATTTGGTCATTAAATTCTTCCTCAATTAGATCCTCTAACACATCAACAATATGACATTCTTCTTTATCCTTGCATTGAATAGATTTGAAAACATTGAAGGTAACGTGCTCATCATTAAGTTGCATGGTTAGTTCACTTTGTAAACATCAATAAGAGTTCCCTCGGTAGCTAAAAATGGTCGTCCCAAGATTATAGGAACCTCCTTGTCTGCCTCGCAGTCAAGTATAATAAAATCAACTAAAAAAATGAATTTATCCACTCGAACTAAAACATCTTTGATTTGCCTTTCAGGTTGAGCCAAGGATCGATCTGCTAGTTGCAATGTCACTGCAATAAGTTTCATGTGACCAATTCCCAACTTTCTAAAAGTAGATAGTGGTATTAGGTTGTTGTTAGCTCTTAAGTCACATAGAGCTTTGCCCAAATAATGATTGCCAATTGAACATGGGATAGTAAAGCTCCTAGGATCTTTCATTTTGGGTGGTAACTTATTTGTCAAAATGACACTACAGCCTTTTATGAGTGTAATAGTTTCAATATCACTAAGCTTCTTCTTCTTGGACAATAGCTCCTTCATAAATTTCCCATAATTAAGAATTTCCACAAGAGCGTCCACTAAAGGAATATTGACATGAATTGCTTCAGTGTGTTCAGGAACTGATGATACTGCTTATCATGCTCATTCTCTCTAAATCTTTGTCGAAAAGGCAAAGGTAGAGATACATCAGATTGCGCCGACATCTTTGGTTGTGTCGAGAGTTTCGAAGGTCGGACATTAGGCATATGAGTAATAGTTTGTGGAACTTCTTTATCTAGTACATCGATAAGCTTTTCAGATTCAACCTTCTCACCAGGGATCACTTCACCTGTGTCTTAAGGTGCTAAAGTAGAGTTTGTAGTTGTCTCGTTAGTTTGTTTTACCGCTCCTAAGAGTGATAGCTTTGCAGTGTTCCTTCCCCTTCATATTGGGATTTTTTGTGTCACTAGGTAGTGTGCCCGGTGGTCGAGTATTCATATTTGAAGCAAGTTGTCCTAATTGTTCCTCCAGCACCCAAGTCGAAGATGAATTCCCTTGTACAATAGCTTCCGTGTGAGTGATATGCTCTCGCATTAAAGCTTCAAGAGCTGCTAACGGATTAGACGGGGAAGCTTGCATGTACTACTGTTGTCGATGTCCTTGAACATGTTGATTCTGCAGTGAAGAATGTTATGGTTGCATCTGATTCTGGTGTGGCTGCATCTGAGATACTGATTGTAGTTATGCTGTTATTGATTGTAATTCCCTTGTCTTGGGTTATAATTGCCTTTAGTAGATGTACTCCCATATCAGAATGTTGTCAACATTTTGTCCAGCATTCTAAGTTCCCCAAGACTATTGATTGCGTGCAGAATTGTTGTAAGAGTTGTCATAAGAATTGTTGCGGATATTATTGACATAGAAGACATTCTCTGCATGTTGTGGACAATCTTCATAGCTATGGTTGTCACCACAAATCTCACAACAAAAGGTAGGAACATCAACTTGTTGAGCGACATGTATAGGTGCAACGTCAGTAGTCCCTTTCATATTTTTATCATGTTTGTAAGATAAGAAACTTGAGCACTAAGTGTAGATATTGCATCCAATTCAATAACTTTCGAAGTAGCTTTTGCTTGTGTAGCTTTAGAAATAGGATATTGATAATCATTCTGAGCAATTCTCTCAAGAATTCTAACAGCTTCATCATACGTACAATCCAATAAAGGACCATTGGCTGATGCGTCAACAAGATTCCTTGTTTGTGAATTTAGCCTGTTATAGAAAATCTCAATCTTTGTTTCCTGTTTAATGCCATGCTTGAGGCAATGTCGAAGCAAAGATTTATAACGTTCCTATGTAGTGTGAAGATTCTCAACATCCAGTTGATGATAAGCTGTAATATCATTATAGGGACGAGCATTCATTGTCGACGGGTTAAAGCGCAAAACAAACTGTGTTGCTAGTGCATTCCAAGAAGTAATTGAGTTGGCAGGTAGCCCAAGGAACCAAGTACGACCTCTTCCCTACAAAGAATAACGAAATAACTGCATTTTCAAAGCATCATCAGGAACACCTTATTGACTAAAGGAAGCACAAATTAATAAAAATGATTTAAGATGTTCTTTTGCATCCTCATGTGGCAGTCCAACATATTGTCAATTAGAATTCAACATTTGAAACATTACTGGCTTGAGTTCAAAATTCTCAGCTTGGATTGTTGGCCTAACAACTCTTGGTTGTAAGTCATCCAAGACAGGCACTACAAAATCTCATATAGTCCTGTTTTGTATTTAATCATCTTGCGGCAACGGTGGGTTATTATCATTTTGTGGCGATATCGAGGGAATAGCAGGATTTTGTTGCTGCATCGGTGGTATAGCTGCATCATTTCTTGGTAAAGTCATATTCCTTTGTTCTTGAAGTCTCTGGATGGTTCTTTAAATTTCTGGATCAAAATCAGCAATAAACTCTGGATTGTTTCGATTCATAAAACACCTAAAATAAAATGTTAAAGTAGCGACAAAAAGAAAACAAGTTAGTAACAACTAAATATTAGATAATAAAAATAAAGTACAAAAATAAAAATAAACATCAAACAAATGTCATCCACGGCAATAGCGCCAAAACTTGATCGACTATTTAACATCACAACAATAATGTGCAAGCGTACACTGTCGATGCAAGTATAGTAGATAGATGTGACTCCATCAGATATCGATCCCACGAGGATGGTTATCTTTTTTCTATTAATATCAATGCAATGAATAAGTAAAAATGAGATCATTTGTGAGAAGAGTTGTCGGAGCAATAACTTGAAAAGAAAAACGAAATGTGATAATGATAAAATGGGATTCCAAATGTGAATATTCAATAGAATACCAAGTGCTTCTCACAAGATATGAAAGGATAGGTGATTATCACTGCAATGAAGTGCAATGAATATCTTACCAAGCTTAACTTTTATATTTGATCTAAGATTTAAACATGCACATTAACCACACCTTCCAATGATGGTAATGTAACACAGTTAAGAACAAGTGGATTAAATTCCTCTAATCCCCAAGCAACTTTTGTTGTCATGCTTGTTAGCTGAAATTGTCGTTGCACCTTCCAGTGATCGTAACCGCAATAACACTTCTGTGCTAAGAACTTTCAAACCCAAAGATTAAACAGTAGAAGCAAGATTGCATAAAATAACATTTAGCCTAGAAATCATGTGTACTTTCATACAAACATTAAATAAACAGTAATCACTAGCGTTTAGAAAAGAAATGTAAAAGAAACAAGTGAAGAATACTATTCCTAGACAACTAGACTTGCTCTTTCACTTCCCTCTTGTGTCGCACTTAGGGCTCCTTGTTAGGAGCTAATCTTCATCCTTCCCATATCAACTCACCAATGAGAGCCTTAAGCCTCCATAGTCGAAAGCTTCCAAACCTAGGTTGAAGAAGAATACGATACCAAAAAGACCCCTTTTTCTCTTTCCTTGTGAGTATTTATATTCCTCCAAATTGTGCAGGTGTCCTTTCATCAGAATCAAGCTATCGCTGGTCATACAAGTTGGTTATACCAGACTGGACAGCTTACACATTTATGCTCTTATCCGGACAGCTATCGGATGCGACGACAATCTTAGATGCAATCTGAAAATACTCATGCAGCGACATTAGTACAAAAACATGACAAAATTAAGGGTAACTAGGCTAAGGTCCATTGAGTTAGAAAATGCAATTTACTAAACTAAAAAATGATAAAATATGTGCTAAAGATAACTAAATGGGAACAACTTAACTAATAAGTAGGGGGAAAACAATGGTTCTTTCTAGCACTATCACGCTCTAATGGCGATAGTAATGTGGGCTTTATGGTATAAAAGAAATAAGTTATATCATGAAGGAATTAAAGAGTCAAGCCAGATAGTCGTCAGTTTTATAAAAGTTTTCTCCAAGGAAATTTCACAGATGGAAGATTTTTCCAGAAATACTTTAAGGGGAAACATGGAGGCCTCTAATTGAGGGTAGGGTAAGAGTTAATTTTGATGCCTCGTACCAGTTCCATACAAAGAAATCAATAGCGGGTATTTTAATATGAACTGAACATTGCTTAGTTATGGGCTCTTGCGTTTATCCGAGAGAAATGTACTTGACCCAACGACAGCGGAAGCTTATGCTTGCTTACAATCGGTGGTCTTCACAGAAGAGATGGGCTTCAGCGAGATTGAGATTGAAGGCAACTTATAAGAAATAATCAAGAAACTATCTTCCAATGAAAGAAATAGATCAGTCAATGGATGTATTATTAATGAGATAAGAAAGAAAAGTAAGGATTTCAAATCTATAAGTTTATTGCATATACCTCGGTCGGGGAATGTCGCAGTGCACGGAATGGCACAATGAGGTAGATCTTGTGATTCGCTGAGGTATTGGTTGGAAGAAGCTCCATCACGATCGAGGCAGTGGTAATGAAAGAAAAATCAGTTTTCGAAGGAGGTTGAGAAGTTTTTTCAATATTTTTTCAAGAATCTGAGTCCGGTGCACACTGTAACCATATGGTTTTCAACCAATAAAATCAAGTGTGAGGTGGTAGTTGCCAAGCTAAGATCAGTAAAGAAGAAGCAGAGAAGGCGGCTCTCTCATCTGAAATCAACGCTTTCAGAAGAAAGTTTTTTATGGGAGGTTTCTTAGTGTTTGTTTTTCTTTTTAGTTATTTGTTTTTTTTTAGTTTTCTTTATTTCCTATTTGTTTTGAGATGACGGTTGGGCACCCCAATGTTTTTCATCGTGAAGTATAGCTGTTTCTGGAAGGTGTGATAACTATTGGGCACTATTTCGAAGACCAATTAGGGGTTGACAGCTGGATAGTTTAATTTTTGTTTTTGATTATTTGTTCTCCTTTTCAAATCTCCCCATATTAATAAAAGGAAAGGTCGATTTATTATTCAAAAAAATTAAAAGATAAAAAGTTAACTTTCAATTAATAGTTAAATTCTAAAAATTTTAAATTAATTTTCTTAAAATAAAAATGATTAAAATTATTAAAAGCGATAATCTGATTTATTAAGAGAATTTTCCCAAAATAATCATGTATTACTAAATGT
Organism: Kokia cookei; assembly: GCA_039519145.1. Lineage (NCBI taxonomy): Eukaryota > Viridiplantae > Streptophyta > Magnoliopsida > Malvales > Malvaceae > Kokia > Kokia cookei. Next base: position 14,284,811 of record CM076901.1, read on the forward strand.
TTTTTTTTCGACGACAATAAATTATTTTGAAATAATTCTAAGTTTTCAAAAGAACGATTTAAACATATTTGTTTTAATTAGAAAAAAAATTTTGACAGAATTAATGCGGCTTCCAAAATTTGGCCCTGACGTCTAAGCCGAGTTTGGCAGCTTACAAGTTAGTCTTGTGATGGTACTTGAAAATGCCATTTTTGCACAATTTGTATTGTATGCATCGAAAGGAGTTTGATTTGGTAGTATGGAAGGTGTTTAAACATGTTTCTAGTTCATTCAAACTTGCTCCAGGTTGATTCTTATGAAAACAGCGAGTCACGTCGCGACGATGAACCACTAATGTCACGACGAGAAATAGAGCAAAATCTAGGTGGTGACGTCATTGCTCAAGGTCACGACGAGCACCAAACAATGAGTTATGTTGCGATGAGGAACCCCTGACATCGCGATGTCAATCCAATATTTTAGAATCCTTACAATTCAATCCTATTTCGACATTTGGTTAAAAAAAGAGCTTTCTCATAAATGGTTATGTATCATTTTATACATTCATTTTAGTTATATTTGAATGTTTAACGATTTGTAAATGAATATAGTTCAATCGTATCTGCTTTCGCAACAAATGTGACACCTTATAATTCGAGCCCGACAATTGGGTTGGGTAATGGGGTGTTACAATGAATTCCACTATTGTGAATAACGTTACATATTGTAGAAGTCGTATTTCGAATACACTAGTTTTCAATTCCTTATTTATTTGAACTCAGGCTTTTACTTACATCAAAGTATATGAGTCACACATACATAGTCCGTCCACTTAGGATTAAGGTATGTCACACTATGAACGTCATAAGTGAATAAATCCATAAATGGATTTGGGATCTGTAACACCCAAAATCCATAACCAATCTCCAATTTAGGGTCTTAAAGGTTTACAAAACTTTACGAGTTTTTTTATACATACAAATCAATCACAATTCATATAATTTCAACTAGCAACTCAGAATATTAACTCCATTTATTCTTATACATTCATTTACAACATTTCAACCAAATCAGAGATCAAATTGAATCATACAAGAACTTAAGATCTATACCACCCACAACCTGACACCATTGCCGATTAGGGTCTCGAGGTTTTCCATATTATTTAGTAATAGATACAATCTGAAACATCATTTCAAATGGATGCACTCATCAGTCTAGATTACAACTCAATTTAATTATTTCATATTCATTTACCGTATTTCAAAATAACAGAGACCTAATTGAAAAACAATAGAAACATTACACGAAACATCAAAATTCCTCGAAATAGGGGTCACACGACTGTGCCCCAAACCGTGTACCAAACCATGTGCATACTCATAATACCCATACACGACCGTGTCACAAACCGTGTGACAGGTCGTGTGGACATGCAAAATATTCTACATGCCCGTGTGTGAAACCATGTGCTAGGCCATGTGTCTACTCGAAATAGGGCCACATCATTGTGTCCCAACCCGTGTTTTGCTTATGTGAAACTTGCACCTGTTTACCTAGGGCACACGCCTGTGTGGTGGCCCGTGTGTCAAGCCGTGTGTGCCTGCGAAATGACCAAAATATGTAACAAAAATTCATACCATTAACCTAACATGTACAAATCTTGATCAACCTATTAGTTCTATTATCACGCAACCCTAAACATACAATTTTACACATGTAAGTGACCAAGCATTCAAACTCATTTCTCACCAATAAAACATTCCACATTATTACCATACATATACTTATAAATACACAATTATCTTAACAACCAATTTCATACAACAATGACCTACCAAATACATTCACCACCTCATGTGATTAACCCAACATCAATCAACATATATGTCCATCATTCAATGTAACATTTGCACTTAAACATCAAATTAACTATATTCTCCTATTTCATTACCATCAAGATAGTTTTCAAACATAATCAGGCAAATACGAAATACGACATCCTAGTACATGTCATATAACCAAGTGATTCAAAAATTACCAAACAAGCTCCCAAGATAGTGTAATTTCTTCGAGATGATCCAATCTTTTGACAGCAAAATGAAATCTACAAAACAACAAGAAGTCCACGGGTAAGCTTACATAGCTTAGTAAGTTCGCAAGTAAGAATAATTTACCACATCATATAGCGTCTTGCCACATGACATACTTCATTCGAGGCTCGTTACGAAATAACGCTCCTCCTAAGCTGAAATAGCATTATGCTCTAACTGAGACATAAGCAATCACATAGTCTTATGTAACGATGAAAATATATAGACTTTTTCATACCCTTTTTGACCTAATTTCATGCAAATTTTGAGTAATTAATGTTGAAAAATATAATTTATTTAAAAATAATTGATTTGTGCTAAAATTTATGACATTGATTTTTAATTATTTTTATAAATATTAAGCATGAATTTGATGATTTTTTTTGATAGATTTGCACAATTTATGAAAATCGGTTTGGTAGACACTACTGACAGCTTACACTTGTAACACCCATAACCCATCTCTGTTACCAGATTAAGGTTAAGGTGCATTACTAGTCAACCAAACACTTAATCTCATATCACATATCATATGTATACCTTGAACTTAAAATCGTGCCTTTAAGGCCTTAAAAATCGCTTAGAAACAATTTAAGACTAATTTGAATCAAATAAAAAAAATTAAGAAAAAGTTGAAAAGTTTGAGAAAACCCGTGTGCTTGCCCGTGTGTATGCTCAAAAAAGGGACACACAGTCGTATCACTGATCGTGTGTAAAACCGTGTGTGCTTACGAAAATGGGTCACATGACCGTGTGCCAGGTCGGTGTACCCAAAGGTGACTAAAATCAAGCTCAAACTTAACCTATTTATTTAGGGACTTAAACTCATACATCAATTTTACCATACCTTAAAACACCCTAAAAAGATATCCAAATTTACATGCCACTTATAACTAAACCAGCATAAGTGATCAATTACCAGATAGTGTGGCCTCCAACAGTAATCCAATCTGTAGTTTGTATCTGACGATCTGCAATGAAGAAAAATCAAATAAGGTAAGCTCACTTAAAACTTAGTAAATTCATAATAAATTTAAATTCAACTCATCATAAGGGTTGAAACCTTTTACAAGATAATTTAATATTAGAATCATGAATTTGTAGATTTTCTATACACATAAAAAAAATCTCACAAGGTTAGTAAATTCATATGTAAACATGTACTTTACCATGATATCAAACTTATACATGAAAATCACATTTAGCATATAAATCAAACATCATATTTACACATAACCAAATCACATACCATTTTATATAACATTCCTTTCCTATGCAACACATCCTCATAAGGTCGATGAGTATCACCAAGAAACATATAATTTTAACAATTAATGTAACTTGTAATAATAACACATTAAGTATATATATCATTCACCATATGTTTAATAAACATATTTCCTCATTTTGACCACTTGTATCAACGTTTTCCAATTCGCACGTCTTGACTATATTCTTGTAACATAATATATACAAAATCATTTAAGTCTTTAACATTTGTTAAACCATATTAAATATCTTCCAGATCAGAGAATATTTGATAGTTTCCAAGAAACCTAATACAATTCAAAATTTTCCTTAAAACTTCCAGTCTCTAAAAGGTTTCATTTGTAGTCAATATCATATTCATATAACATTTCAATAATTTATCATAAAGGATCAATATACATGCTAATTGTGCTTTACGCTCGTCAGCTTTCACACGTTTACGCTCTTCAGCTATATAAATGCGTTTACGCTCGCCAGCTTGCACACGTTTACACTCGTCAGCTTATATATATACGCACTTACGCTCATCAGCTTGCACACGTTTACGCTCGTCAGCTTATAAATATATATGCGTTTATGCTCGCCAGCTTGCACAAGTTTACGCTCACCAGCTTGCACACGTTTACGCTCGTCAGCTTATGTATATGCGTTTACACTCGCTAGCTTGCACACGTTTACACTCGTCAGCGTATATATATGCGTTTACGCTTACCAGCTTGCACATGTTTACACTCGTCAGCTTATATACGCTCACTAGCTTGCTCACGTTTACACTCGTCAGCTTATATACGCTTATCAGCTTGCACACGTTTACGCTCGTCAGCTTATATATATATGCGTTTACGCTCGCTAGCTTGCACATATCAGATAGTTCTTATTTATCAATTAGAAGATCAATTTAGCTAATAATGCAATTTAGTTCAATTTACTAATTTTCATATACAATTCTATTTAATTCATTTATATCATAAATAAAAACTAACATATCATATAATTAATTAAATCTTTCTTTTTCACATGAATTTAAATATATTCTTTCATTACTTATAGTCATGGCCTTCAATCATAATTTCATTTCAATTATACCATTTCAAGCTCATATCCATATATTTCATATTTTCTAATTATAATATTCAACTTAAACATCATCACCAATTATTCCAACTCATCACATAATTATTTCAAACAATCAAACTCAATTTCAACATGAATAGATATGTCTTAAATTACAAAAATAACATATAATTAATTTGATAAATTTACAAACTTACATGTTGAGTGGCTACACCAAACGGCTCAGTTGACAGCTTTTTCCTTGCCTTGTATGTCCTCCACGCGATGTGAATCTTGATCTAAATAACAATTTCACCCATTAACACTTAATATCACACATCAAAATCTTTTTTTTTATTATGGTTCCCTTTTATAGTAACTTTACACAATTTACTCTCAAAGATTTAACTTTTATAATAATATGATATTAACTCAAACTCAAAGTTTAACTTTAATATAGGGATAATAATTTCAGCTCATGCTAATTCCTAATCACATATACAAAATTTCACTAACCAAGCCTATCTCCTCACTATCGTCTTCTATTATTCATCAAGCTTAATCCTTAAAAATCAATTTTAAAATTGTACATAAGTACCCATATCTAACTCATAACTACAACCTTATCCATGGCAACCAAAATTTAACAAAACTCAAATGTTAAAACCCTAGATCTTCAATGACCTTTCAAGTATTTCCCTATTTTAGTAAACCCACATAACACAAGCCCTACTATAATAAAATACAAGAATTTCGCCAAAATCTTACAAGTAAAGCAGCTTGGCTGAACCAAATTTCTCCCAAAATCCTTCCTTGGTTCTTCGTGGGTGAAGAAGAAAGTGAGAAGGGAAAGTGACAATTTCTTTCCCCCTTTTTCCTTCTTAATTCTTTACGTTCTAATTTATTATTTAAAAAAATAGCTAACCATTTTATCAACACAAAATTTTTTGGTGATTTTACCAACCCCTTCCACTAACGTGTAATGTGGTTTAATTACCACTTGACTCCTTCAAGCTTCATTTTATAAATAGGCAACCTACAATACTCATAGTTTTCATTTTTGTCACTTCTACTTCCAAATCCCTTAATTTTAACTAGTCATTATTTCTACCAAATCAATAATTAAACATATTTTAATATGATTTTACCCACTCCCCTAATTAGAATTGCCATATTTTATAATTTATTCCTCAAAACATGTAGTCCCAAACTACTATTCTCAACTTCAAATAATCAGGGTATTATAGTCCCCATACTTAATGTAAGCACTACACAATTAAAATTACTTATCCGAAAAATCAATTAGCCTACAGATCAACTATGTAAATATTTTTATTAAATATTTACGGGCTCAGTTCCTAGTTACGGAGTCTCAAAATTACACTTTTTTACACCCTTAACTTTCGGGTCGTTACAACATCGTTGAAGGAATTTTTACATCGAATTAATAAAAAGCTAAGAAGAATATTTTTGAAGCCAAGGTTCAGGCCAATATGAAGCTAAAATATGCTTTATAATTATATTTTTAATTCAAATTAAATTGAATTAAAAATAAATTATAAAGGCTGAACTGAAGTGGATTGATGTGAATGCAAACAAGGGTCGAACCACCTCTAATTGGGCTAGCCATGTTCCATCCAAGTACTGACCATATTCAGCTGAAATGTTGAACAATTCAACCTTCCAAAACAGCCCTCAAACTTTCCCAAAAATTCCATTCCAACCCCTCCTCTTTTAATGGTTTCAAATTCTCACTCCTAGCTTATTTTAAGCAAGCTTTGAACAAGTCAAAGCTTGTGTGTGGTAGCCGGCCATGGGGGAGTGTGTGGCTAATATTTATTCACTAAATATAGCCACCACATCTCACCTCAACTCCACTTATAAATACACCCTCATTTCACCTCATTTCACAAACCAAAACAATTCTTTCTCTCTTCTTTCTCTCTAGTGTTCTCTCTAGCTTTTCAATTTCATTTTCCCTCATTCCCTTATCGATTTCCCCTCTTGAGAAAAATTGGTTCTTCAGCCCTTCCATAGCCTTTGTTTAGTGTTCATCAGACACCTCGATCTAAGAAAAATCGAGCAAGAATGATGAAGAACGCAACAATTGTATTTAGAAATCGATGAATTTAATTCTAGTCTTTTTTAGATTCTTGTTTGTTATTATGATGAATACTATTATGAATGCTATTAATTATTTAATTGAAATGGCTTAAATTCTTTAAGTGTTGAGTTGATTGTGTTTAATTGCTTGTTTATATTTAATTGATGTTTATATTGTTATAGGCCCTAAATATTTTGTTTAATTAAATATTATCATGCCTAAGTTATTATTGCATTACCCTTGTGATATAACTATTGAATTAATCATATAAGCGCATTGAAATTGTAATCAATGTATGCACTATTTAATTTGTGCATGTCTAATCTTCTAAGGGAGCTGAAGGTTAGAATTGTGACGGTATTAAACAATACATAGTCTTGCATAACTTGCAAGATTTTTGTGATTAAATTGTTTCAACATAGAGATATGATTGTTACTTCACTTAATCCTTTACATGCTTATGATTGTTAATTAATTGGTTGAATTGACATAGAGATATGTTTAAGAGATTCTTTAGCTTTCATATAGTATGTATGTGTAATAACACATTTGCTTATTAGAATTGATTTTGTCGGTTGAATTGGCATAGAGATATGTTCAAGAGATGAATGAATTTTAGTAAGTAATGTTGTTCATAAGTTATAAAAGTATCGGGTTGTCGTGAATATTAATTCATAACAAGCATGGACATGAGTTAGATTTAATTAAGTAATTAAAGCAATTAACCGAACACATTTATGTCATATTGATTAAAAACTTTAGAAATCGTGAATAGGAATATAATTTAGTCTTAGCTTAACTTAGTTTAATTTAGTTTGGAACACTTAGCTTAATATATCCCACAAATATTATCTTGTTCATAATCAAATTGTTAATTAAATATTTCATAAATATTTTTCATAGCACAATCTCTGTGGGTACGATACTTGACATTTACTTATCACTTTATTACTTGAATACGATTGTGTACACTTGCACATTTTCATCGTTCCACCTTACGCTCTAACCGAGATGTAAACAATCACATAGCCTTACGCTCTAACCAAGACGTAAGCATTCCAAAGCTCTACCCGAGCTATACATAGCCTTACGCTCTAACCGAGACGTAAGCATTCTAGAGCTCTACTTGAGCTATACATAGCCTTACGCTTTAACCAAGACATAAGCAATCACATAGCCTTACGCTCTAACCGAGACGTAAGCAGATCGAAGCTCTACCCGAGCTATATTAGAGTATCGCTCTATCCCAGCCACCTCTTGAAGTAAACAATGATTCTTCTGCCTGTCGGTAAGACATCCAATACTAGCTCCCAAAATTGTATAGTCCCTAATGTCATTTCCTTTGTGTCCCAAATATTCATGAAGTTTATATGTGTCATATGCCATGCCATTTCAATTAACTTCCTTCACATCATACCATTTCGAGCTCACATCCATATAATTCTTATTTATCAAACATAATATCGAATTAATCAATAATGTTATTGTTTAAATTTATTAATTATCATATATCAATCGAATTAATTCATTCGTAACACAAATATTAACTAACATAACACATAATCATTTAAGCATTTCGTTGTCACCTAATTTCAACTATATTATTTCATCACTTTCAATCATGCTCCTCAGTATAATTTCATTTCATTTTAATTCAATTATACAATTTAATGTTTACTAAGCAAACAAATTTAAATACAGCACACTTAAATTATTTCAATAATTTACGAACAAAACATAAATCAATTACTTTACTGTAAGAACTTACCTGAATAAATTGCAGCAATATATAGTACAAAGACAATTCTATAACTTTCTCCTCATCATGATTTTCAACCCATTCTTGATCTAAAATAATAATTTCATTCAATTAATTAATTCCAATAGTAAAATAAACTTATTTTATGCAATTGAATAATTTTTGACATTTTTACAAAATTGCCACTAATATTTTACTTTTATGCAATTTAGTCCTTAAGCTCAAAACTTGCAATTTAACCAATTTCAAGCAAACCAAGTTCAGCCAAGTTATTCTTTAATTCCCTACAGCCCATACATATTATTATTCCACCTTAAGACCTTGTAAATTTATCACTTTAACGCTTTAGTCCTTAAATATTATAATCATCTAAAACTACTTTACAAAATCATTAAATCTAACAACCAAACTCATAATACTTCCATAAATTTTCAAGAACAAGCTCATTCATCAATGGAGAAATTTATAACATTTGACAGATTCACAAATTAGTCTTTGCGCTAGCTAGATTAAGCTAATATGAACTCAAAAACATAAAAATTACTAAAAACAGACGAAATCTCACATACCTGTTGAAGGACTTGAGATGGTCGAATGTTCTCTCCTCTCCTTTTAGGTTTCGATTATCAAAGGCCAAAGAAGAAGATGAAAACCCCTTCTTTTCTTTCTTATTTTGGTTTTAAAACCATTTATTTATCAATTTACTATTATGCCCTTAGTTGACACCTAAATTTTAACTAAATATATAAGTCAAAATCATTTACTCAAATCACAAATGGTCTAATTACCATTTAAGGACTTTTTTAGGCTATCCCCTCTCAATTTAACATATTTAAATCAATTATTTCTACATTTGCATCCTTTACAATCTTGTCCTCTTTACTTAATTAACTACCTCAACAATAAAATTTCTTAACCAAAATTTAATACTATACTAATGACCTCGTAAATATTTATTTAATATTTACTGTCTAACACATCAAATTTGTGGCCTCGAAACCACCATTCTCGATCATACTAAAAATAAACTAATTAGTAAATCTTCATTTAACTAGGATTTAATTGAAATTTACCAAAATTTAAAGAGTTCCACATCATTTTTGTTATTAGGCCATTTGAGGAGGGTCTAATTTTAGAAATCCTTCAATCATATTAAATTTCAATTAAACAAACTTGTTTTCAATTTACCCTTAAACTAACTAAGACTAAATAAATAAATAATCGAAAAGTTAGATGAAGGTAATGATATTCACCACCGATTAGACTTTTTAACAATGGTGTAATTACCACTTTGATCCCTCTTATTTTCAATCAATAGCAATTAACTTTTACCTCTGTTACAATTTACTCCTTTTCCTTTAAGGAATGAATCATCAAAATTACCAGACCAAACTTCAATTCACATATAATAAGACTCTATAAATATTTAATAAAAATATTTACGATCCTAAATTTTAGAAACAAGGTCCCGATACCTCATTTTCTAAAACCACTTGACTTTTGAACCAAACCAATTATACTAAATTTTAGTTCAATAAAAAATTCACCAATTCAAAATTCTATATAAAATTATTAATGACTCATATAATTTAAACACTCATTATATGAATTTACTTGTCGAGTTTATGATCCCAAAACCACTATTTTTGACACCACTGAAAAACGGGCTGTTACATGATCTATTCTTCTTAGGTTCAGTCTGATGTATTTTTAGTCACATATGTCTCTATCTTTTGGGAGTTATCCGCTCAGATGCCCAAGACAAAGCATCTTCCTAATTGGACTTGATAGACGGCACATTAATCTTTCAATCGGTTTTGTGACACCCTTCACCCCACCCGGTCGTCGGATTCAAGTTATGGGATGCTAAAATCATTTTTGAAGCAAATACGGACAACTAACATTCAAATTAAACATAAATCATACAATTATCGCCAATTTAGTTCATAATCACCAAAGACTACCATTTGTGGAGCTTAAGTATGTTCTAGAATCAACTCATAATTGAACAAGGAGTAATTTGCAAAATTTTCAAAATTTCTTATCAAACATATCATAAATAAATCCGTCAAATATTCAATCATGTCATAACCACTCATTTATTATGATATAAAATTAAATTCTAGTCTTAATCGAGCATACGAAAGCCCTTTTATTGAACTGAGCATATATGACCAAATTACAAGGTTTTGAAAATTTGGGGCCGACATCGCGACATAACTTCCTCCACATCATAACGTCGCCAAATAGTTTTCCATGTCATATCATCGGACCACTCGACATTGCAACATCACTCACTATCAGTCGATGTTGCGGCAAGGAAAATTGCTAGTTGTGATGAGGACCTCCTAATTGGTAAAAATTAGTCATTTTGGTACCTATTTCAAGATAACCTTTTAACCTAACCAAGTGGTGCATTTTGCAAAACATTTACCTACACAAAACCATTCTAATGATAACCCAAAAAAATCATTTTTAAACCATTTCACACTAATCAATTCATCATGCCACATTTGGCTCCCAAACATGTCAATTTAACCTAAGCAATCTCATTCTATTCAATCATGTCTTGTTTCTATTCAAATCAATATTTTTCCCATTCTAATTCATTCCCATAAATGTCATTCAAACATCACACCATATTACCAAGACAAGCACATATCCACATTAGCATCAGCCTTTCCAAAACTAAGCATTAGGTACAGTTCAACAAGTTAACATATCAAGCTAACACATATAAACACTTATGTATATGCCCCATAACCATAATTAAAACAAGCAAAAGTCTACCAAATTGATGATTGGATAATGTGAGCTTTGTGGTGATCCGAAGGACGAATTTCGCAAACCGGAGATCTATAAGGAAAAAGGGAATGATGGATAAGCATTTTGAATGCTTAATAAGTCTATATGAAATTTACTTAACTTACCTTGACAGTACAACAATTTAAACAATTTTGATAGATTGGTATCTAACATGGCATCCATTAGCATCCTTATACTTTCATGTGCAATTTCACAATACACCAAAAAAGGTTAGTTCATTTGCATTGATATATCATGATACTCAAATCATATGTATATATATACAATCATTCCATCATACATCAAATACTATAAAAAGTATGCAAATTTTGAAAAGATAATCATCCGATCCATATTCAATCATTTTAATCATTTCATTTCCATTTAACTACCATTTTCTATCCGAAAAACTATAGCAATTTAAATTCGAATACATGAGACTAATTTACTTCCAAAAATTGTAGAGTTGTTTTACTTATACAAGCTTTATTTGATTCTTCTCACTCAAGTTGTCGAGAATCTACAATATATGCTGGATCTCAACTATCGATAAAGAATAATTCGATTTGCTCATAGAAGTGTGATATTTGGGATTTTCACATAAGCTGTAGGTCAAGTTTACTTTTACAAACTTTATTCGATGATGCTCACTCAAGTTGTCGAGAATCCGCAACACATGCTGGATCTGAGGCATTGTTAAAGAAATCCCTGACCAACACTCAATTTCTTTTAGAACCTTAATGGCATGTCATTCGTTACCCATTTGTTTAATAAGTTCAACCGACATCATTGCCAGTTTTATATCATTACAAAATTTGAAATTATATACTCATTTTTCACATTTCGAATAACAATCCACATACATTTTTAACCTTGAAACATCATCATATATACTACTCAACCATATATCAATTTCACATATAATCATCATCATGTATCTATTAATATTTGTAATGACTCGTATTTAGTAGCATCAAAAACGTTGGTTTTGAGACCTTAATTTCGACTTAGGAGTCCATGAATTTCTATTCAATTATATTTATTAATTAGAGAAGGGTAGCATTTAAATCAGGTTAAGAAAAATTTGATGTTGATTGGTGAATTTAGTTAAAAAAGATTTAATTGTAAAAGTTTCAAAAGCATGTCCCACTAGTTAAAAGAATTAAAGAGTTAGTAAATTAGAAGTTGGTGGATTAAAGTGGAAACTAAACCATGAAAAATGATAGTGGACAAATATGGACTAAGTTTAGTTAATTGTTAAGTTATGAAATAAGGGTAAAAAGGTAAGTGAATAATAATAAATTAAAATAAACTAAAGTTAGACAAAACAAAGAGAAAATATTATTTTCTTCTCTAACTTTGCTTTCATCAAAAATTGGAAAGAAGAAAGCCATTGGAGAATCTTGGCATTTTCAAGCTAAATCTTCTTGCATGTAAGTGTTTTAAGTCTCCATTTTAATGGAAATTGTATATTTAAAACTACTGAAGCTAGATCAAGTTATATTAGGGATTATTTTTGTATATTGTGAAGAGTGAAGCGATGGGTTTTTGGGACTGTAAATTGTCCTTGAATATGGGGATGAAAGCATTAGTTTGATGTTTAAATTGATTAATTTTTGGGTGATGATCTTTGTTTAGTCTAACTCTCAAGGACTTAAATGTAGTGAAGTTAAAAATAAGCATATTAATCTTGAAAATTTCAGCATGTGAGGACTGGTTTTTGAGACTGTCATTGTACTGAAAATGTTAGTTAAACGTTTTAGTTTAATGACTTGATAAATGGTTACTTTGAATAGGAATGTATGCTTCGATTAGTTTCAAGAATTTAAATGTTACAAAATTAAAATAATAGGGTTAAAACCAATGAATTTTGGTTGTGTATGAAACTGTTTGGGAACTCCATAAATTCAGTTAGTTTTAATTTGAATTAAATATATTAATTGATTAAATGTGAAGTAAGGAAACAATTTGACAAGTAGTATTCCAAAATGGATTGACACAGTTTCTTCTTTGAGTGTTCTTCTTTTGAAAGATAATCATTTTCACAAAAAAGTTTCAGCTAAGTTATGCAAGTTGCAATCTTTAAGCATCATAGATCTTTCTCAAAATATGTTTTCTGGTCCTATACCTTCTTGTTTGGGAAATTTATCTCTTCTAATGAAAGGGAATAAGATCCTAGCAACTGGGTTCTATCTTCTATTTACAAAAGCGGATGAACCAACGTCCATTTTGATGAGAAAATTGGAATGGTATGTAAATCCTCATTATCCTACCAGCTACTTAGAAGAGGTAATAGTGTTCACAAAAAATTTTAGGTTCTATTCGTACGAGGGCAACATCCTTGAATATATGATCGGGATTGATTTATCTTGCAATAACTTAACCGGTCATAACCCACCAAAATTAGGGACTTTAAGTGAAATCCATTCTTTAAACTTGTCGCACAATAAGTTGATCGGAGTTATACCCTCATCATTCTCAAAACTTCAACAAATTGAGAGTCTGGATCTTTCTCACAACAACTAAAGTGGTAAAATCCCCAATCAGTTGGTCGAGCTGAACTCTTTGGAGGTTTTCAGCGTGGCATACAACAACTTGTCAAGTAGCATTCCTGAACCAAAAGCTCAATTTGAGACCTTTATTGAAAACAGTTACGAAGGAAACCCTTTTCTTTGTGGAGATATACTGCATAAAAGTTGTTCCAGAACTGATTCACCATCAAGATATCAACTGTAACAAAATATAAAGGAGAAGATGGTTTGCTAGATACTTATGGTTCTTGTGTGAGCTTTTTGGTTTCTTCTGTAATTGTGGTGTTGACAATTTTTTTGTCCTCTACATAAATCCATATTGGTGAAGAGATTGGTTTTCTCTTATTGGAAAGTGCATCACCACCTGTCGCTACTCAAATGTGGGCAATTTTCTTGCTTATCACATTTTCAGGCAATGTGTTTAGCTACTCAAATTGTGATTTGACTTCCTCACCTAATTGCTTAATTGTGCTAAGTTAGGTGGTGATGAATATTTTGTTGACTTTTGTATTTTGAATAAAAGCTCTTATCTTTATGAAGAGGAAGTTTATAGTTTTATCTTATGGTTTTATCATTTTCAACTATCCATTTCTATGAATTTTTTTTTGTTGACTTTTTTTTTCTATGAAATTTTATGTAAAATCATAATCCATTATTATGTATATACAATAGCTCTTTGAATTAAATTAATTGAATTTATCAACTTTATATTCTCACCAATAAAACATACATTCAAAGTTCAAATAAGTTCCACACCCAATTTTTTACTACAATACTCAAGAATGTGCTCATCATCAGAAATCTGAAATATTCCACTCTAATTAACATTATGATTTTATAAACAACAAAAAAGTGTGATCCTTTTTTAAAGCTCGTTTTTTTTTTTTAATGAAATGGGATTGGTAAAAAATCAGCACATGTGTCATGTGTGAAGAAAATCAGGTTGTCTATTCATGTTGTAATAAGTAGCTAATTATAGTTGATCCTACAAAATCAAAATTAAATCAGGTATCTATATATTCTGAAGAGTGGACGGACCTTAGAAGTTCCTTCAAATTTGCATGAACATGTTCTGGTCCTAAACACTTTATGTAATAGCCCAGTTCTCAGTGGTGTTGGAAATAGTGGTTTCGAGACTACAACTTCGAAGAGTCGAGTCGTAAATTATTAATTATTGCACATTTATGACATCATTAGTGACATGTTAAATTTTGGTACAAGAATTTTATAGTTTGAATAGTTAATTAAGCAAAATGGACTAAACTGTAAAAGTTACAAAAGTAGAGTATGATAAAATGGAGGGACCAAATGAAAAAACTAACCAAAGAAAATTAGTTAGTGGATATGCATGAGATAAATTGAATATAAAAAAAATTACAAAAATGCCATTAGGTATATATATGAAATTAAAAGAAGAAAAATAGAATATTTTCACTTCTTCTTCTTCCTCTTCACGACTAAGGCAAGGGAAACTAGAGTTTTGCATTCCAAAGTTTAAGCTTTGATTTGAGTAAGCAAATGTTATTCATTTTTAGTAATTTTTATGTTTTTGACTCCCTATTAGCTTAATTTAGCTAACCCAAGGACCAATTTGTGAATCTTTCAAATATTATAAAACTTGTCATTGATGAAAATGCTTGTTCTTGAGAGTATGGATAGATTTGAATGCTTGATTAATAGGATCACTGATTTTGTACAATGGTTTTTGATGAAATTAGGGTTTGAGGACTAGATTATGAAAATGGTGAAAATACATATCCTTGTTATGAAATAGTTGGATGGAGGTGTTGGGTGAACACCCATGGATATTCGACTGTGATAGGACTGAATGAAAAAGGTTATTTTGCATGTTTAGATCTTAAGGACTAAATTAAATAAGAAGTAAAGTGTTAGGGGTAAAATTGTAATTTTCCCAAAATAATCAAATTGTGTTAAATGATTTGATTGTGTGGTTTAATGTGAGAATTGGATGATTTGTGGACGTAAACTACGATCGTGCCATAGATTGCGGGAAAAGGAAATTAGCGAAATAGTCCCTAAAGTTTAACCTCAATTACAATCCAGTCTGGTGAGTTTGTATCGTTAAATTTTAATTTAAATTTCATATATTTGTTTGCAAACAATTGTTATGAGTTGGAATGATGATCGGAAGTGTGGAAGACAGGAACAAAGGAAAGAAAGGGTTAACGGGCTTTGAGTCGTAAATGAAAAAGGTCTGATGACTATGTGCCATCGTGAGTATATGAATCCTTTATGGATTATGAGTCCAATGACTATGTGTCATCGTGAGTATATGAATCCTTCACGGATTATGAGATCCGATGACTATGTGTCATCGTGATTATATGAATCCTTTACAGATTATGAGGCCCGATGATTATGTGTCATCGTGAGTATATGAATCCTTTACGGATTATAAAGTCTGATGACTATGTGTCATCGTGAGTATACGAATCCTTTATGGATTATGAGGTTCGATGATTATGTTTCATCATGACTATTAAATGAAATGAATCCTAATATGGATTAAAGGTTCAATGACTCTATGTCATCGTGAGAATCAAATGCGAATTGAAACCAACATCAAAATTTTATAGCTTACTCAGTTTGGTTGATTAAATTTTACAACTCTTGAAGTCTGGTAAATCTACTTAACTTTATGAACTTACTAAGCTTTGAAATGCTTACCTATGGAAATTGTTGTTTTGTATTTTCAATTTTTGTTGTTCGAAGATCGGATCATCTTGGAGCATCACACTATCTTGGAGTTTGTTCGGTGGTAATCATATCATTTGGTCTTATGGCATGTACTAGGATGAATTGACTTGTCTTGTATGGATAAATGAATCTTTTGTTGTGAATTCTTGATGAATATTGGCCAAGTTAGTATGTAGTTATATATGATATGCATGTTCTATTGATTTCTGTATATGACTAATCTTTTGTTGTGACTTACCTAATATGGCAGGTACTATCTTTTGTTGTATGCAAGGTCTTGAAACCATGTACAATATATTGGTATATTTCATTTGAGGTTATGAAGTGATGAATGGTTGATAAACTTGTAGTTTATGCATGTTCTATTGATTTCTGTATACTTGTTTCGGTAGAACTCATGCATGTATCGATAAAAGTACAGGGTAGGAGAGAGGTTGTTTATTGGGTTAGGTTGTATCGGTAGTTCTATGTATGTTTGTATTGGTAGCTAGGATACTTGTATCGGTAGAAGTTGCAGGGTAGGACTCCCTAGCTCTCTGGAGTTTTTAGTTTCAATAGAATCATGACTTGTATCGGTAGAACTTACTCAAGTATCGATAGAAGTTTGCATTATTTCTAAGTTGCTCACTATCTTAACTACTACCAATACTTGTCGAACAGGTATCGATAGAACTCCCCAAAATCATAAAAATAGCATTTTTACCATTTTTGAGTTAGCAAGTGATACTTGGACAAGAAGAAGGAATTTTTAGAACTAAGATAGGGAAACAAAACAGTGGCAGAGTACGAACGAGAATTTGTACAACTCGGCAAGTATGCTAAAGAGATCGTCCCGACGGATGAAGCCCTATGTGTCCATTTCAAAGACGGGCTAAACATCGAGATCAAAATGATGGTAACTGGTTCTGAAATTTGACCGTTGGTGGTTTTAGCAGACATATCTCAAAAGATGGAAAAAAATCTACAATAGCAAGAGACAGAGAGAAAGGAGGTTTCAGGAATTTGGAAAGAATAATATTGCTAGGACTTTATTTATGCCGCCTAATCGTGGTATGAACGTCACAGAAATTTGTGCAAGCGCACATTGTCGATGCAAGTATAGTAGATAGGTTTAAAACTATCAGATATCGATCCCACAGAGATTGTTGCTTATGTTTATAAGTCGATGCAAAGGAAGTTAAAACAAAAGAGATTGTGATGAATAATGTCGGAGCAAATTAATAAGAAAATGCAGTAAAGGGTTGAGAATAATTTTTCGTAGCAATTTAAGAAAGCTTAAGAAGTAAAGACAGTGATAATGAAATGGAGTTCCCTAAATTGAAAAGTTGGCGAATAGCTAAATATGATCACAAGGTAAATGATAGATAAATTGTCACCGCAATTAAGCTCAATGAAATCTTACCAACCACGACTTCCCTATTTATAAAAGACTCAGATACTTACACTAACCACACCTTCCAGTGCTAGCAATGCAAAATATTCAAGAACAAGTGGATAGAATTCCTTCGATCCTCAAGCAACTTCCAGTGCTGGCAATGCAAAATAATTTGTCGTTGCACTTTCCAATGACAGTGACTACAATTACACTTCCATGGTCAAGCAATTAAATTCAAATATAAACGATGAAGGAAAGATTTAGTAGATATCATACTTGATCTAAAATTAAATTGTACTTCCATACAAATTCAAATAATCAAAATTCATCAGCGTTAAAAAAGAGAATAACAGAATGAATTGAACCATCCTATTCTTAGTCTACTAGAACCATTCCCTTACACTCCTCTTGCATCGCAATTAGGAATGCTCCTCGTCAGGAGCAGATTTACTATCTCGTCACAGTCAAGTTGCCCTCAAGGAAGTTAAGCTACCATGGAAGCAAGCTTAAGAAAAAATGTAGAAGAAAAAGTTTTAATGCGTCAAAAATTTGGAAGATCAATTCCCCTCAAGAAGATCCTCTCTCAGTATTTATTAACCACTACCCAGTACAGGTGTCCTCACTTTTAGATCCAACTTCCTCTAGCTATACAAGTTGGTTATACCAGCTATACACGCACACAGATCTGGTGTGTTGATCAGACAGTTATCGGTTGCAGTGACATTTCTGGTCATAGATTTGGATTCTATTTTGCGGCGACAACTCTGGATACCTTCATGCGTTGATCTTTCAAGATAGATTCTTCCACTGACATCTTTGGGTGCAATACTGAACAACTAATTGTGGCGACATTAGTAACAAAAATAGGATAAAATTAAATAAAATTAAATCGTGCATCATTGAGTTAGAAAATGTAGTCACTGAGTTAAAAATGCTAAAAATGCATGCCAAAAAGGATAAAATGGGAATAAATTATACCCTAAGTAAGGAGAAATCAATGGTCTTTTCTAATGCTACATCCCCCAAACTTGAATTTTTATTTGTCCTAAAGTAAACAAAAGCTAGCAAAGTCATAGAAAAATGTTTTGTCAAAGCAAAAAGTTTTGTCAAAGCAATAGCCATTCTAGTAACTTAAATCTTCTAAAATCCTTATGTATGAATTACACTCGCCGACAATTTATAGGTATGAATAATCAGAATTGCAACTTCATCAATGCTAATATCATGCTTTAAATCTTAACTTCTTCCTACCAACTCAACATTTATTATAAACATTTTTTATTTTTTCATGTGACTGAGGGATGTCATTGCATTACTATACCCTTGTTCTTGGGAAGTAACAATGGGGTGCAACAAACCCCCAAGGAGTATGTAATTGCGCCGACACACACTCTTGCAGTGACAGCCTTTGGCTAGGTTACTTTTTCTAACACTTGCATTGGAGTGTTCCCCCTTAACAGTTCACAATACACCCACATTGGAGTGTCTTTTATTTATAACTATACTTATATACAAGTAACTGTAAATGGAAAATTTAGTGAAAATTCAAATAATGATACTATCCATTCATTACTAATGCAATCTCAACCATTCATCCAAAAATAGAAGACACAATTCAATTACATTTATCCAACTCATTCATTAGCATCTCACGTGATTCAAGAATTAAGCATTGAATTAAAAAAAATTGCAATCACATTTCCCATAATATTGCGTGCTTTCATTGAATTCAAAAGGACAATTTTTTTCAAATGTGGGTGCAATTGCATTTCCAATCCATATACATTCCCCCCCAAACTTAAAGTCTGCATTGTCCCCAATGCATTGACATTAATTTACAAATATATATGGAAATGCAATGACAAATGCAGATGCAGTGACAATAAAAATGCAGGGACAAAAGAAATGTGATGAAAATGATATTACAACTACATGATATGCATGAAATCTAAACTAAGTGCTAAAAAAATAAAATTAACTCAGTGTGCTGCAGTCGAAGATGTGGCTGCATGGGTTTTCTTCTTTTTCTTCCTGCGTTCCTCCTTAAGTTTCTTTTTATCCTTGGTGCGCTTTCGTTTCTTTTCTTTTGGCTTAGCCGGATCCTCGGATTGCTCCTCCAAATTAGACTGTGCCCCGACTTCATCGACCATGACGTCAAAAGGGTGTCTCTCAGCAAGTGGTGCCACATAAGGCACTATGGCTAGACGATTGGAATCCTCATTACTGATTGTCATGGTCTACCTGACTCACATCAGGTTGCGCCAAGTCTTCAACATTTGCACCCACAACTTCAGGTGCGGCGACAAATTCCTCAGATGAATCTGTCGCGACAGTAGGTTCTTCCTTTCTTCCTTCTTTTCCTTCCTCCACTCATTCTTCTTCTTTTTCTTCTTCTTTTTCAGCATCAATCTCCACAGCCTCCAAAGGCTTGTTTACTCCCTCAACATTAGCATCCTTCTCAACCATATTAGCCTCTAGGTTAGTAGAAAAATTGTCCTCGAACAGGATGGCAAAATTTTGGTAGTATCTTCAACACCCTTCGAGTTCACCTCGTGATCATCATCACAAATGTGGACCATCTGTGAAAATGTGACTGAATGGTCCCTTTCTTCTGAGGCAGCCCTCTCAGTTGAAGGCGTAACTTCTCTGATAATTGGAGGGAACACCGGAAACTCTGGTATAGGTGTTTTGATGAGATTGCATAATGTCGTCACAATAGCACTATTCTATGCCCTTGTGTAGCATAGAACAGGTTCTGTGATTGCTCCATATCTTCAATTGCATTGACAATTTTTATCTGTCAAACATTGATTTTATCAGCAATCTGTTCCACCTCTGTAACCTTACGCCATAACTGAGGGTCTGTGGCAACATGAGTTTGCTTTTCCTCTTTTTTTACTTTGTCTTTCCCTTTCTTAGTTACAGCTTCCTTCACAACAAGAGTATCCTTCCCTTTGGTCATGTGCTCAACAGATACATCATTAATTGGCCCTTTTTTGTCTAACAACTCTTGTCCTTCACGAGGCACCACGCCTCATTGTCGGCACAATTGCATGATGAGTGAAGGGAATGTCAGGATGCCTGTTTACCTGCTGCACAGTCAGCAATCTCTTGGTGCAGAATTGCATCGACATTAATACGTCTACCTTTAATTATCGAATGGATTAAACACATTCAATTCAAGGTAATTGTGGTACTATGGGTAGAAGGCATTCGACGACAGTTTATGAAATGGAGCCAAACCTTACTCTATACAGTGAGGAAGCGACAGTGCATGGTAGAGTTGTTTGGATTGTTACCCGTCCAAACTGCTCCATCAATACACAGGTCCTGTATCAGGATGTCGATGCCTTCTTCAGTGAGTTGCTTGGGGAAGGCGATGTGCTCGTCTTCTTCGACATCGATGTTGTACAAAGTGTTGATATGGGAAGCATCCCAAGGCATCAGCCCTTCTCGAACAAAGATAAATTTTCTTGGTCCTTGTCGGTCAAATTGGCATAAAATTCCCTCACGAGAGACGGTGAATACCTTCAGGATGAGTACAGGAGGTTTCCCACCCTATCCGCGCAATGGTCTTATAAACTTGCTTCCCCATCTTTAGATGTGGCGACAGTTGGAAGCCCTATTTGGGTGGCTGTTTCGCTTCAATAAGTTGTCATGGAAGCGATCTTTTACAGCTTTAGTCAAAAACAACACTGACTCTTTCGACTGTGGCTACCCTGTATCGCGTACCATTGCAGAAGAGGATTTTGTAGAAGATTTAGATTTGGAAAGAGTTTTGGCACCTCGTGTTCTGGCCATGGCTTTGGGATACAAAGGGATAAAAGATAACAGGAAAATGAGAGCTTAAGAAGAAAATTTTGTAGTAACAATGGAGATTGTATTTGTGAGGAGCACTGTCAGCACAGTAGGGTTCTTTATAGGGAATGAAACATGAAGGTGAAAAGGCGTGCTATTTGCCACTACAGAGATGGGACATTGAGTCTGCATCCAATAAATGCAATGAGTTGGATTGTCCTTTTTTCAAAATGATCTGACGGTTGGGGAGAAAGTGAATAAAGCGTTGTGATTTCTTTCCTAATAAGTTTCACTGTATGATGAGTCAGCAGAAAATTACGTCGACAAGGAGATTTTCATGTGTAGACAAAAGTAAGAACGTTATTCCTGGAAAAGACTAATAAACAGAACTGAAACATAAATAAAATAACTAAAAGTAAATAACACAAATATGACCAGGTTAATGATCTCTTTTTTATTTTGATATCCGGGCTAAAGTAGTGCCTCAACCGTTGCCTATTCACCTTGAATTGGTGTCTATCATTGAGGTTTTTAATTGTAACCGAATCATGAGGAACTGTTTCGACAACCTCGAATGGACCAGACCATCTTGAGCGTAATTTACCTAGATGCATTTTTAGTCGCGAATTAAATAAAAACACTGGCTGATCTGCAGTAAATTGTCGCTGCAAGATAATATTTTCATATCATCTCTTGGTTTGTTCCTTGTATATTGCAATATTCTCATATGCATTGCGTCGAATTGCTGTATGGCTTTATGTTCAAGTTCAATGGGCAAGTGACTTGATTTACCAAACACAAGTTGATACTGCGACATTCTCAATGGCATTCTATATGCTGTGCAAAGCGCCCATAATGCATCAATAAACCTTGAAGACCAATCCCTCCTTGATGGGTTCACCACTTTTTCAAGGATATTCTTAATTTGGTGATTGGAAACTTCAATTTGGCCATTTGTTTGTGGATGATATGTGATCGCCATTCGATGGTTAACACCATAACACTTCAATGTGGCCGCAACTTGATTGCAATGAAAGTGAGTGCCTTGATCACTAATTAATGTTTTAGGTGTGCCGAAACGAGTGAGTATATATGTGTAGAAAAATTTCAGCACTGTCCTAGCATCGTCTTTTGGAACAACAATTGCTTCCACCCACTTGGACACATAATCTACAACGACTAGGATGTAAGCATTTCCAAAAGAACTTGGAAATAGCCTCATGAAATCAATACCCCAGACATCAAAGAGCTCAACCTCCATAATAGACTGTTGCAGCATCTTGTTGAGTCGAGATATCGATATAGTGCGCTGACATTTGTCACATTGTTGCACAAAATTGTGGGAATCTCTAATCAATGAAAGCCAATAGAATCCTGATTGAAGGACCTTTGCAGCAATCCTTACACCACCTAAATGACCTCCATAAGGAGCATCAAGGCAATGCTTCAGGATAGGAAGCATTTCTTCTTCTAGAACACAGCGTTGAATAATATTGTCGTTGCATACCTTGAATAGGTATGGCTCATTCCAGTACTATTTTGTGATTTCACGAAGAAATCTTTCTTTTTGTGGCCTGTTGCACTCAATCGTAATCTTTCACACACCAAGTAGTTTACGACATCTACATACTATGGGGATGCGTTGACAGCAAAAAGTTTCTCATCAGGAAATGCGTAATTTGTGATGTATTTTCATCTTCACTTCCTACCTCTAGACGAGATAACTGATCTGCTACTTGGTTCTCTGATCCTTTGCGATCCTTAATCTCAATGTTAAATTCTTGTAATAACAGGATCCAACGAATCAATCTTGGTTTCGCATCTTTTTTAGCAAAGAGGTACCTCAGTACAAAATGATCAGTATAAACTGTAACTTTTACGCCAACAAGATATGCATGAAATTTGTCGAAAGCAAAAACTACTTCCAACAGCTCCTTTTCTGTGGCTGTATAATTGATTTGCACTTTAGTAAGAGTTTTGTTAGCACAATATATTGCATGAAATACCTTTTCTTTGCGTTGACTTAGCACGACACCTACTGCATAATAACTTGTATCACACATAACCTCAAATGGTTGTGACCAATCGGATGCAACATAATAGGTACCTTCACTAGTTGTTGCTTAATCTGCATAAATACGTCCAAACATGCAGCATCAAACAGAAATTTTTTATTTTGCTCTAACAAGGAGCAGAGGGGTTTTGCAATCTTAAAAAAATCTCGGATAAATCATCGATAGAAGCCCGCATGGCCTAGAAAACTCCTAATACCTTTGACATTGGTAGGCGAGGGTAGCCTCTCAATGATCTCAACTTTTGCTTTGTCCGCTTCAATGCCCTGACAGGACATACGATGACCAAGGACAACTCCTTTTGTTGCCATGAAGTGGCATTTCTCCCAATTCAGCATTAGATTTGTGTCCTCATATCATTTTAGAACTCTGGCTAAATTGTCAGTGCATTTATCAGAAGTATTTTATGCATCTTCGAAATGTGGCAGGTGCATTGCATAGAACAAATGGCATTCGACGGAAGGCAAAGGTACCAAAAGGACAAGTGAAAGTCATCTTTGCTTGGTCCTTCGACGCAATTGCTATATGATTGTAGCTAGAATAGCCATCAAGAAAACAATAATAGGCTTTACTAGGAAGCCTGTCCAACATTTGATTAATGAAAGGAAGTGGAAAATGATCCTTTTTGTGGCTGCATTCAAACAATGATAGTCCATGAATACTCGTCAGCCTGTAGGAATGCGAGTAGGGATTAATTCATTTTTGTTGTTACTTATCACCATGATACCACTCTTCTTTGGGACACATTGGACTAGGCTCACCCACGTACTATCAGAAATTGGGTAGATGATGCCCACATCCAACCACTTAATGATCTCCTTTTTAACAACCTCCCTAATTTTTTCATTTACTCTTCTTTACTGTTCAATGGACTGCTTTCCCTCATCTTCCAATCGGATCTTATGCATGCAAAAAGAGGGTCTAATGCCTCTAATATCCACAATACTCTAGGCAACAACACGCTTGTGTTGCTTCAATATTTGGACTAATTTTTCTTCCTGACTTGCGTCGAGAGTTGTAGAGACAATTACTGGCAGGATGTCATTCTCATTAAGGAAAACATACTTCAAATGGGTAGGCAACGGTTTCAACTTCAAGGTAGGAGCTTCTTCAATAGATGGCTTAAATACAGGAGCCATTCTATTGGTAAAATCCAGAGATTCCATCTGCCATCCGTGCTTAAGCTCAACATTATTTGCCTCAACCTTTAAGTCACAATCACTTAAAAAACCTTCTTCAATTGTCAACACAAATTCTTCAGGGACTGTTGTGCTATGCTCATTAAATTCCTCCTCTATTAATTCATCCAACACATTAATGTGGTGACATTCCTCTTTATTTCTACAGGGAATTACTTCGAAAACACTGAAGGTGACATGTTCGTCGTTTTGTCGCATTATCAATTCGCCTTTGAACACGTCGATAAGAGTGCGGCCAATGGCAAGAATGGGTATCTCAAGATTATGGGCACCTCTTTATCAGCCTCACAACCAAGGATAATAAAATCCGTTGGTTGCACTAATGATCTATTAGTCAGCTGCAATGTCACAGTAGTGGGCTTCATGTGACCAATCCCCAGTTTTCGAAATGTTGATAATGGCATGAGATTGATACTTGATCCTAAATCACAGAGAGCTTTCCCCAAGTAATGATTTCTAATAAAACATGCAATTGTAAAACTGCAAGGATTCTTCATCTTTGGTGCTAATTTATTTGTCAAGACTACGCTGCATCCCTCTGCGAGCGCAATTGTCTCAAAGTCGGTCAACTTCTTCTTCCTGGATAGGATCTCTTTCATGAATTTCCCATAGCTAGGAATCTATACGAGAGCATCCACAAGAGGTATGTTGACATGCAATTGTTTCAATGTGGCTAGAAACTTTTGATATTCTCTATCATTCTCGTTCTCTTTAAATCTTTGTGGAAATGGCAAAGGTATTGATACATCAGGTTGTCGTGAAAAAATCGGTTGTGTCAACA
Source organism: Kokia cookei (assembly GCA_039519145.1). Lineage (NCBI taxonomy): Eukaryota > Viridiplantae > Streptophyta > Magnoliopsida > Malvales > Malvaceae > Kokia > Kokia cookei. The sequence goes on from CM076901.1 coordinate 14,310,347, forward strand.
TAGGTAGTTGTGTCGATAATTTTGTTTGTCTAAAGGTAGGCATAAGAGTAACAATTGGTGGTTCCTCTTTATTTAGTTCAACTATTTCTTCTTGATCTACTTCACTTACGTCGACAGGTGTTGTATTAGAGCTGCTAATTGGCTCGACAGTTTACTTTCCACTCCTAAGAGTAATAGCTTTGTAATGCTCCTTCCCCTTTTGATTTGAATTCTCAATGTCACTGGGTAAAGCGCTTGGTAGTCTTGTGCTCATTTTTGAAGCTAGTTGTCCTACTTATGCTTTCAATGCACGTATGGAAGAGGACTTTTCTTGCACAATAGCTTCTATCCTCGTGATATGTTCACGCATCAAGGCTTCAAGGGCTGCTAATGGATCAGCTCATGGTTGGGAATACTACTGTTGCTGTTGTTGTCCTTGCATATGCAGATTTGGCATTTAAGATAGTTGTGGCTGCACACGAGTGTATGGCTGCAACTGATTTTGACGTACATGCATCTGAGGAATTTGGTTGAAGTTTTGTTACTGCTGTTATAATTCCCATGTCAAAAATTTCCTTGGCTCGAAGAATTGCCATATCTAAATGTGGTTGCATTTTGATTCCTCCAAGGCTATTGGTTTTGAGCTGAGCTATTATAGGGATTACTATAAGAATTTCCTCTGATATTATTAACATAAAACGCATTCTCTGCATGTTGTGAACAATCTTCATAGCTATGATTGTTGCCACAAATTTCGAAACAAAATGTCGGGACATCCATTTGTTGGGCAACTTCGATGGGAGCAACTTCACTTGTCCCCTTCAAGTTCTTTATTATATTTGCTAACGAAGATACCTATACACTCAAAGCTAATATAGGATCAAAATCGATAACTCCAGGGTTTGTTTTGACTTAAGCAGCTCGAGAGATTGGATATTGGTAGTCATTCTGAGCTATCCCTCTAAAATTCTCATAGCTTCACCATAGGTGCAATCCAACAAAGGACCATTCACAGATGCATCGACAAGATTTCTTGTCTGCACATTCAACCCATTGTAAAAGATCTCGATCTGTGTTTCCTATTGAATTCCATGCATGGGACAGCATCGAAGCAGGTTTTGTAACGCTCTCATGTGTTGTGCAAGTTCTCATCATCCAATTGATGATACGCAGTGATATCATTCCTCAGTCGAGCGTTAATCGTTGGTGGACTAAACCGTAAAACAAACTGAGTCATAAGTGCGTTCCACGATGTAATTGATCCAGCAGGAAATCCAAGGAACCAGGTATGAGCCCGTCCTTGCAATGAGTAAGGAAATAGTCGCATCTTCAGGGCATCATTAGGAACGCCATGCTGACTAAAAGAAGCACAAATTAGTACAAAAGATTTAAGATGCTCTCTTAAGTCCTCATAAGGCAAACCAGCATACTGCTCATTTGAATTTAACATTTGAAACATAACCGGTGTAACACCCAAATCTCGAACATCGACGTCAATTAGGATTTTGATATTACTATTCATTTAATACTATTCAACTTTTAAAATATCCAAATATCCAAATATTTTAATTTTTATTCATTATAAAGTTCACCTCCCATATTTTAGATCAATATTTAATTATAACACTATTTCATCAAGGGTAAAAATGACATTTCCAATAATTTAGGAGACTTCTACCGGTACCTAATGGTCAAGTATCGGTAGTAGTCAAGTCAGTGAACAATTCAAAAATTATGCAGACTTCTACTGATACTTGTGTTAGATCTACCGATACAAGTAAGGTTTCCACCGGTACAAGTCATGCATCTACCGATACCAAAAACTCTAGAAAGCACAAATCCTCACCCTGCAACTTCTACCAGTATATGCATACATACTACCGATACATCAAAGCTAACAACTATCAATACTCATTATTCAACTACCGATACAACTCAAGTCAGAGGACAACCACTCTCTTACCCTGTACTTCTACCGATACATGCATAAGTTCTACTGAAACAAGTACACAGAATCTCAAGAATTGAGCCAATTCACAAGTTTAACATTCAAGTACTTCCAATACAAGTTATTCATTAAGTCATCACACATCATACATAGCTTAATAAATTCGCAAGTTCATCAATTTACAAAGTGTTATGTGATAAGCAACTCTATAAATCTGTCAAGCCAGCACAACTGAACTTCAAAGGTCGTCATTCATTTTACTCCTTGTTGACACAAAGTTAATGATGCTCATTTGCTCCCAATTGACCCAAGGGTCATGCTTGTTACCAGTATTCAATGTTATTCTTAACCATCGATACGGTATATTTGTTCCCTACGATGCTACTCATACTAAACTGACGAGAATATGCAAACAAGCATAAATCTCAACCATCGTAGGGCCTGTAATCCATTCTTGGATTCTATTCACCTTACAGTGACTCACGATGCTTAGAGAATCCGCAACAAATGCAGGATCTTAGCCATCGAACCATTTTTTATCTTTGGCACAAGACCGAGAAATTCTCTTCTCGTCGTTTCTCATTTCAACAATCATTAGAAAGACAGTTATAAGCAATTATTAATAAAAATTTAACATTACAAACTTACCGGACTGGATTGTAGTTTGAGAAGAACTTCAAGGGCTAATCCGCTAATTTCCCTTTTCCACGATTAGTAGCACGATTGTAGCCTACATTCACAAATCATTCAATTCTCATATTTAGTCACAAAATTTTATCATTCAACACAATTTAGTCTTTTTAGGTAAATTACGATTCTACCCCTAGAAGTTTCCCTTTATTCAATCTAGTTCTTTCAACACAAAATATACAAAATAACCATTCTCTCACACAATCAACCATAGCTGAATTCTCTTGGGTGTCCATCCAACCCATTCACACATTTATTTTCCCAACAACACATGTAATTTCACCAATTTCACATTTTAGTCCTTAAACCTTAATTTCATCAAATATCACTTTACAAAAAGGTTTAACCCAAGCATCAAACATTCAAATATATCAAAATCCTTCAAGAACAAGCATTTTCAACAATGGAAAGTTTCATAACATTTGACAGATTCACAAATTAATCCTTGCATAAGCTAAATTAAGCTAATACGGACTCAAAAACACAAAAATTACCAAAAACGATCAAGATTTGCTTACACAAATCAAAGCCAAAAGATTTGAATTGAAAACCCTAACTTTTCTCTCCTTGTTTCCGTGTGAAGAAGAAAGAAGAAGAAAATGGGATGAAATCAATTTCTTTTCTTTTAATTTTATAGTAATGGCATTTTTGTAATTATTGAGACTTTCATCATTAAGCTTTAATTAATCATTTTTAATCTTAATTAAATCTATTTGCACTTGATATAAACCATGTCAATCCACTAACTAATATTCATTTGGTTATTTTATTCATTTGGTCCTTCTAATTAAACATCTATATTTTTACCCTTTTTATGATTTAGTCCTTTCTATTCAATTGACTATTTAATCTATGAAATTTTCAAATCATAATTTCATATGATGCATATATCACCAGAAATATTCAAAATAAATAAATTTACGACTCGACTCGTCGGAGCTGTGGTCTCGAAACCACTATTTTCGACACCACTAAAAATCAGGCTATTACAACAGGCTTTAACTCAAAATTGCCAGCTTGAATAGCTGGTCGAACAACCCCTGGCTGCAAATCATCCAACATAGGAACAACAAAGTCTCGAATCGTTTTATTTTGCATTTGTTCTTATTGTGGCAACGATGGATTATTTATATTTTATGGTTGTATCGAAGGGATAGGATTTTGTGGTGGCAATTGAGGTATGACTACATCATTTCCAGGCAAAGCCATATTCCTTTTTTCTTGTTGTCTCCTTCTAATAGTTCTTTTGATTTTCGGATCTAAACCAACAACAATTTCAGGATTACTCCTAGTCATAAAACAACTAAAAATTTGAAAAAGAGTTAACAAAAAGGAAAACAAGTTAGTAACATGCAAAACTTAGAAAATGAAAAATAATTGCAAGTACAAGAATAAACATTAAACAAACATCATCCCCAGCAACTGCGCCAAAGCATGATCACGCTATGAATATCACATCAATTTGTGCAAGCAGACACTATCGATACAAGTATAGTAGATAGGTTTAAAACTATCAGATATATATCCCACAGAGATGGCCGCTTATGTTTAAAATTGTCGATGCAAAGGAAGTTAAAACAAAAGAGATTGTAATGAACAATGTCGGAGCAAATTAATAAGAAAATGCAATAAAGGTTTGAAAATAATTTGTCGAATCAATTTAAGAAAATTTAAGAAGTAGAAAAAGTGATAATGAGATGGGGTTCCTTGACATGAAAAGTTGGCAAACAACTAAATGTGATCACAAGGTAAATGATAGATAAATTGTCGTTGTAATTAAGCTAAATGAAATCTTACCAACCTCGACTTCCCTGTTTATCAAAGACTTAAATACTCATACTAACCACACCTTCCAGTGTTAGAAATGCAAAATATTCAAGAATAAGTGGACAGAATTCCTTCGATCCTCAAGCAATTTTCGTTGACTTACTTGTTAACTTAATCTCTCGCTGCACTTTCCAGTGGTAGTGACTGTAATTACACTTCTGTGGTCAAGCAATTACATCCAAAGATAAACAATGAAGGAAAGATTAAGTAGATATCATACTTATTTGAAATTATATTGTACTTCCATACAAATTCAAATAATCAAAATTCATCAGCGTTTAAAGAGAGAATAACAAAATAAATTAAAGCATCCTATTCCTAGTCTACTAGAACCATTCCCTTACACTCCTCTTGCGTCACATTTAGGAATGCTCCTTGTGAGGAGCAAATTTGCCTTCTCGTCGCAGTCAGGTTGCAAGTTAAGCTGCCATGGAAGCAAGCTTAAAAAAAATGTTGAAGAAAAAGTTTTAATGCGTCAAAAATCTTAAAGATGAAGCTTGAAGAAGATCCTCTCTCATTAGTATTTATCAACCACTACCCAGTATAGCTGTCCTCCCTTTCAGATCCAACTTCCTCTAGCTGTACAAGTTGGTTTACACTCACGCAGATCTGGTGTGTTCATCAGACAGTTGTCGGTTGTAGCGACATTTTTGGGCGCAAATCTGGATTCTATTTTGTGGTGACAACCCTGGATACCTTCATGTGTTAATCTTTCAAGACAGATTCCTGTAATGACATCTTTGGATGTAATACTGAACAACTAATTGTGGCGACAATAGTAACAAAAACAAGATAAAATTAAAAAAAAATTAAACCGAGCATTACTGAGTTAGAAAATGCAGTCACTAAGTTAAAAATGCTAAAAATGCATGCTAAAAAAATGGGAACAAATTATACCCTAAGTAAGGAGAAATCAATGGTCTTTTCTAATGCTATCAAGAACAAAATAGTATTGTTGGTAAAAGTATTGTGGAATCGTCATTCTCAAAACTTCAACACATTGAGAGTTTGGATCCTTCTCACAATAAATTGACTGCTAAAATCCCCAATCAGTTGGTCGAGTTGGACTCTTTAGAGGTTTTTAGCGTGGCATACAACCACTTGTCAGGTAGCATTCCTGAACCAAAAGCTCAATTTGGGAGCTGTATTGAAAACAGTTACGAGGGAAATCCTTTTCTTTGTAGAGATATACTACATAAAAGTTGTTCTAAAACCGATTCACCATTAACGATATCAACTGTACCAAAAGATAAAGGAGAAGATGGTCTGCTAGATATTTATGATTTTTGTGTGACCTTTTTGGCTTCTTATGTAATTGTGGTGTTGACAATTTTTGTTATCCTCTACATAAATCCATATTGGCGAAGAGATTGGTTTTCTATCATTGGAAAATGCATCACCACCTATCGCTACTCAAATGTGAGCAATTTTCTTGTTTATCACATTTTCAAGCAATGTGTTTAGCTACTCAAATTGTGATTTGACTTCCTCACCTAATTGCTTAATTGTGCTAAGTTGGGCGATGATGAATATTTTGTTGATTTTTGCATTTTGAATAAAAGCTCTTATCTTTATGAAGAGGAAGTTTATAGTTTTATCTTATGGTTTTATCATTTTCAACTATCTATTTCTTTTTTTTCTATGAAATTTTATGTAAAATCATAATCCATTATTATGTATATGAAATAGCTTTTTGAATTAAATTAATTGACTTTATCAACTTTATATTCTCACCAACAAAACATACATTCAAAGTTTAAATAAGTTCTACACCCAATTTTTTACTACAATACTCAAGAATATTCTCATTATCAGAAATCTGAAATATCCCACTTTAATTAACATCAAAAAAAGTGTTATCCTTCTTTAAAGCTCTTTTTTCTTTAATGAAATGGGATTGGTAAAAAATCTGCACATGTGCGTGTATGAAGAAAATCAGGTTGTCTATTCATACTGTAATAAGTAGCTAATTATAGTTGATCCTACAAAATCAAAATTAAATCAGGTATCTATATATTCTGAAGACTGGACAGACCTTAGAAGTTCCTTCAAATTTACATAAACATGTCGATGTCCTAAACTCTTTATGTAACAGCCCGGTTCTTAGTGGTGTCGGAAATAGTGGTTTTGAGACCAAAACTTCAACGAGTCAAGTCGTAAATTATTAATTATTGCACATTTATGACATCATTAGTAAGATGTTAAATTTTGGTAAAATAATTTTATAGTTTGAATAGTTAAATAAGCAAAAGGGACTAAATAGTAAAAGTTGCAAAAGTAGAGTATGATAAAATAGAGGGACCAAATGAATAAATTAACCAAAGGAAATTAGTTAGTGGATACGCATGAGATAAATTGAATATAAAGAAATTACAAAAATGTCATTAGGTATATATATGAAATTAAAAGAAGAAAAATAGAATATTTTCACTTCTTCTTCTTCCTCTTCACATCTAAGGCAAAGGAAACTAGGGTTTTGCATTCCAAAGTTTAAGCTTTGATTTGAGTAAGAAAATGTTATCCGTTTTGACTAATTTTTATGTTTCTGAGTCCCTATTAGCTTAATTTCACTAACCTAAGGACCAATTTGTGGATCTATCAAATGTTATAAAACTTGTTATTGATGAAAATGCTTGTTCTTGAAAGTTATGGATAGATTTGAATGCTTGATGAATAGGATCACTGATTTTGTACAATGGTTTTTAATGAAATTAGGATTTGAGAACTAGATTGTGAAAATGGTGAAAATACATATCTTTGCTGTAAAATAGTTGAATGGAGATGTTGGGTGAACACCAGTGGATATTCGGCTGTGATAAGATTGAATGAAAATGGTTATTTTGCATGTTTAGACTTTAAGAACTAAATTGAATAAGAAGTAAAGGGTTAGGGGTAAAATTGTAATTTTCTAAAATAATCAAAATGTGTTAAATGATTTGATTGTGTGATTTAATGTGAGAATTGAATGATTGGTGGATGTAGACTATGATTAGGGGTAAAATTGTAATTTTCTAAAATAATCAAAATGTGTTAAATGATTTGATTGTGTGATTTAATGTGAGAATTGAATGATTGGTGGATGTAGACTACGATCGTGCCATAGATCACGAGAAAGGGAAATTAGCAGAATAGTCCCTAGAGTTTAACCATAATTACAATCTAGTCCGATGAGTTTGTATCATTAAATTTAAATTTAAATTTCATATTTTTGTTTGTAAAAAATTACTGTGAGTTGGAATGATAATCGAAAGTGTGGAAGACGGGAACAAAGGAAAGAAAGGGTTAACAGGATTTGAGCCGTTAATGAAAAAGGTCCGATGACTATGTGAGTATATGAATCCTTTATGGAGTATGAGGTCTGATGACTATGTGTCATCGTGAGTATATGAATCCTTTACGGATTATAAGGTCTGATGATTATGTGTCATCATGAGTATATGAATCCTTTACGGATTATGAGGTCCGATTACTATTTGTCATGATGAGCATTAAATGAACTGAATCCCAATACATATTAAAGGTCTGATGACTCTGTGTCATTGTGAGAATCAAATTCGAATTGAAACCAACCTCGAAATTTTACAGCTTACTCAGTTTAGTTGATTAGATTTTACAACTCTTGAAGTTCGGTAAATCTACTTAACTTTATGAACTTACTAAGCTTTGAAATGCTTACCTGTGGAAATTATTATTGTTTTGTATATTCAATTTTTACTGTTTGGAGATCAAATCATCTTGGAGCATCACACTATCCTGGAGTTTGTTCGGTGGTAATCATATCATTTGGTCTTATGGCATGTACTAGGATGAATTGACTTGTACTTCTTGTATGGATAAATGAATCTTTTGTTATGAATTCTTGATGAATATTGGCCAGGTTAGTATGTTAGTTATATATTATATGCATACTATATTGTGTTGTATGGTCTTGAAACCATGTACAATATATTGGTATATTTCATTTGAGGTTATGAAGTGATGAATGGTTTATAAACTTGTAGCTTATGCATGTTCTATTGATTTTTGTATACTTGTTTCGGTAGAAGTACAGGGTAGGAGAGAGGTTGTTTACTGGGTTAGGTTGTATCGGTAGTTGCATAATAGGTATCGATAGTTTTGTGTATGTTTGTATCGGTAGCTAGGATACTTGTATCTATAGAAGTTGCAAGGTAGGACTCCCTAGCTCTTTGAGTTTTTAGTTTTGGTAGAATCATGACTTGTATCGGTAGAAGTTACACTTCTATTGGTAGAACTTACTCAAGTATCGGTAGAAGTTTGCACTGTTTCCAAGTTTCTCACTGTCTTTACTATTACCGATAATTGTCCAACAGGTATCGATAGAAGTCTCTAAAAATCATGGAAATGACATTTTTGCCCTTTTTGAGTTACGTTGACATTCAGTTGATGATTCATGTTGTATACTTTGAATTACCTTATTAAAATAAGATTAAACGACATAGTAACGAGAGATTAAATGCAAAATAAGATCGGACGAGCATTGGGACCCTAATCGACGATGGTTTCGAGTTTTGGGTGTTACACTTTACACCGATGGAATCAAAAGTTACTTTATATCCTGCAATCACAGTAAAGATTACGCAATCGTTTCTGAACGAATAACACAACAAGCAAAAATACGATCAAAATATCGTGATCTCCATAATTTTTTTGCCGAAAAGGAACATTAACTTAACCGTAAAACATCAGAGAAGGCTCATTAGATTTTAAGCAACCTTACATACACATGTAAAAAGCTTTGCTTTTGGATGTAAGGTGTGACTATCATCACTGTTTTTCCTAATTAGCTGATAACCTATATCTAACATTTATAAAGGCTTAAGTAAATTAACATACATGATGTAAAAGAATTAGACTATAAAATCCAATAGTAAACTTAATAAAAGATAATCAAGTAGAAAGTTAGAAAGCAATAAAGAACACTAAAAAATAATAAACACACTTTTTCGTAGCATTTTTCTACTACTTTTCAACAGCATTTTTTTTAAAAGTATTTTTCAACCACAACAATAATAAAGAACTAATCCTTAGTTTATCATGCATCGACTCTTCATTTTTCTTTTAACTACTCATGTCCGACTTTGAACATGGATATGAAGATATCACCAAGCAACAGTGACATAGTTTTTAGTTATTGGGAATGGGATTCGAGTGTTGGACCTCCTTTTAGATGCATGGGAGACTTTCATCACATTTTTCAAATTTTTTGATAATCATCATCTAATGTCCCAGTGAAGTTTATAGATAGTTTTAAGAGTCTATCTATAAAATGATTATTAAATAATTTAAAAGTTTTTATTTACATCATTGGATTGTTAAAATCACTATTGTGTGGCCTTCTCCATTTACACAACTTGCACCAATCGAAAGCTCTTCTACCCCTTTTCTTCTATAGTTCAATTGAGATTTAATCTTTATATTGAAAAATGATAATGTAACGCCCCAAAAGTTTTAAACTTTTCAATGCGAGTTTTGTGAAGAAATTGTCTCTACTTCTGTGGTTATCTATTCTGTTTGCTTGCCTGAGATCTAGGATTAGAGTCGTGTCTTCTGGAATTTCATATTTTCTTTTTCTGAATCTGAGACCTTAAGATCCTGACATAAATTAATTTCTACACCTTTCAGTTTTAATGATGAGCCTAGTGGTTCAATGATCATGTATCTATCTATCTGTGCTCCTGGTCATGTGTTTGAATCTCTGTGGATGCAAGGGGAAATATTATTTTGTTTTGTTCCGTCAAATGATGGTTATGAATTTTCAAATTGTCTTTTCCCCTCTGACGTTATTTTTTCGAAAAACTTCCATTTTCTTTATCGTTCTTTCTTTTTTCTTAATTTCTGCTTCGTGACTTGATTTTTGGTAATTTGGTTGCCGTTACTGAATCCTTGTTCTACTATGTTAGTTAGTTGATCAATTCTTGTCTTCTCAGGTAAGTTTCCGTTAAGTGTTGCTTTTTGGTTTGTGAAAGAACTTAAGGAGAAAGTCGCTCAGTTTCGATTTGTTGAATTTTGCAATTGAATTGTTCTTCCATTCTCGGTGTGTTAGGGGAGAATATAGGGATACCTAGTGCTATTCATTCAATGAAGAATTCGAGCGTATGTTGTTGTTCGCGGTAAAGAAGTATTGACATTTAGAACAAGCATTGTAGTTTGTTTTGGTTGTTGTGAGTTTTGTGAATTGTGTATTAAATTAGAGGTTAAATCGCTTGTTTAGGTTCTGGGAAGCATAGGAGTGACTTCGTAACAACTCCGTAATAGGTAGGGTGTCAAAACCCTTTAAATTCTCTCCTATTTTTTTTTTTTTTTGCATTTTTACCCGGAAAAACGCCTCTGTTCGAAGGCACACGAGCATGTGTTCAATGTTGTGTGCTGTTAAATTAAGCTTCAGGAGACACACGAGCTGGCCACACAGGCGTGTGTCAAACCGTGTGTGCATACTGTTTTGTGATTGAAGGTACAGGGGACACACGGACGTGTGTCAGACCGTGTGAATATATTGTTTTGCAACTACAAGTGTAGTGGTCACACGGGCCAGACACACGGGCGTGTGATATGCCATGTGTCACACACGGGCCAACACATGATTGTGTGCTAGGCGTGGACCATGTTTTTGCTCGTAAATGTTATATTAAGTGACCGTAGGTTGATCGTAAACCCTGTATGGCTTAAATTGATATGTGAAAACTATTAAGCATAGTTGAAATCTGATTCTGTGTACCTAAAACTGACAAACTGTGTGCTGCTAATTATATATATATATATATATATATATATCTGAGCCTTATTATGCACGTATTAAGATGTATGATTGTATGTTATGTTTCTGCACCTATGTTAAGAGTTAATGCTATGGATTATGTTATTATTGTGTGGACTTTATCGGTGGTGTTGATGTGTCGTCCTCAACTTGGTCTTTTCATCTAGGCTGGATTTAGAGTGTTACAAATAAAGTGAATTTTTTTCAAAAACACAAAAAAAAGTATATTTTTGCATGGTAAATAGATATAGATATTTTTAAGAAAAACTTTGACATCTAACATTTTAATAGGTATAATTAATGGTGTCAATCATTTAGACTAATTAATGATATTATAAAAATATACGAATTAAATTATGTTAAAATAAAATATAAATAACAAACCTTAAATTTAAATATAGTATAGCAACCATAACCCTAATTTGACTTAAAATAATTTATGCCAAAAACAATTTTTATTATTTGATTTAAAAAAACTTGATATATTTAAAAAAAAACCCATTATTTTTAATTACATTTAATTAAATTAGTGGAGGTAATTACCTATTTATCCAAAGTGAAGAGTGTTGTCATAATCAAATTTCGAAGTGTCAACATTCCCAAACCCCATGTGATTGCCACAAATTAGTGCATAGAAGACCTTTTTCCACAAAACTAAATTTTTCTACACGATAGAAACTTTCCTGGTGAAACAAGTTGGATTTGGTTTCACCAAACACATATTTAGAGAAGTTATGTTTAAAATATTTTTTTCATATCACTTTACTTATATAAAAACTAAATGTAGGGACTAAAATCGTAAATTGATCTGTAATAATTTCTCAAGGAAAACTATTAATTGTATAAATTATTTTCCACAACTTAAATTACTCGAGGGGACCAATAACCAGTACAAGATTAAGGTTGACGCGGTCAATAGTAATGAATTGTTTTTTATTTATGTTTAGAGTTTGAGATTATTTTTTTCAACAAAAATTAATATAATTATTTATAAATTAGTATTTTGTTCACTGCTAATTAAGTATTTTAATTTCACGAGTAAAGTTTAATACATAACATGTGTTTGTTTTAATTTATTTTTAATTTTCAATATTCCTTTAAGACACATGATAATATTTTACTCTTGCTTGTGGAGTTTTTTAATTCTTAGTGCACCAAATAATTTTACTTTTACTTTAAAATCAGTTCAAATTGTATCATACTCACGCCAAACATATGAAAAAAAAAGGGAAATAGTAAGGATATTAGTAATTTCATTTCAATCAATTTCAACTTTTCTAATTAAAGAAAATGAAATAAGTCCTGTTTCTATATAAATAATAAACTTTTATGCTTCTTTAGGGAAGAAAAAAGGATTTCAGAGAGAAGAATTAGAAGATAAATATCCATATCTCAATGTTTCTTTACTTTTGCCCTTTATGAAATTGAAGAGTCTTTATTTATTAAAAAATATCTTGAAAATTGAATTTAACAAGTGATTTTAGTAGAAAAAAAAATGTTGTTCATCTTATGAGTCCTAAATTTATATATGCTTTATCAAAAAATTAAAAAAATATGAACAGATACTATCATGTAATCATATCAATATATTCAAAAATAATTTTAAAAATTAAATTCAATTGAATTGAAAGTGATTATAAATAAAAGCCAGATGAAGAATGTTATAAACCCCAACTACACGATTTTATGTCCACCTCACACTTTTCTTTTCTTTTCTTTTTTTAATTGATTCAACTTGTAACTTATCTCCTCACATCAATTGCTCCATTTATTTTATTATTTTTCCACAAAATTATTCATTTTACGTTTTTTGAATTGATTAATAAATTTTAATTTGAAATAATTTTACCTTCAATAATTATATTGTTATGCTTTCGTCTAAATTATTGCCACTTTTATACAATATTTTTTTATAATTACAGGTAGAAAATAAGATTATTTAAAATTGAACTTAAATTTTCATACTTATAACATAATACTTTTATCATCAGATCAAAAAGTTTTGATACCTTTATACAATTCTATTAATTGGTTAATGTGGATTTTTTATTTAACAGATTCATATCATTATGAGAGAATTATTTTAACTAATAATTTAATGTAATATAACTCTTTTAATAACCACGTAATTTTAATTTTCAATTTTTAAAAAAAAAAATCCACACGAGCCTACTAATGAAATTTTTAATGATGTTAGTTATTTTAACTAATGCATAACATTAACATTAATCAGAGGAAAGAAATATATCAAATTAAACAATAAAAACATTAATTCAATTGAGTAAATATAGGGATTAAAACTATAAATTCTCAAGCATTAATTGCAAGATTATTTCAATAACCTCAATTATTGTAGGGGAGCTTATATAAGTCAAGGTTTACGCAAAAGTAAACTGTCAACACCTGAAAATTAATGCAATTATTTAAGTCATTGTTGGTATATGTAATGATATTTCCTTAACTATTTCCTCCAACTACTTCGTAGAAATCTAGGTTTAGCTGGATGGTGCTATATTCCATCACAATGACTCACCAAATGTATATATTAAAACATACACATCCAAGGGCAAACTTAGAAGGGTTGACAAAGGTCTTGTGTCACGGGGTTAGATCTTTAGTCTCGCAATCCGTGCGACTTTAGGCGATCTTTTCTTGCAAATACGCCTAAGTCAATATAATCACTACGATTTGAGGATTCTCAAAGGAATTCCTCCAAAGCACCAACTTATATAGTGAAGGTGACTTAGCCAAAAGAATGCTCAAAAGAACAGAAAGCAACAGAAAACTAAGCATGAGAGGTGTTTGAGTAAATGCTCTCAACTTGTATTACTTTCTCTCAAGAATACAAAGAATGAAACAATGAATGAGTGATTTACAAATGAGGGGAGACTCCCTATTTATAGTTGAGTTCCCTCACAACAGACAATCAGGATCGACTTACATAGACGGATGAGATTAGCCTATCCCTTAAATTATGGGATTTACAAGATTATAACTAAATCAAATCCTATCTAATATTAAATCCCTTATCTTCTAAGATTAGTTCCCATATTTGCCAAGATGCCTTAAGTTGCCAAATCTTCATCATTGGGCCACCTAGGCTTCAATCTGATAAGCTTGACCAACAGCTCTTTGAATCAAGCCAACTAATGTGGTCTAAATGATCCCAATGTCAATGAAAGATCTCCATGGGACTCATTGTGTGAGATGGTCACGGGCTTTGAACACTGGCCTGTGACATTCTCCCCCACCCATTCTCGCAACGCCCTCGTTGCGACTCTAGAATGGCACTAACTTGATTCGCCTTGGTCTCGTCTCGTTGCCTTAGCATTTTCCCGTTTACTCTCACTATTGGGTCATCCCTTCTTTTGAAACTTTCGCCTCGGCTTTCGTCGCCTCTTAACTTGAACCATCTCACTTGTTGGTACATCTCGGTGGCAAGAAGTCTCCGCACTCACTTGCCTACATTCTGACTCGCTTCGATCGAAATCCTCTTGATTCACATCACTTGTCCTCGAATCACCCATAGTCCCTCGACCTCCTTGCTTAAGAACTCTGAAAGGACCTCTACATTCTTTCCAAGCAACCAAGTTAGAATGCAAAACACTATCAAAGTGTTCCGAATGTACCTTACTCTTTGCATTTACTCTGGTCAACTGTATCGTCACTTTCACAAACTTTGATGCACCACCCACTTTTCCCATAAGTGAAAGCTCCTTCGATGTGTCAATAGAAATGAGCCTCATTGAACCTAGCTTCCAAGTTTGCATCGTAACTTCTTCCTCTGAGTTTGATGCCAAACTCACCCCTTCCATGGGCTCAAGCCTAATCGATGACTCGGCCAACTCTGTCGCTTTCCTCGAATTGAACCTTATTGGTCCTAGCTTCACTGTTTTCATCGCGACTTTCTCCATTAAGTCCGATGACAAACTCACCTCTTCCTTGGGTGGAAGCCCCTCAGATGACTCAACAAGCTCCGATGTTGCCTTTTCTTTGACCCTCATAGATTGTTGCTTTGGATAGCTCCACAACTCATGCAGACCACGACACAAGAAGCACTTGACTCGCTTCTTTTTGCTCCTCTTTGCCCCCTTGGCTTCGACTTTTACCTTGCTCAAACCAAGTTTCTTGGGCACCTTGTCTACCTCATCAATGACAGACTTTTTCAGACATTTTCGTAACCTATATGAACCATGACACAAGAAGTACTCCATTGGCTTCTTCTCGCTTTCAACCTCTTTAGCTTCGACACCCCTTATGCTCAAACTAAGTCTCGCGGTCTTACCTTTCGGCTTGCCCCTCTTAGACAACTCGGATTTTCTTGGACATTTCTTCAGCAAATGTGAACCATCACAAAGAAAACATTTCAACTTGCCTCACTTTTTGTTGGGTTTCTTCTTCCCAACTTGTGGTTTCCCATTACCACCATTATTGTCGTTGTCATCGCCATTATTATCTTCCTTGTGATTCTCTTCACATGCGCCCCTTTTCTTGGACTTGGAAGATCCAAGCTTGTCTTTCCCTAATCCAAGCTTGACCACGGACTCCACTACCTTAATGGCTTTTGATAGCTCTTGGACACCTCTTTGTTCCACTTCCTATCTGACCCACGGCTTTAATCCATTCATGAAGACAAGCAATGCCTCTTTCTTGATCACATCTTTAACTCGGAGCATGAATTTCTTGAACTCTCAAACGTACTCCCCAACTGTGTTTCGTTGCATTAGCCATCGCAACTTTACCTGAGCTTTTTCCTCGGCATCATTTGGGTAATATTGTCCCTTCAATTCATCTTAAAACTCTTGGCACGTTCCAATCTCACTATGCCTTTTATCTGTGGTCCTGTCTCGCCACCATAAAAACACACTATCAGTAAGAAACATTGAAGCAATATTTTCCTTACTCGCATCATCCTCGATGCCTTTGGCACAGAAGTAGTTCTCCATCCTCCACAAGAAATTGTCCACATCGCATGCAGACCTTATCCCCACAAACTCTTTCGGTTTTGGAATATCCTTGAGTGCTACACTTGACACTCCTCCATTCCCCACGATTGCTCGACACAAGGTAAATTCTCTCTCGAGCTCCTCCAGTCTTATGCTCAAAGTCTTCGTCATGGTCATTGTTTCCTCCTTTAAAGCCAACAACATGGCTTCGAGAGCATGGCTCCTTTCTATCAGATTAGACCTATGGGAATTAAGCAACTCTTTTACCTAATCCCTAGTGTCATTGAGACTAATAATCATAAAGTTCCTCGATTGTTCCCTCAAGTCATTATGTGCTCATGAGCTCCATCGATGGACTCTTTCGCGTCCCTCATGGACTCCTCAAGTCTGTCCACTCGATCCTCTATAACCAGCAGCATTTCCCTCAACGATTTCCTAGGCCACTTCTACTTAGCAACTTCTTTCGACATCACAGGCGGTACTTTCGTAACCTTTAACTCTGATACCACTTATCACAGGGCTAGATCTTTAGTCTTGTGATCTGTGCGACCTTAAGCGATTCTTTCTTGTAAATATGCCTAAGTCAGCTTAACCATCACGATTTGAGGATTCTCAAAGGAATTCCTCCAAGGCACTAACTTATATAGCGGAAGCAACTTAGCCAAAAGAATGCTCAAAAGAACAGAAAGCAATAGAAAACTAAGCACGAGATATGTTTGAATAAATGCTTTCAACTTGTATTATTTTCTCTCAATAATACAAAGAATGGAACAATGAATGAGTGATTTACAAATGAGGGGAGGCTCACTATTTATAGTTGAGCTCCCTCACAACCGACGGTCAGGATTGAATTTCATCGACGGATGAGATTAGTCTATCTCTTAAATTATGGGATTTACAATATTATAACCAAATCAAATCCTATCTAATCTTAAAGATATGATTTCCCTTATCCTCTAAGATTAGTTTCCATATTTTCCAAGATCCCTTAAGTTGTTAAATCTTCATCATTGGGCCACCTAGGCTTCAATCTAATAGGCTTGACCAACAGCTCTCTGAATCGGGCCAGCTCATGTGGGCTAAATGATCTCAATGTCAATGACAGACCTCCATGGGACTCATTGTGTGCAATAGTCACGGGCTCTGAACTCTGGCCCGTGACACTTGAACCCTTTAAAATTAAAAAAAAATATTGAAGTATTTTAAAATTTTAAATTAGTTAAGAGGGGATGAGGAATGGGTTTTCCAAAATTGATGTTACCATTAGACTTAAATGGTAAAAGTATTATGGAATTTTTCTACTAAAAATTAGATTATATTGTTTTACTGAAAAAATAAATAAATTAATTCTTGTATATTAAAAAAATATTAAGTAGTCTTTTTATATTAAAAGTTTTGTTCATTTGTGTTGTTAAGTGATGATTTGGTTTTTCAAAAAAACAAAATTGTAGGTGGCATGGAATTAAAATATGACCAAAATTAGGTAAAAGCACCATTGAGGCCCATCTCTATTAAAAAATAGACATATGAATCCTTGTATATTTGATAGAAAAAGGAACCTGATTTTTCTATTAAAAATAGACAAATTGTCCACTTTCGCAGTCACTTTTGCTCATACTTTGCTTGTTACTTAACAATTGCTTTAAGTTATCAATTTCTATAACAATTTCTATTGTAAGAAAATGGCGTGATTGATTGAGAATCTAGACAATGACATGTGGTATGCCATATGTACCTCATGTTGATCTGATATTTTGTTACATTGGTAAATCTTTAAAAATTAAATTTAAAATTTCATCTAAAATGAACATGTACAAATGATTGCCCAAATTCAAGTAAGCTTGAATAAGGTTGATTTTGAAGTAAATTACTTAAAATTTCCCTAACTAAAACTTTGTAAGTATATGTTAGCTATCACTTACATAGCTATGAGATTGGTAGGGGTTTTGGCATCCTTTAAAATAGAAAATTTTAAATTAGTAAAGGTAAAATTACACTTTGAACTTTTTAAAAATGATAAAAATTTGATTTAATAACTATTAAAATGATAAAATTATATTTTTACTATTATAAAAATTACAATTAATTTCGATCTAATTTTTTTTTTCTAACTTCACTGTTAACTATCAAATTTTAATGATTGTGATGCCAAGTTGAGGATTCTAAAATGACCAATATAAGTTGGAAAAAGAATTGCAAGAACTCAAGTACGAGCCTTAGCTATAAAACCAAGTAAAAGAGCAAAATTTTTTTAATTCAATTAATATATTTTAATTTAAATAATTTTATCTATAATAATTTCTGAGGCATTAATTGTAAGATTATTTCGATTAACCTAAATTATTGTAGAGGGGCTTTTATAAGCTCAAGGTTGACGCAAAAGTCAATAGTCAACATCTGAAAGTTAATGTAACGTGATTGTGGATATATGTAATGATATTTTCTTAACAATTTCTTTCAATTAGACCTGATCATGGGTCAGGTTATTCGACTCTACTCGAAGGTCTGTCCAAAAAATGAAAGGGTTTGGATAAAAATATAAGCTCAAAAATGGGCTTGGACAAAAAGTGAGGCTCATTTTCTAAACGAGTCGAGTCTCGAGTAAGTTTTTTAGCCCGAGCCCAGCCCGACCCGACTCGAATAAATTAACCATTTTTAATAAAAAATTATATTGTTGTTTTGGTGTTTTTTTTTATTGTTTTGGTTGCTTTTTTTTTTGCTGTTTTGATGTTGTTTTTTATTGTTTTGTATTTTTTATTCTTATTTTGGTTGTTGTTTTAGTATTTTGATGCTGTTATTTTTGTTTTTTTTCTATTTTTTTATTTTTATTGTTGTTTTGCTGTTATTTTTGTTGCTATTTTGATTGTTTGAATGTTATTTTTATGTATTTTTACTATTGTTCTGTTGTTATTTTTGTTGCTATTTTTGTTTTTTTTGGTTTTTGTTGTTGTTTTGCTGTTATTTTTATTGTTATTTTGATTATTATTTTGATTGTTTGGATGTTATTTTTATGCGTTTTTACTATTGTTTCGTTATTTTTTTAATATTATTTGAATATTATAAAATTTATATTTTATTGTTTTTTTTCTACTACTTTATTTGTAAATATCTTAATATAAAAAAATTTTAATGTATTTTAAATTTATTTATTTTTTAATGTTAGTTTTAAGGACCCTTTCCCTTCCCTCCTTTCAACTTTCCCTTTTCTTTTTTCAAATCCAAACATGCTGTAACTATTTGAAGATTAAAAAAAACCAAAACTTCAATTCGAATATAATCTTCGCTATTTTATTTATTGAAATTGGTGAAGAATGGAAGAACAGAAGGAGAAGAAGAGGTGGAGTGTTACGTACACAAAGCACATCAAACAGAAGCGCAAAGTTTATAATGACGGTTTCTTAGATCTTCACATTTCATCCAACAAGGTCAATCCTTCTTGCTTCTATACCTTTCTCTGTTTGTTTCAAATCATAATTTGGTGGTAATCATGGGCATGGCTGCCTTCACAGTTGATGTTGTACGATGAGTCCGACAAGCTTATAGAATGCAGGATGTTGAGAAGAGATGAAGTTGTTAGCTCTGCCCAAACCCTCACTTTCGCTGCCTATTTTGTTGACGTTGGCCTTCTCCAGTCTCCTCCTCATCTTAATTTTTCAGATGCCAGAAAAAAGAGCAATGAAGTCAAGCCAATTGATCGAAATCTGAGCCCTTCACAAAAGATAATCAGAGGTTAGTCTCTTTGCAATTGAATTGTTAATAATTTCCGGATGTTTCTGTTACTACTTTACTATTTTGATATGAATTTCACCTGTATTTCAGAGTTCAAAAAGAATGAACTTCAAAAATATGTCGCTCAGCAAACTGGTCCAACTACAACGAAAGCTAGTGTCACAGGTTAGTTGATGAAAATGCTGCACTATTTCTAATGTTTATGAACTTCATTTTACTACTAAATGGACCTTTTTGTAAATGACTGATTGCTATAACTATTCTCACCACTGCTATGTATCATTCAGTTTTCATGTTGTCACTTTGACTGTTTTATGCTGTAGTACCAACTACCAAGCATTCTATTCCTACCAGCCAGGTAAAAAAAAATCTCTTCATTGTGGAGAGCAGATATTTTCTCTCAAAGGTAGTACTAGTCTGACATTGACGTTTTGTTTTACTCTTGGCATTCGGAAAATCACTCTAAGCCTATGATAAGCACATATTGATTCTCATCATGGATGGATGAAAAACCACTTCTCACTCCGATTTGCAGCTAGCTGAATCTCAAGCACCTAAGACTCCTTATCTCCTTATAGTCCAGGGCATTCGTATAAAGAATCTTTATGTAGGAAGAACCGATCCAGATAGGAAGTCTGCTTATAGCTTCTTCAGAATCACTGATTGAGTTCTCTACTAAATCTAATATATTTGTTTATCCTTTCTCATTCCTTGAAATAGAATCTTTAGTTGACTTCATTTCAGAGTAGGTGAGCTTTTACGTTGCTTAGAATGGATGCTGAGTTTTGTCACACACATTCTCTCTGGAAATCAGTGATTGCAAATATACATGTTGGGGAATGAAAGAAGTGATTTATCTCTCCTATTACACCTACTCTACCACCAAGTTCCATTTTTAGTTGGGGTTTTGCCTGATGATGTATTCTGTCGTTTCATAGAGCTATAATTTGGCAGTAGTCAGGGCAAATTTTATTGGTGGTGTTCTCACTATCTAAATTTCAATTTGTTAGGATGTCATTTTGTTATTAGATCTTTATATCCAAAAATTCTCTTTCTCTAAATGCATCTCTCTTTTAAAAAGTTATGTCCCTCATTTTTCAACATTTATTGAGTGCATAAGAACTTCTTTTGGCAAAGGAATGGAAGAATGATGCTGAAAGTTGACTTGCATGCTACCTAATGATCAATCCATAGATCACTATTCACATTCTGAGCTAGGTGTGAAGCAATCTTGTATCAATTTTTTTACCAGAGATCCTATATACTTCTCCACATCATTTAGCTTCCTACTATCAAAGGCAACCATTGGGCAAAGATCCTATTAATGGTGTAGTTTGGATTTTTGTACCTTACGAAAGGGACTATTGCTTATATGTTTGGAATAGCTTTTGTTTTGAGAGAGTCGAAAGAGCACTTATCTCATTGAAAGGTTCTATACATTCACTCTTTCTCGTGTCTTTAGACAAAGACTCCATTCTTTTTTGCTTTGGTATCTTATTGATAAAAACTTGTGTTGTTCTTTCATTGATAAAGAATTTTTTTCAAATGATTGATTTAATGACCTATTAATGCCAACCCATGTTACCCAAATTCTTCATTTTCTGTAAAGTTCTCATGTCCAACACCTATATTCAACATATATTTGGATGTGAGTAAGGGGTTACAATCCAGCAAATATATGGAGAAACTAAAAAAAAAGAGCATACTCATGTCGGAAATGTACCATATCCAACATTCATCCACAGTCCAAGTAACATAGCATCTAACAATTGATTGGTGGAGCTGATCATTTAGATGTTTCAATCCATAGGTGATCAAATCTGTGACTTAGGATATTCTCGAAACTCAAAAAAGGAAAAAAGTTGTGAGTGAGTTTAACAAAAAGAGAAGCAACTAGGATAAAAGGAAACAAGTGACTTAAGGAAAAAAATTGTTGATAGCTCGAACCAATCAAGTGAATATTGATTAATATGTCTTTGATCGAACACTACTTGAAAATGTTCTCAGACTTCGTTTACCATTGAGGTTGAAAAGTGCTTTTCAACTCAAACCATGATTTTAAGTCAAAAATAACATAAACAAATAGCTTTTTAAACCAAATCATGTTTCTAAATTGGGATTTTAGCCTAAGCCAAAAAGCCAAAATTTTTAGTTTTTGGCTTTTGCAAAACTACTTTTGGTTGAAATTACTTTCTTATGCTCATGAAAGAAACATAGCTTTTACTTTACAATGTAATGTCTAAAACGGACATTTTACCTTCTCAAAGCACTTTTTGACAATAATAATAAACATTGTCAAACTTTTCAAAAGCACTTATCAAAGTACTTTGCCACAACATTTCTCAAAAGCACTTTTTAACTTCAATGGTAAACTAGCCTTCAATGCTCTTGGAAATTCTTGATTGAATGTATCTATATGCGTTAGGATTTTGATTCAAAGATCTCTTTGTTTAAGACACAAAAATGCGATGGTCAAGCGATTTCTTCAAACTCTTACTCAAATTTGATAAATGTTGGTTGATTGTAGATTGAGTTATAGATCAATTCCCGTAGCAATATTTCATTGAGATAAGTCCAACGTGGTTGTGAAGTTGAACTTCAACTTTATAGCACCTTGTTCTCGTTACTGGTCATGTTGTTTGATTAACAGAGAAAACTCTTAGAAAGCTAGTTTCTTTAGAGAGATCTAATAATAATATCTGGAGAATCAATATCCTCATTTGCTAATTTGGTTGAGATTGGTGATTGCAAAGGAAGCAATGTTTAAGGATATGATAGCAATAATGGCGGGAGCTGGTAATGAGTGAGTGGAAAAAAAAATTTGAAAGTGGTGGAGTTTTTGGAAAAGAATGGTGAGCCTTACCATTACTTGTTCTGTGATTATATTTTCTTCTCCTCTTTCACTTAATTCTTGAAGATAGTTTAGTCAGCACGCTTTTCTCTATTTTCACCTTTATATGCATATATACATGGAACATATATTTTTTAATTTCTTTGTCAAGATTGGTATGGCATATGAATGTTCTATTTTCACCTAAAATGCTACAGTTGGAGGCATATGTGATTTTCAAATTTTCAATTTTTTTTTTCAGATCCAAGATAGATTCTCAAATACGAAATTTGACATAAGATGGGAGAATAATTTAATGATTACTTTCTCATTTTATGCCTAAATTCACATTCCATTTTTACACTCGTCTGTTTAGGTTGAACTACTATCACACAATGAAGAATTTGAAACAAAGTACCAGTTCCTGTTAATTTCAGACCATGAAAAAGATAAAGTGGCTAATTTTTTTAGCAGTCTTTAGGTGAATAACATAAGCACCACTGCCAGACAGATCTATCATTTTTTCATATAAGCATAACGTCTTTTTAAGGGGTGGAAACTGGACCCAACCTTTGCGGGAGCTGGCAGTTTGCTTAACTATGTGCTTGCAACACTATGTTCAACACTTCTTTTTTGTTGAAGTACTTGTGTCTAGCATATATCCAGTTAGACATGGGTAAGGAGGTACAGCTTTCTGCATATTTGCAAAACTTCTGAAAATGACCATACTACTATTGGATGTATATTGGGTGCAAAACTTGTGAATATGACCATACTCCTATTGGACGTATATTGGATTTGACACTCACTCTTGAGTTCAAGTAACACAGTCAACACCTACATTTTGTTTAAAGGGAAGTTGTGGTTGAGAGTCTAGGTCCTTGATAATCTGAGTCGACACTTAATGCTGCCCTGGCTAGATTAGAGTTAAGTTCTTACAAGGGTAACTTAATCCACAGTCAATAAGGTGTGATTTATAATGAATGCGTGATCCATGTTGAAGAAAAATATTATTTATATATATTTTCAGTTCATGCCCTCTTTATCATTTCTTTTATTTTGGGTATTTAGGTTAATACTATTAACATAGAGCCTAAAGTGCTGATAAAATAGAGCTTTTTTAAAGTTTTGTGAAGAGAAGTTATAACATAAGTAATATTTGGTAAACTTAATTTGGAAGTGTTGTAGATTTAGAGAACTATTTGATAAGAATGGTATCACAAATGTAACTCGAAAAAATAGAAAAGATCAAGAATGCTGTAGGTAATTGTAAATTAAAGACAAAGCAAATAAAAAAATTAATCAAGGGGAAAAGCTGAAGTAAATAAAAATTTGAATGTGAAGTAATATATTTCTCCTTATAGTTTTATGAATTACTAAAGAATGAGAATAATAATAATCTCATTAAATATTAGTTACCACACGCATAAGTACGCTTTTGCAGAAGTTTGGTTTTAGCTTCGTCTAAAGCCTAAATGAACTTCCAGTATAAGTTACATCTTCAAAAATTATGAGATACAAGCGCCTTTCTTCTGCTCTTGTAATAGATAAAGCTCTTCCACATGCTACGTCAATCACCCACTTGGACTTTCGTCTTTACCGGGTGCTAAGCTTAGGGAGTAGTTTATGGGTAGTTAAGGTTGCTTGAATCTTTGACATTATTTAATACTAGATGTTTTGAGGAGGGAAACTTGAATTTTGTATTTTCTTTTTCTTGGTATTCTATACTTGTATCTATATAGTACACTGGAACAACCAGCAGACCCGCTTACTTTTTGCTCTCTGCATGTTTGGTAGAATTTATGCAAGAGATTCCCTTTGATTTATTACATTATCTTTGTAGCTTCTTTCCACTCGTCCCTTTCAGACTGACATGTTTTTGTAATTTAGAATGGCAGGTCTTGTATACTACACAAGTAAATCAAAAGGCCAAGAAGTACCATGATGGCTTCTTAAAACTCGTAAATTCTGCAGCGCTGCAGAGACAGGTCTATATTCACAAACTTCATTTCTCCTTTCTCTTGGCAATTGGAATAATTTCCTTTGTCAAATATGTGAAATAAATTAGTTCGTGGCTTTTTTTTCTTTTGAATTGGTTGTTTTTCTATCACTTGCTTTATAAGTTGGTCCCAGCCTCGTATTTTTATATACTTAACTGTAAATTGGTTTAGGTCCGTCTGCTCATAGAAACTGGCGTCCAGAAAAGATTAGAAAATTCTTCTTGGGAATTGTAAAGATCTTTCTTGAAAATCTAGATTTGTTTTATTTGGATGACTCAATCAGAAAAGCTTTTTCTTGTTTAATTATTTTTGAAAAATATACTTTTCTTAATAGTACTATTTTAATATAGTAGTTATTTCTAAAATATTATATCATTAAAATAATTAAGTTAATACTATTTTTATTAAAACATGAATTATATTAATATTTAAAAATATTAAAATATTATTTCGATTAATATAATTAGTACTAAATTATTCTCATGGGCATAAATATTAAAATACTAAAACTATTTATTATCAGACTATCATTTTTTTAATATTAATGTTTTAATTTTTTTCATTTTAACTTAAAATATTATTTATTAAATATTATTAAAAATACTTTAAACTAGTATTATAATGATTAAGATATTATTTTTAATAATGTTTATACTATTAAAATATTAATATTTTACATTAAAATATTTATCATTAGATTTATATATATACTTATTATTAAAACAGTACAGTAATATAGAATTTCTTAATTAAATATTATTAATACTAATTAAAATATTGATGACGTTACTGTTTGTTATTAACATAATAATATTAATTATATTAATAACTTATTATTTAAATATTTTTAAAATTTAAAATGAAACATTTCTTGTTAAATCTCAATTTTATAAAATATGGCAAAAACCTATTCATGTTGGACTTTTCTTATACGAGTGCTTTTCTAGAAAAAAAAATGTTTCCCTTTTTAGAAAACATGTCTTATTTTCTACTTACTAATAAGTTATAAGTCATTTTTCATGACACAAACATAAGAAGATGCAGAAGTCTTTTTTTTGTTTTGGATGTCATTTTCTGTAAAAACAAATATACCTTTTGTTTAATTCCATTTTTCTTTTAACTCCTCTTAATGTGTAATTAATGATCAGACTTGGTTACTGGCTCTGTAATTCAGATTATGTTATATGATGGAAGCAAGAAACTAATAAATAGTAGATTCCTCAATAAAGATGAAGTAATACAATCTGGTGAATCAATAACGTTTGATGCTCATTTGGTAAATATTGGAGAAGCTGAAGGAAACCATCCAGGCCTCATGGTCTCAGATGCCCATGTAAGTAATTATGATGCTGCTGGAAAAACAGAGATGATCCACAAAGTGCAGAATCGTCTTAAAACCAGCAAATCATTTTTGAAAGGTTAGCTGGTGCCTGTACTGATGATTTAAGTTGTATTTCCTTTATGGTACATGATTGAGGTTGGTCCTTTCTATCAGTTATTTTTCACATTCCATCTGCTCCTGAGTCATATATATCTATTATTATTTCTGTAGCTCTCCTGAAGACTGAATTGATACTTTTCATTTATCTATTCTTTTCCTTTTTATGAACCCTAGTATGATTTTCCCCCCAACACTAGAAATTTTCTTCATTCTCTTTCTTCATTTCATAAAAGATTGTCTTATTTTAGTTTATTAAGTTTTGAAGTTTTACTTTTGTTTTAGTCTTATTTTTTTAAGGTTTCTTTCTGTTCATAGATTTTTTGGTCTTTTTTAGGTACTGATAATCCCATTGAAGGTTTTTTGGCTTAATTTTGCAGGGAAACCTCAAAAAATTGTTTCTTCAAAGGTATATTCAGATCCAAGTTTTAGCATCCCAATTATTGCAGAGACAAAACCAAGCCAGAATATATCTGCAGACAAACCTTTACGTGATGGTAAATGTATTCTTACGTTGATCTGATCATCATATATCACAAAGTCAACCACCTTCAAGAAAGTCTTCTCTTCCATCAATTTTTCTTCTCTTCCATGCAAGAATTCATGTTTTTCTCCTCATAGTATTCTTGTACAAACAAAAATATCAGTATGGCGGTTCTCTCACTTGGCCCATGACTAGCTTGAGTGGTTGTTTTGCATATCATTGGTTAATTTATTCGTCTGTCCTCTGCAATGTACTCGATACTATACTACCTGATTCCTACAACAATGCATGATTTTGATTAGTGCTGCACTGATGTCATAAGCAATTAATCTTTTGTTTTGTCTCTGCAGCTACTCAAATACTGTCCATCCTCCGGAAACCTATGATACAAGTGGGCATAGCCACACAATCTATTGATAAGAACGTCATGAGTCCAGTCAGCTCTGTGAAGGATCCTCAAAATTCATATTCGACTAAAAACTTTCTTGAATGTAGCCAGCTGCAAAAGATATCAATAGCACATCATGGATCAAGTGGGAAATTGGATAATATCGAATCAAATGAATGCATAGACATAAAAATATCCCCCGATATCTATTCTAAAGGCAAGTTTAAGTTCTATCATGTGAAATTGCAATATTAGTTGCATTTGGCTTTTCTTAAATTATCATTAAATTACCCCTAGAGAGACATAATCCTAAGTAGAGTGAATAGGGTTTTTTATCAGATAGGAAATGAGAAGTACTCTTTGCCCCTTTAATGAAATTTGTCAATAATTGTTTGGTAATATTCTGACCAGGGCTGGATTCAGTAGCAAAATCTAGTTGTAGTGGCAAAAAATCCTCCAAGATCACCAAAGTCGGAAACTTGCATCAGGTTTGGTTGTTTTCCTTCTGCATCCACAAATTTCATTTTTTGTTGCATGTGCTATTTAACAACAGCTAATTATTCTTGTATAAAGAGTATGAACTTGATGGAGGTTTTGTTTGCTTCCATTCCAGTTGTAAGCCTTGAGAAAGTTAAAAAGATAGATAAAATATCAGAAAAGGATGTCGCTATATGCAGCCATCAAGTGGATTAAACTCTTGGACTGAGCACACAGATTCGGCAATTGTATAGGCATTTAGATGGCAGGTTGTGTATGTGAGGGGATGTGAAAACTTAGACTCATTTGGGCTTTGCCAATCCTATGATCAATACTGTTGTGATGTTCAATTGTTTGCTCAGAACCACTATGAATGGATGTTAATACAACTATGTGCAATTTCTCATGTAGGTTCACTCGAAGAATTTGGAATCATATACTAAATGCTGTAATGAAGAGTTAATGCTTGGTAGTTGGAGTCGAGCTACAGAAACTTGTCATGAGAGAGTTGGTGTTGTGGAGGATTGTATAGAAGTCAAGAATTCAAGGGAAGCAAGTAGGTGCCCTAGTTTTGATCTTGGATTTAACTGAGTGATATGTGTGGTTATTGTTGATAATAAACAATTCAGACAGCGCAACGCCAAGAAAAAAGAAGAATCAAATGCACTTTTTAAACATTATCTTTTTGAAACATTGCCATTTTCATTTCTTTATAGTCGAAGACTTTTCTCTTCAAATTAGTCTTTGTAAAATTGAGCATCGTGAAAACCCTTTCGAGAAAAAACCATGGGTAGAGAGAAGAAAATTCACTAAAGTCGAATTCGAATAATTACAAGAGGAGTTATCTACGTCTATTTAAAGGTTGGAAAACCTTTTTTTAATCAATTTCTAATAGAATTATGTTAAGAACCTTAGCGTAGGATCTAGTCACAGGTTTAGACGAGGAAGAAGCCTTGCTTCGACCTATGGTTACTCAAAAGGCAGATTCATCCTTGATTGAACCCCTCTAAAAATAACGTTTCCTAATAGAAAAATTGCTTAATTTGTATTTCCTAATGGTAGCCTTTTTATAGGCTTAATAATAAAAGAGAAGTCTTAATAGAATTCCTAATTTAGAGTTTATAAGGGAAATAAAAACCTAATATAATAAGGAGAATAATTAAAACTAATACTCTTAATAAACCTAATATAATAAAGAAATTTAAATTAATCTAAAACTTTAATTTTTGTTGTTCCTATTTCCTATTCCTTCTCTGATATTGTTGTCCAATAAAAAACATTCACATCATTACTCCTCTCGGAGTTGAGCTTGTCCTCAAGCTCAAATTCAGGATAAGCTTCTTGAAAACAATCAGATGGCTCCTAGGTGGCATATTCTTGAGGACAACCTTTTCATTGCACTAATAGTTCTCGTCGACCTCGATTTATCCTGTTACGAATAATGGCTTGTGGAGTAGGCACGACCTTGCCATCATACATTAGGGGCAAGTTTCCCACAGTATCTAGTTGAGGTCCTTTGTATTCTTTGAGGAAAGAAACATGAAAAACATCATGTATTCTGTTGCCTATAGGTAATTCAAGCTGGTAGGCCACTGTTCCTATTTTGTTCAAGACTTTAAAAGGACCAAAATACTTTGGTAGCAGCTTGTGATGCTTCTATTTAGTTATTGTCAATTGTCGATATTGCTGAAGCCGTAACCAAACCCAATCCTTGACTTTAAAGTTCAACTCTTTATGTCCCAAATCGTAGGTGTTCTACATTCGTTGCTGAGCTTGCAAGAGTCATTCTCGGACATTTTTTAAAAGTGCATCTCTCTCTTGTAAGGTCTTATCTACAGCTTCAATCCTTGTAGAACCAGTTGAATAGGAGAGAAGTCGAGGTGGATCCCTACCATATACTAATTGGAAAGGTGTGGGCTTAGGGCGGTGTGATAGGAGGTATTGTAGCAATATTCAGCCTATGGAACCCAATCGACCCACTATCGTGGACGATCACTAGAGAGACATCGCAAGTACATTTCATTTGTCCGATTAACTACCTTTGTTTGACCATTAGATTGAGGGTGGTATGCTGAAGAAAAAGCGAGCTTAGAACCACTCTGACGAAATAATTCCTTCCAAACAAGCTAAGGAAAACTTTATCACGATCCGAAACTATGTATCCTGGCAAGCCATGAAGTCGGAAGACCTTTGCAAAGAAGACGGTAGCAACAGATATAGCAGTAAATGGATGGTATAAGGGTAAAAAATGTGCATATTTTGATAGTCTGTCCACAACCACCATAAGTATTGATTTCCCTTTAACTTTAGGTAAACCCTCGACGAAATCCATAGAAATATCAGCCCAAACTTGTTGTGGAATTGGAATAGGTTGAAGTAAACTTGCAGGCTGTAAATTTTGTCATTTGTGGCGTTAGCATACTAAACAATTTTGCACAAACTTTGAGGTTGCGAGCTTCATTCCTTTCCAAAAAAAATCTTGACGAAGACGATGCAATGTTTTCAATCCTCTTTCATGTGCCATAGCATGTATAGAGCAAATAATAGTGGGAATAAATGGAGAGTTAGATAGAGGGTACAACCTCCCTTTGAAGAAAAGCAGCCCGTCTTGTGCAATCCAATTTGACCCCAATTCTCTTTATAGAATTCTTTGCTAGAGTTGTAATAATTTTGGAGAAGCTTTTGTTTCTTGTCTAATGGCCTTAAGAATTTCAGCTTGGGGGAAGCAAACAGTCATGAGGAGTTGTGAGTCGTCGTCTTTTCTAGATAAAGCATCTGCAGCTTTATTCAACTTTCCTACTTTATACTTCACTTGAAAATTAAACCTCATTAGTTTGCTGATCTAATGCTATTGTGGGGATGTCGTAAGTTGCTGGTTTAACAAGAACTTAAGACTAAAGTGATTAGTACGGATGAGGAAGTGCCTTCCCCAAAGATAGGGTCTCCAATGAGTCACTGTTTTTACCAGACCTATTAGTTCTCGCTCGTAGTTAGCCAACTTAAGGTGTCGCTCTGCAATCTTGCAATTGAAAAAGGCAATGGGGGTGTCTCTTTTGTTGCAGTACGGCTCCAAACCCACTCTCAGAAGATCACATTCAACCATAAATTCCTCCTCAAAGTTGGGTAATTGCAAAACTAGAGCTGTTGAAAGAGAAGTTTTTAATTGGGTGAAGGCAACATTAGCTTCCTTAGTCTAGTTGAAGGCATTTTTCTTTAGAAGAGACGTTAAGGGTGCAGCCACTTGTCTATAATTCTTGAGGAATTTTCTGTAATACCCTGCCATGTTTAGGAGTTGAAGCCTGAGAAAGCCTCGTAGAGCTTTGGTAGATTTAGGAGTTGGCCAATTGATGACAACTTTAATTTTAGTCTGATCAGCCTTGACTCCTTCACCATGGATGACATGACCAAGGTAGATTACTTGAGACTCTCAGAGGAAACACTTGGATTTTTTTAAGAACAACATATTATCGCGCAAGAGTTAAAAAACTAGTCGTACATGATGCATATGTTCAGTCCATGTTTTGCTGTAAATTAACATGTCATCAAAGAAGACTAAAACAAACTTAGGCAAGTAGGTGCGAAAAATGTCATTCATCAAACTCTGAAATGTTGAAGGGGCATTGGTTAGCTCGAATGGCATGATAAGAAATTCAAAGAGTCCATGGTGGGTTCGAAAAGCTGTCTTTTCCACATCTTTAGTTGCCATTCTAATTTGGAAATATCCCGATCGTAAATCCAACTTTGTAAAATGTTTTGCCCCATGAAGTGCATCTAATAATTCATCCACGACAGGAATCAGATATTTGTCTTTAACAGTGCAGGCATTAAGCTCTCGGTAATCAACACAAAAGCTCCATGATCCATCATGCTTTTTTACCAAGAGTACTGAAGAAGAGAATGGTGATCTGCTGGGACGGATGATTCTTTGTTGTAACATTTGATCACACTGCTTCTCAATCTCATCTTTTTGAAAATGTGGTTATCGATAAGGCTTGACTACAATTGGTCCAGATCTTGGTTTAAGAGTTATACGATGGTTACATTTGTGGTTAGGAGGTAACCCAGACGACTTTTGGAACAAATACGCAAAGTCTACTAGTAGTTTATCCAAGACAATAGTAGTTAAATCCTGTCTTGCATCAGACTAAGTCGTGGGACTTCCTCTAGGTGTTGCCCTTGCCTTAGTATATTCTTTTTGTTGACTGAAAATTGCATAGTCAAAGAGCTGAAGTCCCATAAAATTGGACCAAGGGTACACGACCATTTAACCCTCAAAATCACATCAAATCCTTTTAATGGTATATTATAAAAATCAGCTTGAAAGCTGTCATTTTCCACCACGAACTGTACTGATTTACAAATACCTATGCTAGGAATACGTTCACCATTTGCCACACATACTTGCAGCCAATTTTTTTTTTTTTTTTTTGCATTTTTAGCCCTAATTTTGGCACTAAGCTTTCACGTAGAAAGTTATGCGTACTGCCTAAATCAATAAGGATTAATACTGTTTTTCCTGACACTTGTGCTGTTAGTTGCATACTAGATGAATTGCAAGTCCCTCTGATCGCATGTAAAGAAATTTCAAGATCATCTATTGTATCGTCATGTTGTTCATCTTCAATATTTGGTACTTCAATCCAAAATAATCGTTTACACTTGTGTCCTATAAAATAAGACTCGTCACAATTATAACATAATTTCTTAGCTCGTCTTTTCGCCATTTCTGCCCGTGTTAATCTCTTGATAAATGGTACGGAAGAACCTATTTTGCTGTTATTTCCCATTGATTTCGTTGGTTGTTCCCCTCCCTTTGCAGAGCTCGTAATTGTTGGCCAGTTTAGATTGGTTCGAGATATCATTTTGAAAGAGATTTTTTGTTTACGTTCCAAAGCTCGAGCCATATTCATTGCTACTCCAAGGTTTCCCGGTTGTTGCATCTCAATATCAATTCGAAGTTCCTTTACCAACCCGATAGTAAAAAGGTCTACCTGTTGTCGAGGTCTAAGATCAGTAATCTTGGCTAGTAGTGATTGGAATTGGCATTGAAATTCTTCCACAATCCCCGTTTGTCTCAAGTTTGCAAGTTCCCCCAATAGATTATTACTCATAGGTGGCTCGAACCGTACATGACAACACTCCTTGAAGCGCCTCCAATTAAGATTGTCTTCCTCTTCTTCCATTTGATCGAACCACAGTTGTGCCTCTCCTAAGAGATGGAATGAAGCTAAGCTGACTTTATCTTCCTCATTAGTTCTTTGATTGCCAAAAAATTTTTCGCATCTTTTTAGCCACCCTAAAGGATCTCCAACACTGTCATAAGTGGGAAATTCCATTTCAGAGTATCGAGGCACCATGTACCCACCTTGTTGCGAATTTGAATTTCGTTTCCTGCCTCCGCTACTACCCTGTTCTTAATTTTTTTCTGAATCTCCTTTCATTGTCTTTTGGACCGAAAGAGATAGCATTGCCACCTGCTCCTCCAATGCTTGTTGCCTTGTAGCCATTTGTTCCATGAAAGCCTCGAGCTTGGCTGACAAAGTATTTTCGTCACCCATGACAGCTGACTCCGATACCAAGTTGTTAAGAACCTTGGCGTAGGATCTAGTCACAGGTTTAGACGAGGAAGAAGCCTTGCTTCGACCTATGGTTACTCAAAAGGCAGATTCATCCTTGACTGAACCCCTTTTAAAAATAACGTTTCTTAATAGAAAAATTGCTTAATTTGTATTTCCTAATGGCAGCCTTTTTATAGGCTTAATAACAGAAGAGAAGTCCTAATAGAATTCCTAATTTAGAGTTTATAAGGGAAATAAAAACCTAATATAATAAGGAGAATAATTAAAACTAAAACTCTTAATAAACCTAATATAATAAAAAAATTTAAATTAATCAAAAACTCTAATTTCTGTTGTTCCTATTTCCTATTCCTTCTTTGATATTGTTGTCCAATAAAAACATCAACATCAAATTAATGTAGTAAGATTAAGACACCTTATTTTGAACAATATTAAATAGAATAAGTGTACTTTTATATTGATTCCACTTTTGCAGTTTCTTTTATTTTGCTACTTATATTTAATTTTTTTAACAAGAATTTGGATCACACAACTTTAACAATCTCTAATTTCCTCCGTATTCTTTTTTGTGTCATCATCTATTGTTTTTCTTTTTTGAATAATATACCAATTTGATAAGGATCTATCAAACCCTCTCGTGATTTCAAAATATTATTGCATCACAGAAGTAGAATTATCTCATATATAGGTTGTAGTTTTGTGTACGAGTGGACATATTATAGGATTGGGTTGATTGTCCACTAAGGGATTGATACAAAGCACCATAACAACCATGAAGTTGCAAAACACAAATACAATAAAAGTTAAAAATGTTATACATGGGACAATGAACTCAAGAAGTCTACACAAATTAAATAGCATTAACAACAATGTACATTTGTGCTTGTGTGCAATTTTATCCATACATTAAATAGTAATAAGTAGAGCATTCGTAGTTTTGTATCTGTATTGACTATTTCCTCTAAATCGGTTTTAATAAGACAAGATCACTAGGATTTTAAAAATTGTAACATAAGCTCATGCTAAGTTAGTCTAAAGAAAATGATAAATTAGGTGCATAAATTAAAGAAAAATAACAAATGAAATAAACTTAAAAACATTTTCTCTTAATAATGCTTTGAAATACAAGTGATTTTATTCTTTTAAATTTTTTTAATTTTTTCTTTTTTTGTATTTTCAAATTGATCTTGCGGGTTTCACATTATTTGGTATAAAAAATCAATCTTGTTGTTTTTGATATCGAATAATGCAGAATTTAAAATGAATTTCTCAATTGAGCAAAGAATAAATAAAAAGTATAAAAATAATCAAAGAAAGGATAATATTATTTTAAGTAAAGATAATAACAAGTCAATTTAATATAAATAGTAAAGATAGAAAACAATTGAAAAAGAAAAGTGATAAGAAAAACCCTATGGAACCCTTGAACTACTAGAGTTCAAAAATGCCAATCAATGTTAGAGTTAACAGTAATTGGTTAAGGGTAGGTATATTCAAATTTTAGTTAGTAACTAATCAATAGTTAGTTGGTTAAACTGTAATGCAAATAGTTATTACAAACAATGTATAAATACAATACATTTGCTACTGTTAAAACGGAGAATACATTTACAGATTTCAGTGAAATTGTTTACTAAGTTTTAGCTACATACTTGTTCTTTCTATGTTATTTCTTTAAGCTTGTCATCTTCTTCAATCATCCAATATCTTCATAATCCTTTCATGATATTAGTCGCCTAAATCCTGGGCAAATCGTTCCACTGCAAAACATGGCAGATTCAACAGAATCTTCCACTGCTAATAGTGGTCCACAATCAGTCCCTTCTGCTTACAATCCAACAACATCATTCAACGTTGATCTTGGCAAATCTCGTTTAATCCAAAGCTTTTCTACACATGATACAATAAAGCTAGATGAGAGCAATTTCATCCAATGGCTGCAACACTTGAAGTTAATAATTGAAGGATATGAGTTTATCGGATTCGTGAACGAAACTCTACCAATTCCACCACGGTTTGTGCCACATCAAGAAGGAAAGTTGATCTTGAACCCTGAGTTTTCTTTGTTTCAATAACAAGATAAATCACTCACATCGTGGTTGCTATCCACAATTAGCTCCCCTTTGTTGTCGTGTTTTATAGGTGTGAGTACGTGTAGTGACATCTGGAGTACTACAAATCACCTATTTGCTGCTGTGAATGGAGCCAAATTGTCAAGAATAAAACATGAATTGCACTCCATCAAGAAAGGTACTAATATATTTCTAAAATACAAAATACTTGTGCGTTACTTGAAGCTTCAAGGCACCAGATCTCGGAATCTAAGAGAGTTAAGATAGTGCTTGCGAGGATCTCGTTGGAGTTCGACGCAATGGTCACACTTGCATCATTTTCGTCTGAACCACTGCCCATGAGAAAGTTGGTTGACATACTTTTGGAGTACAAGAATTGACAGCAAAAAATGGTGCTAGAAACTTCATTTTAGGCAAATATGGTTTGCCCTCTTGTTTCAGATCATGGATTTTTAGGGACAATGACGTCTTTGAGAGGTGGTCGTACCTCTTTTGGCGACCGTGGACGAAGCACAAGAGGGCGTGTGCAATGCCAGATCTGTGGCCGTCTTGGTAATTTAGCACAACGGTGTTACTATAGGTTCGATCGACAGTTTGATGGCCCTCCGGGGTTGATGCCTTCACGGGCTCCTCACGAACGATCGCCTTTTATTGAAACGATTGTTGTACAAGGAACGACCCCTGATGCGGAAGCAGCTGCTGTTGCGCAAAAGAGTTTTTATCCTGATCCGAAGGTTGCTGGGTACTTTAGTGGACCATCAAGGACGGGGACTCCTTGGGCATCTCACGAATGATCACCATTCTTTGAGTTGGCTGCTATACAAGGAATGGTGCTTGATACCTTAACACATACTGCTACGCAAAGGAGTTTTTACCTTAATGTGTAACTTGGTGGGTATTATGCTAATAGGCCTTTTGTTAATAATATTGAATTTTGTAGGCCAGCCATGTTTGGGTCACATGGACATAAGGAAACTGAGCTGCATATGGCTACTGAAGCGGTTATCCCTTGTTCCACAAAGCCTAAAGCAAGATGCTTTCAAGGGCCGAATCATGATGTTAGTGTTAGGCCATTCATTCAAGGTCAGCTCATGGGGTCTTCGTTGTGTATAGGACTTCCGCGGATACCTGATGTTTCTAGGTCCGAGTTCTTGAATGAAAGCGAGTCAAATGCCACTACATTCGGGTATGGTGTTGGGTCGAGTTTTGGCACTCAAACATTTGGTCATGAAGAGCCGTATGTCCCTATACCCGTTGCAAATAATAATTCAGCTTCGTGGTACCTTGATTCGGGAGCACTCATCATGTGTGTAAAAAGGCGTCTATACTAAATAATTTCACTATGTATTCAGGTAATATTTCGCTCTTAATGGGTGATGGAACGCGTGTTAGAATTAAGTATGTGGGTAATTCTACATTGGCTACAACGAATAAATTGTTGCATTTGTCTAATGTTTTACATGTGCTAAATATTCGTAAAAGTTTGTTATCCGTCTCACAATTTTCTTGAGAGAATAACGTTTATTTTGACTTTCACTCGTTTCACGGTGGTTAAGGATCTTCAGACTTAGGACGTTTTGTTGCATGACCATACTCATGATGGGCTTTATATGTTTCACCGGTTGCTAAGACTACTACCAATGTTACTCCATCAACATATAATACTGTTTTGGGGTCGAGTTCCTCCAATGATGAAGTGTTCAAACTATGACATCATTTTTTGGGTCATCTTTCAGCCCATATAGTTCAGACAAATTTAAAGAATTGTAATGTTGTCACGAATAAAAATAATCGTGTTCATGTTTGTACTGCATGTCACAAAGGAAAGTCACACAAGTTGCCATTTTCTAAATCCACTTCTGTGCATACCTTTTCGTTTGAATTAAGAGTGTCGGATTATGGGGACCTGCAACTGTTAACTGTAGTAGTAATTGGTATTGTCTCTTTTTTTGATGTTTTTAATCGCTTTACATGGTTATTTCTCATTCAACAAAAATCTCAAGCAATTGACTGTTTTACTCAGTTTAAGCGAATGGTTAAAACACAATTTGGGAGAGACATTAAACAGTTTCAAAGTGATTAGGGTGGTGAGTTTCGGTCGTTCGTATTGTTACTCGCACAACATGGTGTTATTAATAGGATTTCATGTCCACATACTTCAGAACAAAATGGAGTGGTCGAACGGAAACATCGGCATATTGTTAAGGTAGGTCTCACACTTCTTGCTCATGTAAATTTACCGATGAAATTTTGGGGATATGCTTTTACATGTGCAATTCATCTAATAAATTGGTTAGCTACTCCGATCTTGCTAGATAAATCTCCATATTCTGTCCTTTATGGTAAGACTCCAACTTATGATCATGTTCAAATATTTGGATGTTGTTGTTTCCCATACCTTCCTCCTTTTAATAATCATAAGTTGAAGTTTCGATCTCAACCATGCACTTTTCTTGGATATAGTCCTCATCATAAAGGCTACCAATGTCTTACGTCTGATGGGAAAGTTGTCATCTCTCGACATGTTGTCTTCGATGAGAAACAATTTCTATATCTTGACTATTCTTCATCGTCTAACACAACAAATGATTATGTTACCATGTTTGTTCCTCTTGTGCAATCTTAGTCTTCTCCTTTTAGCTCTCCTAGCAGAAATATCGAATCATAAAATCCTATGGTTTTATCTCGTGATTCATCACGCTTGGCATATGACTTGAGTGCCTTGGGTTATAGACACTATTTCTCCCACATTGGAGTTTTCCACCACTATAGCTGATCTTTTACAACAACTTGGAAATACACATCATATGGTTACTCGATTCAAAGCTGGTATTTTCAAGCCTAAAGCTTGAGCTATTGGAGTTGCTGATCATGAGCCTCGTACGATTGATGAGGCTTTCGCTCATGAGGAATAGAGAGTAGCGGCTCAAGCTGAGTATGATGCTCAAATCCATAATTGCACTTGGGAGCTAGTACCCTTACCACTAGGAAGAAAGACAATTGGTTGCAAGTGGACGAAATCTTGATGGTACTGTGGCACAACGGAAAGGTAGACTAGTGGCTAAAGGATCAACAAGTGGATCTCCCTACGAACCCCTATTGAAAAATCAACTAGAAACATTGATAAGAGAGACTTAGAATTTGAAGACTTTCTCGTTTGAGGAAATAACTTGAAAAACTTGAACTCTAAAGCAATTGAGAAAAATAACATCTTCACTTATTAATCCTAAATAGGTTGCTTAAGCCTCTTATTTATAGCTTCTACATGGATTTTGAAATAAAAAATTGATTTAAATTAAAAAAAACTATTTATCTAAGATAAATAAAAAATAATTCAAATTTAAAAAAAACCTATATATCTAAGATAAAAAAAAGATATAATCTAAAACTATATTTTAAATTCAAAAACCTATTTATCTAAGATAATTAAAACAAAATAAAATTAGCTCAACAAGCTTATTTATCTAAGATCAATAAAAGATAATATTTATTACAACCACAAAAGATATTTGTTTGATTATTATACACGTTGCCCAAAACTCAAATATGTTCGTATCACAAGCAAAAAGCGATTCAAAGTGGACTATTATCTATGCTTGTATCATTCCCTCCTCTGAAAATATTTGTCCTTAAATCTTGAACTTACTTTAACAAATAAATATTCTATTGTAGATAGAATGAATCTACAAAATCTTAAAAAAAATACCACTCAACAAACTTGAATTACATTTAGTGAACGCTTCTAAACATAACTCTAGTGAACTACTTTCTTCTTCATCACAAATTATAGGTTCACTATCATAAATTCTATAAACTCTTCTTTAGTACAAGATGTCTCTTTAGTAACATCAACATTAAATGTGTAACAAGATGTTATCTCAAGCCTATAAGCATTCAAAATTTTCTCTTAGTAATAAGCCTTGTTCGAACAATCACACCTTAGATGGTCTTTTTCACTAAAATATTGTTACACCTTGGTTGTGTTAAGTTGGTGTATAGTATATGCCCATGAGTTAAGTAAGTTGGTGTACTAAGTCTGTTTGTGTCCTGTATACGCCATTAGGTGTACTATGATCATCGCGTGTAAGTTACTTTGAAAAATTCAATTGTGTAGTAAGTAATGATATGCATAATTTCTCTTTGGAACGCACTAAGTTCATATGAACTTACTCTATTGTCTTTTTCCTTCTCAGGATAATTGACTAAAGGAAGACTTGCTTGAAGGACTATGCTAGAGTGTTGTTATTGTGAGTTGACTACTTGTTTTGTATCATGCATGAATCTTGGGGGTGGTGTACAAATATATATTTTGGAAATTCTTAATAAACACAATTATGAAAGAATTTCTGTATATTTAAACAATAGAAGAGTTGTAGTATATATAACCTACAACACATGAAGCTTTACAGGGAAAGAGTTGAAGAATCCCTATAATCAAGGATTAACTTAATCCTTTTTACTAAAGAAAGAAAGGAATAAATAAAATCTCATCAAATTTGTCTCAATCAACTCCCTAATTTTTATCGCTCCCCTTTAAGTTGATGCATGGATATCACACATGCCTAACTTGAATAAAGCTTTATCAAAAGCTTTGCTAGAAACAACCTTGGTAAGTATGTTAGCAAGTTGATCTTTAAACTTTACAAAAGTTAATGAAATGGTTCCAGCTTCAAAAAGTCTCTATCAACTTCTATGTGATTTGTACAATCATGTTGAAAATGGGTTGCAAGCAATCTCAATCGCTAAAGTATTACCACAATATAAGTTCATTGAACCTTGAGGATCAATGTCTAATTCTTCAAGCAATTTCTTCAACCATAACAATTCACATACACAAAAAACCATGCCTCTATATTCTACCTTTGCACTTGACCTTGTGACGACGAGTTGTTTCTTACTTCTTCAAGTTACAAGGTTTCCTCCAATGAAAGTGGAATAACTTGAAGTCGACCTTATATCATCAGTTAATCCTGCCCAATCTGCATCACTATAACCCTTTATTCTCAGATGATCGCGTTTCTTAAAAATTAACCCGTTTCCTAGAGCATTTTTTTATATACTTTAATATGCATTCAACAACCTCCATATGTGACTTTTGAGTATCATGCATAAATTGACTCACCACACTTACTGCATATGCAATATCAGGTCTAGTGTGAGATAAATAAATCAAATTTCTCACATGTTTCTGATATATTGCTTTGTCAGTTGGAGATTCACCTAAATAGTAATATAACTTATGATTTTGTTCAATTGGAGTAGTCACATGTTTACAAATAAGCATTCTGGTCTCAACTAACAAATCAAAAATATATTTTCGTTGAGATAGGAAAATACCATTCTTTGATCTAGCTACTTCAATACCAAGGAAGTACTTCAGATTACCAAGTCTTTTCATTTCAAATTCGGAGGCTAAATATTTTTGGAGATTTTGTATCTCATCCAAATCATCACCTGCTAGCACCATATCATCTACGTAGATAATCAATGAAGTCACCTTTCCTTATCTATGTTTCAAAAACAATGTGTGATTAGCATTACTTTGCTTGTACCCAAACAATTTCATGGATTTCATAAATCTACCAAACCATGTCCTTGGAGATTGCTTCAATCCATACAACGCCTTTTTTAGTTTGTACAGCATTGTAGTCTCTGAGTACTTTTCAATTTTAAGAGGAAGATCCATGTAAACTTCTTCAACAAGATCTTCGTGAAGGAAGACATTCTTGAGATCAAATTGAAGGAGAGCCCAATTTTAATTAGTAGCCAAGGATAGCAATACTCTTATTATATCAAGCTTGGCAATAGGCGCAAAAGTTTTTTGATAATCGACTCCATAAGATTGTGTATATCCTTTTGCTACTAACTGTGCTTTGAACCTTTCAACCATTCCATCTACTTTATGTTTAACTATAAATATCCGTCCACACCCCACTGTTATTTTTTCATCGGGAAGAGGCACCAGGTCCTAAGTAGCATTTTTTTCAAGTGTTTCCATTTCTTCTGCCATAGCTTGGGTCCACCTTGTGTCTCCTAAGGTTTCTTGTAATTTACTAGGAATAAAGATAGATGATAATTGCAACACATAAGATGCATATGACTTTGATAAACGATGATAAGACACATAATTAGCAATGAAATATTTTGTTTTGGTTGTAATATCAGGTTCATATCTAGCATGAGGTATACCATGGATAGCATGAGTTGGAATATGGTATTCAGAGGTTACCTCAAGTGAAGATTGACATGGTCAGTTTGGTGGTGTAGGAGGATCAATACTATTTATGAGAAGATCATCTTGTAATTCATCACATCCATTCAGCTTAGTGTTTTCATTTTCATCACCTTTCTCTACACTTTTCAGATAAGTATTTTCATCACCTCTCTTTAATATCCCTAAATCGAGTCTAGTAGTTTCCGGTATATTTTTTCGATTACGAGTGTGAATTTAGGAATTTATCGGGTTAACAATAATTTTTAATTTAATTTAGGAGGTAATTTCATCTAAAATCGATTAAACAATAATTTGGAAAAATAATAATAATAAAAATATTTAAAAAATTAAGTTTAAAGTAATTAAATAATTATTAGTGAAAATAATTAATTTGGGTCGAAAAATAATTTTAAAATAATTTTTATTAGGGGTTAATTTGAGTTAAATTTAATTATTAATTAAATTGAATTTAATTGTAAAATAAGAAAAATTTTGGAGTATTTATTTGGTAAATAAACCTTTAAATTCAAAATTTTGGAGGGAAATGATCAAATGGTAAAGTAAGGGAACTGTAGGAGTGGCCATTGGGAAAATTTCTCAATTTTTAAATTTTCTGGTGGGTTGTTTCAGTTTTAAAAACAATGTATCTAATCTACATTTCTCACCATTTACATTAGATTAGAGAGCTTTAAAATTTGTTTTCTTTTCATGGTTTTAAAGATCTATCATCAGAGAATAGATCTAACAAATTTCCTTCTCAAAATACTCTCTTTTCACCCGAAATTATTGACAAAAGTAGCCAAAAATATTTTGAAAATTTTCAAGATTCATGAATCAAAGGTAATTACTATTTCTAAACTTATTTTTATGATAATTAGAAACATATTTACATGAGTTGAGTGATAATTACATCATTTTTTTTATCAATATCATCTTCTTAAATAGCTTTAGGTGCTTTAATGGTGGATCTTGAATTTTGAGAAGAAATCCACAAATGAATGGATGTTCCAACTCAAAATGGATCTATTAAAAGGTTTTTGATCTTATTTATCAAGATTAAACATGTTTTGTAAGGTAATTTAAAGAAATTCGAATCTCATCATCTTCATGAATTGATTTTTTGGATTTTTGTGAAATTGATAGTTATTATATGTTTATTTGGTCTAGTATTGATGTTTGAAAGTGATTAGGCGGGCTGTAGTGATCGATTTTGTGAGGAATCAAGTTTTCGACTTGATGTTATAAATCCAGTATGGTAACTTTGTGAGAGAAATTTGTGTAGTCTAGTTGAAGAAAATTCTTGTTTAATATATCTTTTGAAAGGTGGTAATCTCTATTTTATCTCTGATGAAGCTTCGAATCTTGAAGAGGATCGAGCTAATCGAAATTGAAGCTTAGATTTGCTTGGTTGATCATTTGGTTGTGGTTGAATTGATTGTGTGGTGAGTGTTATTAAACAGAGATTGGTAAATTGACCCTCATTTAAGCTTAATTAGATGATTGACTACTAATTACAAATATTTTATTAAGTTTTGGTTGGTTGATTTTGCAAGATTATTGATATATGTCCAAGTGATGAAAATTTTATTAGGTGTTGGTAAGTGAGCATCTAGTGATTTTATGTGCTTTGATTGAGTTGAC
Organism: Kokia cookei; assembly: GCA_039519145.1. NCBI lineage: Eukaryota > Viridiplantae > Streptophyta > Magnoliopsida > Malvales > Malvaceae > Kokia > Kokia cookei. Next base: position 14,353,364 of record CM076901.1, read on the forward strand.
TATAATGATGATTTAAGCATGTATGCTGAAGCTTTTGGTTCATGGTATGTTGATATTTCAATTGATAAATGGACATTGATAATTGGTAATTGGTATGCTTGATTTAGTTTGATGTTAAACTAGCTATGTTACGTGATTCACATTTATTTTGACACTTTAAATTGAGCATATTATTGACTGAAATTATGTTATGATTGATTGATTATATTGGCATTATAGCATGGCAGATCCATTGGATATTGTTGGCATGCCATAGGATTTATGAGTACTCACCATATTAATATGTTATTTTTTAGCAATGAGGTTATAGAAGGACTAGTTTGGAGTAGATAAGGGAGTGTTAACCTTGTGTCTCCACTCAACGGGACTGATTTGAGGCGATATAAGTGAGCATGTGGCTTTGGCTCGCTCAACTCAGGATTGATTCTGATTCTGATTGGGAGTAAGGAGATCCGTTTGTTCGATCTATGATCACCCGATTAAGCCATGATTATATATGTCAATATAAATGTATGAAATGTTACATGCTAAATTGATGATTTTATGCCATGATTAATTATGATTTTTTGTACATGGTTAAGCATATGACATTGAAATATTATGGACTGATAATGTGACTGAAAATTGGTATTTGATTGGCTTCGATTTAAGCATGATTTGGGTGCTAATTTACTTGTCGTTTTTATTAACATTCATTAGGCTTTCTAAGCTCACTCCCTCACATTCATGCAGATATCTGACGGGATTTAGGAGCTGAGGAGTCGAGCAAGAGAGTTCTAAGATATTAAGGCTCGATAGAGATTTAGTTACACATTTTAGAGACCATAATTGGGCATTGTGGAACTCCTAGGACTTAGTTTAATTTTGGTTTTAATTGGACTTGAACATTGGACTTTTTTAATTTTGGATGGTTTTATAATATCATATATGCATGTTTGAGTTTAACTATTGAATAATCTGAGGTGTATTATTGCTTGATAACGCAGTGATTGATAACACGATGTGTGAGACATGATGTTTACATTTACTAGCGACTAAGGTACGCCATTTGTTTGAATTAATTGGTGGGTGATATGCATGAAATTGATTGTTTTATACTATTTAATTGAGACTTAATTTGTGTTAATAAATTCAATTGAAGGTATATGAATATGTATAGTATTTAATCGTAGCTAAATCAGGTTTAATTGGCCATTAAAATACGTAAAATCAAGTTTAAAAACGAGTTTTTCGCAAAAATAAGTGCAATAGTTTTCACACAGGCGTGCGCTTGTCCACACGAGCGTGTGAGGGGTTACACACGGGTGTGAGGGTTGGAGACACGGGCATGTGGGTTTTTAAGGGTTTGAATTTTGGTCTTTTTAAATTGGTATTCTAATCCATTTAAATTACAAATTAGTCTTGAAACTTGATAAGTCTAAATAGGGCCTTAAATGATAAGGAAACTTGGTTAAATTTTAGGATTGGACTCATAATTTATAAATTTTGTTAGAAACGCACTAAATGTAATATTCGGGTATAGTACTGATAGTTTGAAAATGTTACGATTTAGTCTTTAATGTTAAAACTTAAATTAGACATACTAAATAAACTCGAAAAAAGCTGAAATTTTTACGGCTTACATAAATTGACTAAAAGAAGGTTGGTAAATGTTTAGATCTAAAATCGGGTTAGTTTAACCGTAAGTGGTAAAATGATGAAAATGCCCTTAGATTAAATTACATATAAAAAGATTAAAATTGGTTCACTAATTGCTTCCACATTAATAAATAATTAATAATTAATAATTAGATAAGATTGAGGTGTTATAAGGTCGAGGTGTGTCTCGGGTAGTCTTTAGTCGAAGAGTCACTTAGGTGGCTAATGTAATGCTTCAAATTTGGGTCGGTCCGTCTCGATCGGGTTGGGTTGTCACACTCTCTCTACACTTTCCAGATAAGTATTTTCATCACCTCTCTCTGTAATTTCTGGAATATGCAGTTGCTCTCTCGGTGCAGTATTTTTATCAGTATTCTTTTCATGCAATGAGAGAAATTCCATCACTATATCATCAAGATTAATTAGTTCATTATGTTTCTCCCCTTGAAGTGAAGAATTTGTAGAGTAGAAAAACTCATTTTCACGGAAGACAACATCCATAGTGACATGAAGCCTGTTAAAGGAAGGATTGTAGCATTTATACCCTTTTTTGATAATTATCATATCCCACAAAAATGCATTTTATAACTTAAGATTCAAGCTTATTTCTCTTATAGGGATACAAATGAATGTAAACAACACATCTAAAAATTTTGGGAGGCAGACGAATAATAGGTGGAAGACTATAATGGTCAGACAACACATCTAGTGGTCGTCGATAATCAAGAGTATTTGAAGGAGTACGATTAATTACATAAATTACAAAACTTAAGGCTTCACACCTTAAGCAAGACGGAACATATCCTTCAATTAAATAGGATCGAGTGTCTTCTAATAGCTATCTATTTTTCCATTCTGCAACGCCGTTTTGCTACTGTGAGTAAGGGCATGTCGTTTGATGAATCATGATAACAGAGCCCATGAATTCTTTTAGTTCTTGGTTCAGATATTCCCCTCCATTATCTGATCTAAAAACCTTTATTAACATACCAAATTGAGTTAAAATCATTTGATGAAAAAGGCGAACGATAGAACTTACATCACTTTTCTTTTTCATTAGATAAATTCAAGTCATTTGAGTATAGTCATCAATTAAGGAAATATATCATTTCATTCCATTAATAGTTGAAATGAGTACTAGCCCCCAAACATCAGAGTGAACCAAGGAAAATGGCATACTTGTTTTATTTTCACTTAAAAAGAAGTGAATAGATGACCTTTTACAAGGGCACACATTTTACAAGCAAAATATGAAACATTAAAACCAACAAATAATGAAGGAAATAATATTTTCAAATAGAAGAAAGATGGATGTCCCAAACATTTATGCCACAACCAATGTGTTCTTTTTCCTTATCAACTAAATTCTCTTGTACCACATAAGCTTGCCCTTTGTTAAAATATTGAAAGCCATCTTCCAGATAGTACAATCCTCCCCTTTCGCTACCACTGCCAATCTTCACCTTGGTGTGAATGTCTTGAAAAATACAGTGAGTGGGAAAATTACAATAAATATTATGAAATTTGATTAATTTTTGTACTGAAAGAAGGTTACAATTTAATGTTAGCACAAATAAAATATTTTTATATTAAAAGGAGATAATAGGACAATACTAATACAAACAATTCGAGAAGAAACTCCATTAGCATTAGTGACAGTATTAATAGAACAATTAAATAAGTGACTAGATTTTGTCTATCAGAAGTCATATGATTTGTTGCACCTGAATCAACTATCCAATTACTATTACTAGTAAGGGATGTACCTGATTGAGCAACAAATCCAGAACTTGTGACTAGATTAACCTTTGAGTTGATGTTCTCCCTTTGGTTATTAGAGGATGCTTAAGGTGCCTTCTTGCTTTTTGGGTGTCAATTCAGATATCCATGTAGCTGAAAACATGTATCCACTTTGTGACCTATGCCATTACAATGGGTACATTTACGATCCTTTTTTGAAAAGGTATTTTTGGTGGTCATTGCAGCTCCTTCTACAATTGTCCCTCCAAGCATGCCTCACTGTTGATTAGCTTCTACACAGACTACAACATACGCACTATGGATATTTGAGAGTGATTTAGTAGCAAGTACTTGACCTCTTACCCCATCCAATTGAGAATCCAATCTAGCCAAAAAAAATATACACATGTTGTGTATTAACCTTTGCAGTATATTTTGTGATGTCAGTTGCACACTCCATAGTACAATCATCAATATCATCAAGTTGTTTCCAAATTTTTTGTAGTTTTCAAAAATAAGAAATAATGGACTCACCAATTTGTCAAATAGACATCATCTCACAATGAAGTTGATATGCTTTTAAAGAATCTAGCTTGACAAGGTATGTTTGTTTTACAACATCCCATATTTCTTTTGTCGTGCCGAAGCAAAGGAATAATAATATGATGTCCTTTGTCATTGCATCAAGAAACCATGATTTGACTAAGCAATTTTCTTCTTGCCAAGTTCCATACTCATTTGAAAGTTCATCTTTCAATGGAACTTTTGTACCTGAAATAAAACCCCAACGCTTTCTTCCACAAATCTTTTTTGGGCATTTAGGGACCACTTAATATAATTGGTTCCATCAAGACATTCTAGGTGATTAGAGAATTTTCCTATATTGAGAAAACAATTGTAGGGTTGTTGTTTTTCATATGAGAACCACTATCACCCTTTTTAAAATCAAACATAGTGATCGTGGTACAAAGAAGAAGTTACAATGGAAACGTTAAACAAAAATAATAATTGTGTCTGCTTCAATTCCAAAAAAAACTTGAAGGAGACTCTGATACCATCTCTGTCACACCCTAAAATTAGACCTAGAAGTTTCGAGGATATTTTAAGGATTTTAGCCTATATGTGTTTGAAATTTCATAAGGTTACTAACCGATAATGTTTTCAACAATGACTTTTAGGAAATTAAATAAATTTTTGAAAATGATTTTTAAATACTTTTAATTTCGAAAATATGATTGATTTGTAAAAGAGATTCAAAATTTAGAGTTTTTATGTATCAATTTAACCAAATTTTAAAAAGCAACCTAAACCCCTTTCTTCAGTTTTATTTTGACGATAGGAATTCCCTATAGTGTTGTGTTGTCCCTTGTTCTCCCCTTACTCTCCCAATCAATTTTGATCTCCAAATCTTAATCCTTATTGATTTCTATCATATTTTAGCCATAAATCTCCATTAAAACGAATAAAAAAATACCAAAAATCTCATTAATTTAATCATCTTCTTCACGTGTGGGTTTTCTCGGATTTGCGTCAAAGTTCATTTTTCTACCATTGAAGGTAACCATTTGTCTTTCTATTAGTTTTAGATGATATCTAGTCTTTTAAGTCGGATTTATAACCATTAAATCTCATGTTTTAAATAAAAGCTAAAAATTGAGTCATTAATGGTGGATTTCGAGAATGTGGATTAAAACATGGTTTCAAAGTGTTTTCCAACTTCTTTTAACATGACTAGAAGGTTTCAAAACTTTCTTTGAAGCTTCATTAAGGATTTATCAAGTTTTAATGAATTTTCATCATAATAGCCATTGTACGTCGAAAAATTTCAATACATTGAAACGTGTAGTTTTATGTAGTTTAAAGGTTAGGAATTAGACGTAGATGAATATATAGATAAATGAAATTCTTTTTGTGCAAAAAGATTAAATTTAGACCGATTTAAGTTTTCTATGTCGAAGGTTTTAGTTAAAAGAGAACGCAACTTAGGTTATTGTTTTTGACTGCTTAAGGTAAGTTATTGACTGATTGTTGGTTGTGTATTTGTGTGACATGTCTTGTTGAAGCATCAATGTCAATAGGACCTTCAACAAGTAGAGACAAAGGCAAAGAAAAGCTTATTTTAGCTTTTGGCGAAAGCGTATTTTTGGTGAGTGTTTTGGAACTGCTACTCGTAGATGATTCATTGTGTAAATGGGAATTTAGAGGTACCCTAAACCCCTACACTAAATTCCGAGTGTAAGTTTTCTTACACCTATGATTAAATGTGATATAAGTGTGCTTGTGCAAATATGAAATGTGAACATATATGAGATGCTATGACATGTGTTATAAGCTTGTGATGACTGTTGTGAAAGTGAATTTGTGGGTATGTTATTCATGTCATGAGACAGTAAATATGTGGGTATGATATTCATGTCATGTGACAGTGAATATATTGTGTTAATGATGTGAATATGTAGTGATGATGTGCAAAAAATCGATAAGTAAATGTGTGTAATAAAAATGTGGATATTTTGGCCTTGTGACCTTATGAGACCATTGAATATAGTTGGCATGCCATAGAATTGTGGGTACCCACCTTTGTGTTGTGATGTAGCCCCCTTTATCCAGCCTAAAAGATATGGCCGGATCCAAAAGGTCACAGTTGTAATTTCACCCTCACATAACCACTTAAACCATACTCACATATATACATATATTATTTTTAATTAAATAAATAACAGTAAAACCATCCATTTTCTAAAATATCTGAATTATCTCAAACATAAAAAAAATATTCATCAAACACTTCAATAAACAAAATCCCAAATTTAAATTAACATCACACTCCCAAAATAATATAATAATAATATAATCTCAAAATCCTAAAATAATCATACTGAATGATAAAAGGAAACGATTAAAATTAAGAGTTCTTCCGAGTAACAAGTTGCCTATGTCAAATGTATCTGAAAGAGAAACTATAGGGGAATGAGCAAAAGAGCCCGGTGTGTCTTTAAAGTGCACACGTCCACAAACACAATATCATAATAACTACACAAAGTAATTTAAGTAACCACATAACATGTTACAATTCAATGCAATAAAACAACAAGCAAAATTCAATGCACCCAATCACCTACGTACCAACATAATGGAATGGTTCTCTAGAACCCCTCCCCATCCAATCGTCCCCATCCAATCTTTCACCGTACATCCAACTCATGAACAGACAACGGTATGATAAAACATGTAGCTCAGTTTTAATCACAATCTCATGATATTAAATTTGAGTACACAACTCAATACACATGATATTAAAAATATCCAAAATATGACAGATATGCATGGAAAATCGACATGCATTACACAACATAGAATAAGGTCATACTGATATCACATCTCATAATAATATCACACAAATAACACAATAATGAGTATTATCACCCAATGAATATATAGCACTGACAGAGACACACCTCAAATGGGTAGAAGCTCTAAAGTCGAGGAGAACACCTCCCACACTCAGATCTATCACTAGGTCTAGTTGAATTAGAACCTACGAGAATAAATTCTACATTAAATCTATCACTATGTCACCTACTAAACACAACACTAAACCGAATAAAAAAATACTCATGTGTAACTATTAAAGCTTCTGCAGGGGCAGTATACATAGGTGGAGGAGGTAACTCGTCAGCCTTAGAATCATGATCACCTAAACACAGAATAAAAAGAATCAAATACCAAAGTTCAACTTCCTTAAAGATTACTAAGTATAATAAATTTTCAAATAGAAAAATGGGCTTTCGAGTACGAATTTGACGAAACGAAATACGAATTCGAACTCCAGACATTAAAAAATTTCAAGGCAAGGTTGGTAAAAAAAGTCAATGATCAAGTTCAACGGTTAATGGTCAAGTCAACAGTCAATGGGTTCTCTGAATCGGACAAGGTTTGGGTCTTAGGGTTTTGGGTTTGGGCTTACAACACTTAGGCTTACAAATGGGGTCACTTGATTTGGGCCATTAGATTAGGTCTCTTAATTTGGGTCACTAGTTTTTAGGTAATTGATAGCCCAACCTCACACTTTATGCAACAAAGGAATTAGGGTTTTTTAAACCCCCATGACAATGTCGATCAAGGGAACATCGATGGAGCAGTGTGGCTCATCAACAACGGATCAAAAGAGACCACAAAAGCAACCCCAACACAAGGGCTCACTTACCAACGCCAAGAACAATCAAACATGGTGCAACAAGCGGCGGGGAGGCAGCGAAAAGGAAGATCTGAAAGGTTCTAGCGCTGATTTCACACAAACAGTTGTCGACGAGGGATGTCTGATGGATGGGTTATGTTCGCGTGCTAAAAGGGAGCATAGTGACGGTGATGGTAAGGCGCACGGATGGCGGGAAGGCATTCCAAAAAAAGGGAAAAAGACAAATGGGAGTTTAAACCCAATAAAGTGGGTAAATTATATAGAAGGGTTCTAGGAAAGTTAAGGTTTTCAAAATAGCCCCTAAATTATACCTGGTTCACAATTTAGTCCTTAAAATCCTAATTTGGCCACATAATTTTATTTAAAGTTTGATTTAGTCCTTAAAACTCACTAAAAATTCAATTTAGTCCTTAAATCCTCCAAAATTACAACTTAATCCTTAAATTAAATTTAAAGTTGTTACAATTCTCCCCCTTAAAACAAATTTAGGCCTTGAAATTTTCCTAGAATAGAAAGATGCGGATATCCAGTCTTGATGACAAGTTTGGGTAAAATAAGGCAAATTAAGAAATAAAATGATAGAAGCAGTACCGGTGATCGATGTTTTTACGTCACAGCAATGTGCAAGCGGACACACATCGATGCAAGTATAGTGATAGAATAATTCTACCAGATATCGATCCCACGAGGAATGTGTTCTTAATGTTTGAATGTCGAAGCAACTAGCACTGCAATTAAGTGTAATGTGAGTACTGATGTAAGTGCATTTATGTTAAATCTGCACACTAAAATAATCAGAAATGTCAACGCAATTAGAGTTAAACTTCAAAGGTTAAATGTCAGTGTACTAAAAATAAATCCAATTGCGTTGAGTGTTGAGTGCTGAATATTTAAATGCATAAAATGTAAATATGATCAAGTGTAGAAGGGCAGAAATGGTTCACTGATTCTGCTAAGTAACAACGCTAGATGGGTTGACAAGGTAAAATATAGATGAAATGTCACTGCAATGAAGTCTCTTTGAGTTCTTACCAACAACAAGTCTCTACTTAATCCCAACTTGAATATCCACAGTCACTCCACCTCTAGGTGCGAGCAACGATGTTCATTCAAGAACAAGTAAATGAAGTTTGTCCCAGTCCCAAGTAGCTCTTGCCTAACTTACTTGTTAACCTAACCTGTCACCGCATCTCTCAATGTCGGTGCATTGTAATTTCACTCTCGTGCTTAAAGCGGTTAGATCCAAGAATAAACAGATAAGTAGTGTAAAATAAGAATAAAAAAGATTTAACATTAAAAGACACTCTCGTATTCATTTAATATCATTAAAATCCTTTATCATTTAAGAAGAATTAAAGAGTAAAACGAAGCTTACTATCTCTAGACTACTAGGCCTACTCCCTAATTTTTCCTCTTGCTTCGCATCAAGCACCTCTCGTCTGAAGTGGTTGCAGACTTGCTTCATCAGCTCCCGATTTCCAGTTCAAATCTCCAATTCACACAGAATTTTTAAAATTAAATCCCTTTGCTCTTGATGATTTCTTCATCTTTTGTTCGTTTATTTATAACCTCCAAAATGTTATAGGTTTCAGCCTTCATTTTCAGATCCATATCTAGATCTTGCAGATGTCAAAATTAGTTAGATTACAGCTGTGCACTCACGCGGTTCTAGTATGTTCTTTAGAGATCTACAAATTATCGTTGTATCACTAGGCACATTCTGAAATCATAATTGCAGTGACATCTACGAATTCCTGTGTTGGTGCTTCCAGTTATGAATTCAGCTTGATTCTACTCATTCGAGGTTCAGTTTCAATGTGACGACATCTCTTGGTCGCAATTTCCAACTAATCTTGTGGCTGCATTCGTCCAGCATTAAGCTTCTAGAATGAGTTCTTGCGCTGACAATATTAAGACGCAATATATCGATTGCTTGTGTCGACATTAGTACTAAAATAGATAAAAATAACAAGAATTTAAACTAACTAACAATGAGTTGAAAAATATGGAAACTAAGTATAAAATGCTAATGATGCATGCTAAATGAAATACAAAAGAGACAATTAAAACATTAAATTGGGGAGAAAATCTATGTCATTTGAAATACCATCAACAGGCTATAACATCTGTCTCATCAAGATCCTCATGTCTCCTAGTCGAGTAAACTAACCCCGACTGTCTTACCTTAGATCTAGCTGGACTACCACTTTGGACTAATCTACCTCTACTAGCAAAACCCGATGCAGTAGGTCTACCCTGTCCTCTACCTCGAGTAGGAGCCTAAACCGATGCTTGAGTCTAACTCTAGTTAGACGAAGCTGTAGGAGGCTGTGGACAATCCTTTAAGAAGTGGTTATGTGAGCCACATCTAAAACATGCACCAGTCTTCCTTCTACACTCACCACTGTGCCTCCTATTACAATAAGAGCACAAATTTAAAGGACAAAGACGAATCTAACCACCCACACTACCAATAAGAACAGTAGAAATTGCAGGTCTCACTCTCGGATAACTCTACTAGTCAAACTTCTCTCTAGGCCTCTTAACAGTGTGACTAACAAGACTAGGCTGAATTGTTGTGCCTGGTTCCTTCCTACTTCACTCACTGCCTTGGGCTCTCTGATCTCTCTTAAGAGCCTCTAACCTTTTTGTTGCCCTAGCTCTACTAACTAAGTCGCTAAACACCCTATCCTGATGCATAGCAACCCCATCCTGAATCAATAGCGATGTCCCTTCAAAAACCACTCACAATTCTGTTTCTCAGTAGTAACCAACCTAGAAGTATATCTGACCAACCTTAGAAACTCTATCTCATTGTCATTGATGGACATGTTGTTCTGCCTCAAATTCATGAAATCATCTCGACATTTTGCAAGAAACTCCTCACCCACATATCGATCCTGAAATGTCTCTCGGACATACTCTCAAGTGATCTAACTAGCAGAACAATGTCTTCTACAGTCTCCCACCAATTGTGTGCTTTGCCTCGCAGTAGTGGAATAGAGGCCCTCAACTTCTAGTTTGCAGGATAGTTCATCTCAACAAATAACCGCTGTAAGTTTTTCAATCAGAACTCATCAATCGACGGACTGTATCTGTCTTACCCTAAAAAATCCTCATCCCAGCAACTAAAAAGTAAGTGGATATAGACTTCCTCGGACCCTCTAACTATCCCCCAACTATACCATAAAGCAAACGTAATAACTCTCAATTTACAAAAACATTATCTTGCTCCATTGTCTCATTATCCTTAGTGTCAGGTAGGACATCACCACGAGTTCGCTGAGCAAGTGGGTCTCCACCTCCAATCAGCCCCAACAGTATGACCTTGGCCTTGACCTCAACCGTGATCTGTCATTAGTCTAGAACTCCTACATGGTGACATAATAACTATCTACAAAAAGTGAAGATCACTAAAGTAAGTTTTGGTACTATAGTCTCGGACTAAATCTCGACTTAAAATTTCAAACCAAGAAAATAATTATAAGATAATAAATTTAACAAAAATCCCTATTTACCCCAAAACTTTTTAAAACTCTTGAAAACAACTATGGAGAGCCTTATAGTTCGAGGGTTGAACTCAACTATGATACCACTAAATGTAACCCCTTTTACCCAGCCTAGAAGATATGGTCGGATCCAAAAAGTCACAGTTGTAATTTCACCCTCATGTAACCACTAAATCCATACTCACATATATATATACATATAAAATTTGTAATTAATTAAATAATAGTAAAACCATCCATTTTCCAATATTTTTGAATTATCTCAAACATAAAAAAAAATCCATCAAATGTTTTAATAAAACAACAAAATCCCAAATTTAAATTAACATCACACTCCCAAAATAATTTAATAATAATATAATCACAAAAATCTTAAAATAATCATACTGAATGATAAAAGGAAATGATTTAAATTAAGAATTCCTCCGAGTACCAAGTCACATATGTCTAATGTATTTGAAAGAGAAACTATAGGGGAATGAGCTAAAGAGGTTAGTGTGTCTCTAAAGTGCATACATCCACAAACACTAAATCACAATAATTACACAAAGCAATTTAAGTAACCCAATGTAATAAAATCAATGCACCCAATCACCTACACACCAAAAAGTGGAGTGGTTCAGCAGAACCCCTCCCTATCCAATGTCCCTAATTGTAGTGTGGTTTTACTATTAACCAATTGAAGGGGTGATAACCACGTCTTCCACCATACATTCCAACTCATGAACACGTAACGATATGATAACATATGTATCTCAATCTCAATGACAATCTCATGATATTTAATCAGAGTACACAACTCAATAGACATGATATTCAAAATATCCAAAATTTGACAAATATGTATGAGAAATCAACATGCACTACACAACACTGAATAAGGTCATACTGATATCACATCTCATAATAATATAACACAAATAACACAACAACGAGTAATATCACCCAACGAATATATAACACAGATAGAGACACACATCAAATGGGCAGAAGTTCTAACGTCAAGGAGAACACCTCCCACACTCAAATCTATCACTGGGTCTAGCTAAATTAGAACCTACGAGAATAAATTCTACATTAAATCTATCACTATGCCACCTACTAAATACAACACTAAACCTAATAAAAATACTCATGTGTAACTATTGGAGCTTATGCAGGGGCAGTTTGTATAGATGGAGGAGGTCACTCATCGACCTCAGAATCATGATCACCTAAACACAGAATAACACAAGTTAAATCTCAAAATTCAACTTCCTTAAAGATTACTAAGTACAATAAATTTGCAAATATCAAAATGAGCTTTCGGGTATGAATTTGACGAAACGGACTGTGAATTTAGACTCAAGACATAGAAAAATGTCAAGGCAAAGTTGTAAAAAAGTCAATTGTCAAGGTCAACGGTCAAAGTCAATGATCAATGGTGAACGGTCAACGTGTTGGTCAGTAGGTTGGGTCAACAGGTTCTCCAAATCGGGCTTAGTTTAAGACAAGGTTTGGGTCTTAGGCTTTTGGGTTTTGGCTCATAACATTTGGGCTTACAAATGGGGTCACTTGATTTGGACCATAAGAATGGGTCTCTTAAGTTGGGTCACTAGTTTTTGGGTAATTGATAGCCCAACCTCACACTTTATGCAACAAAGGAATTAGGGTTTTCTAAACCCCTATGACGGTGTCTAACAAGCCTCGTAAACTGTCAAAATAATTATCTTTAATCTCAAAAGAAATAATTAAATAGCATAGTAAAGAGAAGAAGGGTCAATCCACAAGGACTTAGGAAATTCTGATGTAGAAAGTTTTTAGTTCTTGATTTAGGTGAAATGGGATAAAAATGGGGGGTTTTGATCGAAAGAGTGTAATTAAAGTAAAATGAATAAATGAAAATTTAAACCTAAGAATTTAATGAAAGTAAATTTAAGAAGAAGTTCAGTTTAAATATCAGCCTTAGGCTTCGCTTTGACTCATTTCCAACCGATCATCGAATAAGATTTTACTCTGGATAAATGTCGGTTACAATCTATGAGGCCCAACCCTTGTAACTTGTTTTTCTCTCCGGTAAATTGAAAATCCAAAATCAATTTTTGAATTTCAGTTTTTTGGCTAGACTAACCACGACTATCACCGTTAGAATAAAACAATTTAAAATTTGGAAAAACCCGACTCGGACTATGTTGTCTCAATGAGAATCGAATCCGATATCAATTTCCCTTAGCGGACCGCCGCTAAGTGTGTTCATAGGATGTCGAATGTGCTACAAATCGATTCTTCCTCCCAACTATAAATCAAAACAACCTTCAAACCAACGGATCCTTTTTGAACTTGAAAGTGTAAGGATTTTAAAAGGAAAGGCCAATTACCAATCCAAGTTTGCAGAAAATTGAGAAATATATTCGAAGATATAAAGTGTTTTTTAACTCTCACGATTGGAATTGAGTCGTTGCTTTAGCGTTTCAGCTTTTTGGAAAATTAGCTGAGCATGATTATGGAAGAAATCATACTCAACTTTTTTTAAGAAAATAAAATCTTAAAAATGAAATGTAGAGAAAAAGAGAACTTTATAGAACTTAGTAAACAAGAATAAAATAAAATAATGAGGGATGATTTTCTAGCTTACCCCAAGGGGGTATTTATAGTTCTCTAAAACCCTAAAAATAACCTAAAAATAATGAAAGATAATACTTGAAAATATTTAAATTAATTCATAAAAACAAAAGATAATTTCTAATTTTGAATTTAAAATGCAGCCGATCTGCTCGTCCATCCTTGCTGATTAGACCTTCTGGAAGTTATTGACTAGATTTTCTAGAAGCTGCTGACTAGATGTCACGTCAGACTCTCATGCCTAAAGTCATGTCCACTAGCCCAGCCTTGATTCTAGAAAATAAAACTACAAACTTTGCCTTCTAAGTGCAATTTCCAGAATTGAAGTCCTGTATAGAAAACACACAAAAACATCCAGATCAGCAACATGAACTAATTATTAAGGAGTAATTTAGAATAAAAAAGTAATCAAATGAAACACTTATAAAATTCCCCATCACTTATTCAATACTTATCCTCAAGCATTTCTCAACTAATACATCAAAACTCAAGTTTCATCCTTCATTTCACAATACATCTAAGATAAATAAATGACTCAAGATCGAAACAATTATTGAAATTAAGAGACAATCAAGTAAAGGCATAACTAGCAACAATTTTAAACAAAGTAGTACGTTCCAATAACCTGTCAATTTCAATGAAGCAAAACATAATACCCTTACAAGGATTCACTCGTTCCGCTTTTGGTTAAAGAATCGCGCAAGCCAGAACTAATCAAAACATTACCATAAGCTAGTAACTAAATCCAATCTTCACTCCTTTCTTTGCTCTCTTTTTTCCTTATTATTTTTTTCGTGGAACAAATCTTCTTTTGTCTCGACAAGGGTATGAAAAAGAGGGATGAAAATAGGAAAAGACTCAGGTTTTGTAAATGTGGTGTAAACAAAGAATGAGAATAGGTTCAAAAGTGGTTAACTAGGGGAAATAAGTGGGAAGACAACTTTGGGTAGAGAAGTGGTTAATCTTAAGTGCAACTATCATATTAAAGCATCATATTCAAGCATGTAGTCTCAACAAGTATTACGCTACAAGTTCTAGAATGTTGAGAATTAGTTCGACACACTCAATGAAATAAAGAGCAAGAATGAAAGTATATGCTCGTAAGGCTCAAAAACTCACATGAAAAGCTGGAACGTGTACTAAGTCAAGCAACATGGCAATTAACAAATATATGGAATGTCAAGTAAAATTTTATTGAAAATCACTAGTCATGCCCATTATCTATCATGCATCCTAAATTCCAACAAAAGCAAGATCACAAGTCATAAGGAAATCAAAGAGATAAAGTGAAACATAGGATAAGCAATAAGAAATTCCAACATAATACAATTAAGAAAAACTCAATTTCAATCAATCGAATAAGCAAGATAAAAAGTTGATGAAAATTCTACCCCATCACTTAAATCATATTGTCCCAATATGTAAATGAAAGCACAAGAGAGGAAGTAGAGATACTCCCCGTGTTAGTGACGACCGCAGCCGCGGCCACGTCGGGATGTGCCCAAGTGAAGGTAAGATAGAATCTCGACAAGGTTGGTTTCAATGGAGTTGAGTCAACCGTGCACTTCGTGGATCTCGACATGGACGTCCGACTGGGTGTCCTCTTCTAGTGTCGGTTGAGGCACAGTCCTCCGAAGGAGTACACACTCATTACGAGGTGTAATGGTACCTGACAAAATGATATAGGGTGCATCGAGGGTGCCGGCTAGAAGTCCCATTGTGTCCAAACACCGTGCATCTAAAGCATCCATCTCAAAAGCATAATTAAAATGCGTAGTGTCAAATGTCAATGGAAAAAGCCGAGATGCAAGGTGAGTAATATAAGGCTCGAGAATGAGTGGGCGAGCGGAGTACACAACTTGCTCGAAAGCACGCGCAAACCAAAAGCCCAAATTTATCTTAGTACCAGTTTGCATACACCACAAAAAGAATAGTTCAACCTTACTTAAGCATGACGTAGTATCGTTACGTCTAGAGTAGTTGTATGCTAGAAACCGGTGAATGTAGCAAAGAATGGGGTCGTGTATGTGCCATCCTTTCGTCGTGCAGGCATTGAACGTTCCACCCGCCAAGCTAGTGAGTCCCTTATAAGCAAGGTTGGTATCAAAATCTTGCAGAATCTTAAGTAAAGTAGTTAAATAACTAGAATTCTTGACGTCCGTCACGAATCCTATAAAAAAATTAAAATCCGTAACTGACATACTAAAGTACTGTCTCGCCAACCGAAAAGAAATAACATCAGACGAATTTATAGTAACAACTCGATTTTGCATAAATGTAGCAAAAAATTCAAAAACCAGCTCATAGTATGTGCTACATCTAATCTTAGAGTATAAGGTCCAGCCAATGGCCTCTTTATGCACACACAACACTATCACCAAGTCATCTTCCTCTTCATTTGACAACTTATTTAAGATAATTGCCGGCAAAGTTTTGTTTTCTCCCAAAATCGAGTATTTTAAGTGTTCCGGCAATTTCTTCAAGTGGATTTGAGGGGCCTGCAAAATGGAAGGTAAAATTTTAGAGTCCGAGGGAATAAGGCATGAATAAGAATCAATTGAAATTTTTTTTCTAAAACTCCCTGATTTCCTCTTCAAAGTCCTCCAATTCCCTGCACAAATTATTAACAAAGTTAGATTCTATAAACTCTTCAACCGCAGGCTCAATAATATCAATAAAATTTATACTAGCGACATTATCTAGATATTGCATTACTTTCTAATCAGCAAATTTAACAACCTCACTGTCGAATTCCATTGTAAGAATTTCACTTCTTACATTTATTTTTGTATGTGCTATACTAAGGAAGGGATGGCCGAGAAGGATTTCTGAAGAAGTGTTTGATCAGTCATTTTCCATGTCGTTGACATAAAAATCTGTCGGAAAAATAAGTTTGATTACCTTTACTAAGATGTTCTCGAGGAGTCCTTCTAGGTATATCATGGACCAGTCAGCCAGCTGTATTGTCACTTTCGTATCCTTTAAAGGCTCAGCAGAGAGTAAGTTGTACAAAGAAAAAGGCATAACATTTATAGAAGCGCCTAAATCACACATTGCACGTTTAATTCCAATCTTACCAATTTTGCAAGGAATAGCAAACATACCTTGGTCCTTCAACTTTGGTGGAAGCTGTCACTGGAAAACAGTCGAGACGTGCTCTCCCAAATTCACCTTTTCTATTCTGGTAAGTCGCCTTTTATTTGTACATAGATCTTTTAGGAACTTGGCATACCTTGGTACCTTTTTGATTACTTCAAGAAGTGGAATATTGATTTCTACTTTTCGAAATATATCTAAAATTTCCCTTTCTTCGACTTGCTTATCTCGTTTTACCAACCTCGATGGAAAGAGAGGCGGAACGACGTAGGGAGAGGGAGTGGAAGATGATGTGGATGTACCTTGTATGATGGGAGATGGTGCTTTCTCTTTATCTTTCTTTTGGGTGCCTTCCTCCATGGTCTTAGGTGCAACAACGGTACCTGTAACACCCTTACACCCGGTTCACATGTATAAACCCGGTATAAGAGATTACATACAATGTCAGAGAATTAAGAATGAGTATAACAAAATTTTCTTTCAAATACTGTGTAATTGAATCGTTTTACTCAAAATATCACAAAATAATCAAGTATAATCCAAATCGAGACTTAAAACCAGTTTGAGAATAATGAAAATGTAATTTTTACTGAAAATAGGGCAAATATCGATACCACCATAAAAATATTGATACCTCTGTTCTAAAATCAAGAAATATAACTAGAAACTTCAAACTAACCCCCTGAAATTATATAAAAACTTTACCGATAAATCAATTCAGTCTAAAACACAATTCCATTCAAAATTCATCATCTCATTTCATAAGTTCATAGTATTCCAAAATAACAATTAACTTACAGTAGTGTTATGAATTCACATATTCTTCCTCATTTCACATTTTAGCCATTCCAATCTCTTAGCTTACTTAGTTTTATCATTCTTTGATTTCTTATACATATGTTGTACTTACCTTTCATATGATTATCATTTCACTTACCTCAATGTCACAATTTGTACATTCTTTCTTTTTCACATTGTTTACCCTATTAACAAGACTTGGACCTTGATGGATACACGGATCCAACCAAACACACTAGAATGGCACCCAGTGCCTCATCAGATAGTTCGAAGCAATAAAGTGACACCTAGTGTCTCATCAGCCTAGCTGAAGTAAAGTGGTACCTAGTACCTCATCGAAGCTATCCGAAGTAAAATAATGACACCCAGTGTCTCATCGACTCAAGGTCGAAGTATCTCTGAACTCTTCCAATTCTATGGCATGCCAACTATATCCGACTCAGCCTGACTAGTTAATAGGGATTTTCAATTTACAATTCATATCACTTTCAATTCCAATTTCACTTTCACTTTCACTTTCAATTTTGATCACAAATCATTCAAATTCAATTCAAATATACTATTAATTCAATATAAATTTTCATTCATCTCAATATTAACACTTACTTCATATTCACTTATTAAATATAAATATCGATGTAAACATTAAATAATGAATAATTCAGATTATAGTAATACAAATCAATAACAAATCAATTTAACCAAATAACGACCAAATATCATAAACAATTAGGTACCAATAACTTTGGAAACCTTTGATATATCCATTTCATTCTCATTTCTCAATTTCATCACGTATCACTTTATATGCTTCAATTTTCCATTTCTATTCAATTTTTCTTTTTTTTTTTACATTAATTTTCAAAGTTGTACATTTGAGTCACAGTCACTAAATTATTTATAGCTTGAGCTAAAGAATTCGAAATTATAATCCACTTGATGATTCTGAAATTAGACTCAAATATCTTTTTACGATAAAAATTTCATAATTTACTTTAGCTAATTTGTATAGTAAATTCTTTCAATTTACCCCTTCTCTGCTGCCTAACAGTTTCGACCTTTCTTTAATAAAAAATATTTATCTTTTAGTACAGGAATCCAATAATGTTCCCATCTATTTATTTTGAAAATATACTCATTAAGAACTTAACCATATAAATTTTAGCCTATAATAATTTTTCTACATTTTTCTATGATTTTTCAAAGTCAAAACAGGGGAACTCGAACCTACTCTGACCTTGTTACACAAAAACTAGTATATCTCAAAATATACAATTTGCTTTATTTCACTATTTCTTCCATATGAAACTACACTCAATAAGATTTAATTAAATATTTAATTCAACTCTTAACTATTTTTATACAATTTTTGGTGAATTTTCGAAGTTAGTCCTTTGTTCTGTCCAAATTGTTTTAATGGACATGTTTCCTTTGTCATGTCTCTTTACACTATGTTTTATTCAATCACACATAATTACCATTCTTATAATTATACATATTATTCTTCTCATTTTTGTCACAATTAATCATATATTAATATCATATACTGTTAAAAAGAATAAGTTTTCCATTTAAATCATGTAGTACTTACAACTCTTGTAGATAATCCCTTTTCACTCCTTGGCTTTCTCTTTTCCTTTTTCCTTCAATTTGGTCCTTCTCCTTCTTTTCTTTCTCTTCAATTTCATACAAAACACATATATTCATATTCAAATCCTTCTAACATATCATAATATATGTTTCTAAACCAAAAACTAACATGTATTTAAAGAGTTTAACTTTCTTACCTTAATCACTTGTATTCAACACTAATGCCCATTTTCTTTCTCCTCCAAGACAAGTATGGATGCATTTCTTTTAACAATTGGATAGCTAATACACTTCTCTATTAATTTTATTCACTAATCTTGAAGAAATTTGGAAGAAACTAGCTTAATTGGTTTGTATTTGGTGAAAAAGGACTAATTTGTAAGAAAAGCAAAAGTTGAAATGGTGGAAAAATGGTGGCTAACGTGAAACACAATGGTTGATGGCTTTTATAGAATTTTCATCATTTCTTTTCTTCATTTCTCTAGATTTTTCTATCGATTTCTCTTTATGAAAATATCTTGCTTTAATAATGGTAAAATTGCACTTTTAGTCCTTAGGTCTTCCAACTTTACACATTGGCCCAAAATATTGCCTCCGAAAATATCTTCCACCAAATTACTCTTTTGCTCCTCCTTAATCACTATAATTCCCATAATGACTTATATTTCATTTTGGCTAAATTATTATTTAGTCCCTCATGCTTTCTCATAATTTCTAATTAATCCTTAATTTTTCCTAATCTTCTTATTTTAACCACATATTCTAACTCTTAACTCAACACTATTACTGTTCCAACTCTAGTTCAAAAACGCGGATGTTACAGTACCACTTTGGAGAGTTATGGCACTAACATTTTCTCTTAGATTTGACTCCGTTTGAGAAGGCAATTTCCCTTGGGACTCGAGTCGTCCTACTGTCTGAGCCACTTGGCTCATTTTCTTTTCTAGTTCTTGTAGACGAACCTTGGTTCTATTTTGGAACTTTTCTTGGGACAAAGCCAACCTTTCAACAATGGTTTCCAAGAAAGATTTCAGTGGTTGATATGGCTGAGGATGAGAAGGCCTCGGTTGATAGGCTTGATTCGATCTTTGATTTTGCCCATAGCTCAAGCTCGGATGGTCCCTCCACCCAGGATTGTAAGTGTTGGCGTGGGGGTTGTAAGGCATTTGGGAAGGGCTTGGGAAATTCTCCACTTCATTAACTTGGACTTCGATATCGTCTTGTAACATTGGGCAGCTGCCCATTGGATTGTCTGGTAATGTGCATATTCTGCATAATCTGATTGTACTAGATTTTCTTGAAACAAGAGAATTAACCACATCAGTTAATTTATCGATTTTACTGTCTAAAGTAGATTTACTTATCTTGTGAACCCGTCGAGAGGGTTCATTAGGAGGGCGAAACTGTTGGGAGTTGGCGGCCATAATGGAAATCAAGGTTCTAACCGCATTAGAAGTCATGTTCACAAGGGCTCCTCCACTAGCAGCATCGACCATCTTCGTCTCCAAAGGAAGCAAACCTTCGTAGAAATATTGAAGAAGAGTTTGCTCACTCAATCCGTGTTGGGGCAACAAACGCAGAGTTTCTTAAATCACTCCAAGTAGTTGTAGAGTGACTCTCCATCTTTTTGGCGGATTCCAAGGATGCTTCGCCTTAGTTTGCTCGCTTTAGCTACAGGGAAGAACCTAGTAAGAAAAAGTTGACTCATGTCAGCCCATGTATTAACCGAATTAGGAGGTAAATTAAATAACCAATCTTTAGCCAAATCAGCTAAGGAAAAAGGAAAAGCTCGGAGTTTGATTTGGTCCTCGGATACTCCTTATGGTTTTGTGCTCATGTATTCTTTGAGGTGTTTATGTAGATTTTCACTGGGCAGACCAAGGAAAGTTGGTAGAAGATGGATCAAACCAGTTTTTAGCACGAACGGTGTATCTCCATTTAGGAATGTGATACATAAAGGTGGTTGGTCAGTAGGTGCTGCGGCAAGTACTCAAATGGTTTATTCATTGTCAGTCATCAGAACTAGTCCTTCCTTATCACACTCAAAGTGTGTTTTGGAGTAAGAGGGTGTTTCTAGACTCGGTTGTAGATCTGTTTGCCATTGATGTTCTTGTTGTTGTCGTCTCTTTTTCTCTCGAACTGTCTGTGCGTGGGTTCTACGAGCTCGTGCTTCTATCTCCAGGTCAAAATCTTCTCCCGGGTTGTTCCAGGTCATAAATCAAAAACAAAAACTTTTATTAGTAATTTTGCTAAAGTCCCCGGCAACGGCGCCAATTTGAAAGCATTGTAAACTGTCAAAATAATTATCCTTAATCTCAAAAGAAATAATTAAATAGTGTAGTAAAGAGAAGAAGGGTCGATCCACAAGGACTTAGGAAATTCTGATGTACAAAGCTTTTAGTTTTTTATTTAGGTGAAATGGGATAAAAATAAGAGGTTTTGATCGAAAGAGTTTAATTAAAATAAAATGAAGAAATGGAAATTTAAATCTAAGAATTTAATGAAAGTAAATTTAAGAAGAAATTCAGTTTAAATATCAACCTCAAGTTTCGCTTTGACTCATTTCCAACCGATCATCGAATAAGATTTTACTCAGGATAAATGCTGATTACAGTCTACAAGGCCCAACCTTTTAACTTGTTTTTCTCTCCGGTGAACCGAAAATCCAAAATCAATTTTTGAATTTTAGTTTTCCGGCTAGACTAACCACGACTATCGTCGTTATAATAAAAAAAGTTTAAAATTTAGAAAAACACGACTCGGACTATGTTCTCTCAATGAAAATAGAATCCGATCTCAATTTCCCTTAGCGGACCACCGCTAAGTGTGTTCACAGGAAATCGAATGTGCTACAAGCCGATCCTTCCTCCCAACTATAAATCAAAACAACCTTCAAACCAATGAATCCTTTTTGAACTTGAAAGGGTAAGGATTTTAAAAGGAAAGGCCGATTGCCAATCTAAGTTTGCAGAAAATTGAGAAATATATTCGAAGATATAAAGTGCTTTTCAACTCTCACGATTGGAATTGAGTCATTGCTTTTGCCTTTTGGCTTTTTGGAAAATTAGCTGAGCATGATTATGGAAGAAATCATACTCAACATTTTTTAAGAAAATAAAATCTTAAAAATGAAATGTAGAGAAAAAGAGAATTTTATAGAACTTAGTAAACAAGAATAAAACAAAAGAATGAGTGATGATTTACTATCTTACCTCAAGGGGGTATTTATAGTTCTCCAAAACCCTAAAAATAACCTAAAAATAATAAAAGATAATTCTTGAAAATATTTAAATTAAATCATAAAAACAAAAGATAATTTCTAATTCCGAATTTAAAATGCAGCTAATCTGCTGGTCCATCCTTGCTGACTAGACCTTTTGGAAGCTGTTGACTGGATCTTCTAGAAGCTGTTGACTAGATGTCACGTCAGACTCTCATGCCTAAAGTCATGCCCGCTAGCTCAGCCTTGATTCCAGAAAATAAAACTATAAAACTTTGCCTTCTAAGTGCAATTTCCAGAATTGAAGTCCTGAATAGAAAACGCACAAAAATGTCCAGATTAGCAACATGAACTAATTATTAAGGAGTAATTAAGAATAAAATAGTAATCAAAGGAAACACTTATCAAATTCCTCCTCACTTATTCAATGCATGTCCTCAAGCATTTCTCAACTAATACATCAAAGCTCAAGTTCCATCCTTCATTTCACAATGCATCTAAGATAACCAAATGACCCAAGATCAAAACAATTATTGAAATCAAAAGACAATCAAGTAAAGGCATAACTAGGAACAATTTTAAACAAAACAACACATTCTAATAATCTGTCAATTTCAATGAAGCAAAACTTAATACCCTCACAAGGATTCACTCATTCCACTCAAAGTGTTTGGGTTAAAGAATCGCGCAAGCTAGAACTAATTATCCTTTACCATAAGCTTGTAACTAAATGCAATCTCCACTACTAAACATCGAACATGATGCAAAAATTAAGGGGTCTTTAAATAGGGTTGTAACGGGGCTTAGATAGGGTAAGGAAAAAGGCAAAAAATGTGTGGTAAAATGCCAAGACAAAAGATGCAAAATGTTGAAGTTTAAGCCACGAATCGAACTAATATAATGAGACAAGCAAAGAAGTTTAAGCAACCATGTTTTTTCTTCTTCTTTTTCTCCTTTTTTTCTTTCTGAACCTTTTGCTTTTTTTTTTTTCTGTTTTTTTGCTATTCAACAACGTACGAACAATTTTGTCTTTTTCTTTTTTCTCTTATTTTTTTCCCTTTATTCGAACTCCTTTCTTTGCTCTCTTTTTTCCTTATTATTTTTTTTGTGGAACAAATCTTCTTTTGTCTCGGCAAGGGTATGAAAAAGAGGGATGAAAATAGGAAAAGGCTCAGGTTTTGTAAATGTGGTGAAAACAAAGAATGGGAATAGGTTCAAAAGTGACTAACTAGGGGAAATAAGTGGGAAGATAATTTTGGGTAGAGAAGTGGTTAATCTTAAGTGCCCTATCATATTAAAGCATCATATTCAAGCATGTAGTCTCGACAAGTATTACGCTACAAGTTCTAGAATGTTGAGAATTAGTTCGGCACACTCAATGAAATAAAGAGCAAGAATGAAAGTATATGCTCGTAAAACTCAAAAACTCACATGTAAAGGTGGAACGTGTACAAAGTCAAGCAACATGACAATTAACAAATATATGGAATGTCAAGTAAAATTTTATTGAAAATCACTAGTCTTTCCCATTATCTATCATGCATTCTAGATTCTAACAAAAGCAAGATCACAAGGCATAAGGAAATCAAAGAGATAAAGTGAAACATAGGATAAGCAAGAAGAAATACCAACATATTACAATTAAGAAAAACTCAATTTCAATCAATCAAATAAGCAAGATAAAATTTGATGCAAATTCTACCCCCTCACTTAAATCATATTGTCCCAATATGTAAATGAAAGCACAAGAGAGGAAATAGAGATATTCCTCATGTTAGTGACGACCGCGACCGCGGCCACGTCGGGATGTTCTCGGGCGAAGGTAAGACAGAATCTCGACAAGGTTGGTTTCAATGGAGTCGAGTCGACCTTGCACTTCGTGGATCTCAGCATGGACGTCCAATTGGGAGTCCTCTGCTGGTGCCGATTGAGGCACTATCTTCCGAAGGAATACACGCTCATTACGGGGTGTAATGGTACAGGGCGAAACGATATAAGGTGCGTCGGGGGTGTCGGTTAGAAGTCCCATTGTGTCCAAACATCGTGCATCTAAAGCATCCATCGCAAAAGCATAAGTAAATTGCATAGTGTCAAATGTCAATGGGAAAAGACGAGATGCAAGGTGAGTAATATAAGGCCCGAGAATGAGTGGGCGATCAGAGCGCTCAACATGCTTGAAAGCACGCACGAACCAAAAGCCTAAATTTACCTTAGTACCAGTTTGCATACACCACAAAAAGAATAGTTCAACATTACTTAAGCATGACGTAGTATCGTTACGTCCGGAGTAGTTGTATGCTAGGAATCGGTGAATGTAGTGAAGCTTGGGGTCGTGTATGTGCGATCCTTTCGTCGTACGGGCATTGAATGTTCTACCCATCGAGCTAGTGAGTCCCTCATAAGCAAGGTTGGTATCAAAATCTTGCAGAATCTCAAGTAAAGCAGTTAAATAACTAGGATTCTTGACGTTCGTCACGAATCCCATAGAAAAATTAAAATTCGTAACCGACATACTAAAGTACTGTCCCACCAACCGAAAAGAAATAACATCAGGCGAATTTATAGTAACAACTCGATTTTGCAAAAATGTAGCATAAAATACAAAAACCAGCTCATAGTATGTGCTACATCTAATATCAGAGTATAAGGTCCAGCAAATGGCCTCTTTATGCGCGTGCAACACTATCACCAAGTCATCTTCCTCTTCTTTTGACAACTTATTTGAGATAATTACCGGTAAAGTTTTGTTTTCTCCCAAAAATATGTATTTTAAGTGTTCCGACAATTACTTCAAGTAGATTTGAGGGGCCTAAAAAATGGAAGGTAAAATTTGAGAGTCCAAGGGAATAAGGCATGAATGAAAATCAATTGAATTTTTTTTTCTCAAACTCCCTGATTTCCTCTTCAAAGTCCTCAAATTCCCTACATAAATTATTAACAAAGTTAGATTCTATAAACTCTTCAATGGCAGGCTCAATAATATCAATAAAATTTATACTAGTGACATTATCTGGATATCGCATTGCTTTGTAAACATCAAATTTAACAACCTCACCATCGAATTCCATTGTAAGAATTCTGCTTCTTACATCTATTTTTGTATGTGCTGTACTAAGAAAGGGACGGCCGAGAAGGATTTCTAAAGAAGTGTTTGATTGGTCGTTTTCCATGTCGATGACATAAAAATCCGTTGGAAAAATAAGTTTGTTTACCTTTACTAAGACATTCTCGAGGAGTTCTTCTAGGTATATCATGGACCAGTCAGCTAGCTATATTGTCACTTTCGTATCCTTCAAAGGCTCAGCAGAGAGTAAGTTGTACAAAGAAAGAGGCATAACATTTATAGAAGCGCCTAAATCACACATTGCATGTTTAATTCCAATCTTACCAATTTTGCAAGGAATAGCAAACATACCTTGGTCCTTCAACTTCGGTGGAAGCTTTCGTTGGAAAACGGTCAAGACATGCTCTCCCAAATTCACCTTTTCTATTACGGTAAGTCACCTTTTATTTGTGCATAGATATTTTAGGAACTTAGCATACCTTGGTACCTTTTTGATTACTTCAAGAAGTGGAATATTAATTTCCACTTTCTGGAATATATCTAAAATTTCCTTTCTTCGGCTTGCTTATCTCGTTTTACCAACCTCGATGGAAAAGGAGGCGAAACGACGTAGGGAGAGGGAGTGGAAGATGATGTGGATGTACCTTGTATGGTGGGAGATGGTGCTTTCTCTTTATCTTTCTTTTGGGTGCCTTCCTCTGTGGTCTTAGGTGCAACAACGATACCACTTCGGAGAGTCATGGCACTAACATTTTCTCTCATATTTGACTCCGTTTGAGATGGAAATTTCCCTTGGGACTCGAGTCGTCCTACAGTTTGAGCCAGTTGGCTCATTTGCTTTTCTAGTTCTTGTAGACGAACCTCAATTCTATTCTGGAACTTTTCTTGGGACAAAGTCAACCTTTCAATAATGGTTTCCAAGGAAGATTTCGGTGGTTGATATGGCTGAGGATGAGAAGGCCTCGATTGATAGGCTTGATTCGATCTTTGATTTTGTCCATAGCTTAAGCTCGAATGGTCCCTCCTCCTGGGATTGTAAGTGTTGGTGTGGGGGTTGTAAGGCCTTTGGGAAGGGCTTAGGAAATTCCCCACTACATTAACTTAGGCTTCGGTATCGTCTTGTAACATTGGGAATCCGTCCGTTAGATGATCTAGTAATGTGCATATTCCGCATAATTTGGTTGTACTAGTTTTTTTGAAACAAGATAATTAACCACATCAGTTAATTTATCGATTTTACTTTCTAAAGTAGATGTATTTATCTCGTGAACCCGTCAAGAGGGTTCATTAGGAGGGCGAAACTGTTGGGAGTTGGCAACCATAGTGGAAATCAAGATTATAGTCACATTAGAAGTCATGTTCACAAGGGCTCCTTCACTTTGTAGAAATATTTAAGAAGAGTTTGCTCACTCAATCCGTGTTGGGGGCAACTAGCGCAGAGTTTCTTAAATCGCTCCCAGTAGTCGTAGAGTGACTCTCCATCTTTTTCGTGGATTTTAAGGATGCTTCGCCTTAGTTCGCTCGCTTTAGCTTCAGGGAAGAACCTGGCAAGAAAAAGTTGGCTCATGTCAGCCCATGTATTAACTGAATTAGGAGGTAAATCAAATAACCAATCTTTAGCCAAATCAACTAAGGAAAAAGGAAAAGCTCGAAGTTTGATTTGGTCCTCGGATACTCCCTATAGTTTTGTTCTCAAACCAACCATATGTAATTATTTGAGGTGTTTATGCGAATTTTCACTAGGCAGACCATGGAAAGTTGGTAGAAGATGGATCAAACCAATTTTTAGCACGAACGGTGTATCTCCATTTGGGAATGTGATACATAAAGGTGGTTGGTCAATAGGTGCTACGGCAAGTTCTCTCATGGTTTGTTCGTTGTCTGCCATCAGAATTGGTCCTTCATTATCACACTCGAAGTGTGTTTCAACATCAGAGGGTGTTTTTAGACTCGATTGTGGATCTGTTTGACGTTGATGTTCTTGTTGTTGTCGTCTCTTTTTCTCTCGAAGTGTCTGTGCGTGGGTTCTACGAGCTCATGCTTCTATCTCCGGGTCAAAATCTACTAATTCTCTCGGGTTGTTCCAGGTCATAAATCAAAAACAAAAACTTTTATCAGTAATTTTGCCAAAGTCCCCGGTAACGGCGCCAATTTGAAAAGCGTTGCAAACTGTCAAAATAATTATCCTTAATCTCAAAAGAAATAATTAAATATCGTAGTAAAGAGAAGAAGGGTCGATCCACAAGGACTTAGGAAATTCTGATGTAGAAAGCTTTTAGTTTTTTATTTAGGTGAAATGGGATAAAAATAAGAGGTTTTGATCGAAAGAGTTTAATTAAAATAAAATGAAGAAATGAAAATTTAAATCTAAGAATTTAATGAAAGTAAATTTAAGAAGAAATTCAGTTTAAATATCAACCTCAAGTTTCTCTTTGACTCATTTCCAACTGATCATCGAATAAGATTTTACTCCGGATAAATGCCGGTTACAGTCTACAAAGCCTAAGCCTTGTAACTTATTTTTCTCTTCGGTAAACTGAAAATCCAAAATCAATTTTTGAATTTCAGTTTTCTAGCAGACTAACCACGACTATCATTGTTAGAATAAAAAAGTTTAAAATTTGGAAAAACCCGACTCGGACTATGTTGTCTCAATGAGAATCGAATCCAATCTCAATTTCCTTTAACGAACCGCCGCTAAGTGTGTTCACAGGAAGTCGAATGTGCTACAAGCCGATCCTTCCTCCCAACTATAAATCGAAACAACCTTCAAACCAACGGATCCTTTCTGAACTTGAAAGTGTAAGGATTTTAAAAGGAAAGGCCGATTGCCAATCCAAGTTTGCAGAAAATTGAGAAATATATTCGAAGATATAAAGTGCTTTTTAACTCACGATTGGAATTGCGTCGTTACTTTAGCCTTTTGGCTTTTTGGAAAATTAGCTGAGCGTGATTATGGAAGAAATCATACTCAACATTTTTTAAGAAAATAAAATCTTAAAAATGAAATGTAGAGAAAAAGATAATTTTATAGAACTTAGTAAACAAGAATAAAACAAAATAATGAGGGATGATTTTCTAGCTTATCCCAAGGGAATATTTATAGTTCTCCAAAACCCTAAAATAACTTAAAAATAATAAAAGATAATTCTTGAAAATATTTAAATTAAATCATAAAAACAAAAGATAATTTCTAATTTTGAATTTAAAATGCAGTTGATCCGCTCGTCCATCCTTGCTGACTAGATCTTCTGGAAGCTGCTGACTGAATCTTCTAGAAGCTGCTGACTAGATGCCACGTCAGACTCTCATGCTTAAAGTCATGCCCACTAGCCCACCCTTGATTCCAAAAAATAAAACTGCAAAACTTTGCCTTCTAAGTGCAATTTCCATAATTGAAGTCCTGTATAGAAAACACACAAAAAGGTCCAAATCAACAACATGAACTAATTATTAAGGAGTAATTAAGAATAAAATAGTATTCAAACAAAACACTTATCAATGTCGATTAAGGGAACATCGATGGTGCGACGCGACTCACCGGCGACAGATCAAAAGAGACCACAAAAGCAGCCCCAACGTAAGGGCTCACTTACCAACACCAAGAAAATCGAACATGGTGCAACAAGCAGCGGGGAGGCGGTGGAAAGGAAGATCTGAAAGGTTCTAGCATCGATTTCACATGAACTGCTGCCGGTGAGGGATGTCTGATGAGTGGGTTATGTTCGCTTGACAAAGGGAAGCACAATGACGGTGGTGGTGAGGCACACGGATGGCGGCAAAGCATTTGTCGGAGCGTGGTCGAAAAGGAAAAGAAAGAGAAAGGGAGAGGGAGAGAAGGGATAAATGGCTTTGGAAATAAAAAAAGGGAAAAAGACAAATTGGAGTTTAAGGGTCAACCAAAAAGGGAAAAGGGGGTTTTAAACTTTATAAAACGGGTAAATTACGCGGAGGGGTTCTATAAGGGTTTTCAAAACAGCCTCCAAACTATACTTGTTTCACAAATTAGTCCTTAAAATCTCAATTTAGCCACAAAATTTTATTTAAAGTTCATTTTAGTCCTGAAACTCACTAAAAATTCAATTTAGTCCTTAAATCCTCTAAAATTACAATTTAATCCTTAAATTAAAATTAAGGTTGTTATAGTGATTTTAAGGTGTTGAGGCCCAAGGACAATTGTGGAGAGATAAGGGAATGCGAGCTAAGCTCCATTTACTAGGATATGTGTGTTTGGTTTGTTGGAAAGTGTTAACTATATGCTGCACTTATGGGACATGTTCGACTCTATGAGTCATTTTGGTGTGTTGGAAATCTGTGTATCCGATGTGTGGTGATAGAGCTGACTCTGTGTTTCATAACCTCAAGAGCTAAACTATCATTAAATGTTACTGATATGTGATATGATATATGTTTAAATAATCATGTGATTAATGTGACTAATGTGATAAAAGAGTAAAAGAATTCATGAAAGATGATTAAACATGTAAAGAATGACACTAGAGTTGAATATGTTATGAATATGTTATATGTTTGTTTTGTTGATGCATAATGACTTGTGTACGTATTGGTTATTCTGAGCATTCACTGAGCTTGTTTAAGCTCATGCATTCCTTTTTAACCATTACAAATAAGTAATGCTAGTGTAAGCGATGTGGTCTTCAAGGGGTGATCCAAGCCAAACCTTTAGTTGCTATTAGTAGGTGTTATTCGATTAATTATGTTTTGGGAAACAAGGCAATGTGGTAGACTTTACGTTAGTTACGCCATGATTTTTAGTTATTTGCATGATTTTCATGCTTGGATTTTGTGGACTCTAAATGTGACGCTTAGGACTGTTATTTTGAACATTTTGATGCTTAATTGACTAGGTGAATGATGCATGTTGTTTAGAACTATGTTTGAATGGTATTTATGCTGATAAATGTTGTATTTTTGTGGTCTGAAGCAAAGGTATCAATACTAAGGTTTAAAAAACGATACATTTGTGATTTTCGAAAGTGCTGGAAACAAATTTTTGAATTGGTATCGATATTTTATCACAAGTATCGATACTCGAGGCAAAATTATCGATACTTCTTCAACGGTGTCGATATTTTTCGAAATTGAGATTTTAAAACAAGAAACATTAAGCTAATTGGTATCGATTTTCCAAGCAGTATTGATACCACTTGAGAGAAATATTGATATCACACTTCCAGGATCGATACCTACGTAATAGTTTTGGAAATTTTTGCTAAGTGATCCTAATGCATGTTTAGTTCTATTTTATGATTAATCAATGAATGTTCAACATGTGTTAACCTCCCTAGAGTATGTATGACTTTCAATTCATGTGAATGCTATAATAATAAAAGAAAAAAAAAAGATGCGTGTGATTTGTGATGAGCACGAAGTGAGACGGTGGTGTGGCATCCTAGTATTCAAGCTCGGCGACCGGACCGGGTATAGGGTGTTACAATCTCAATAAACACAATTATAAAATAATTTTTTGTATATTTAAACAATAGAAGAGTTATAGTATATATAACCTGCAACACATGAAACTTTATAAGGAAAGAGTTGAAGAATCCCTATAACCAGTGATTGACTTAATCCTTTTTATTAAATAAATAAATTAATTAATTAATTCTCATCAAATTTATCTCAATCAACTCCTTAATTTCTATCGGAAATTATTTGTATAAAGAGCTACTTTTATGATAAGACGATCTTTTTATGAAAGCTATGTCGAATTTGAATGTTTGGTTTGACTTATTGTATTTTGCTCAATGAAATTATTTATTTAATCTTATACGCCAATTGTGTTGAATGTTATTTTAATTTGCCAAAGATGGCATTTAAAGCTTTAGTAAAGTAGTAGCGATTATATGTTTTATATTTAATTTTATAAAGCTTCCAACAAATTGTTTTGCTATAATTTAATTCAATTTTAAATTTAACACATCATACTTAAATTCAATTATCAGATTGGATTTGGTATGTTACATTTTTTTTTTAATAAGGCATGTTACACTTTTCATAATAAAATTACACTGTTTTACAAAATTGATCAAATGTCGAGTTGTAAATCATGAAATTAGGTGATATTCAATAATTATTATGTAGATAACTTAAAAATCAAATATACCAGTATTATAATTGCACAAAATTTTGTTGAAGGGTCCATGAAAGTCTACTCGAAATTGGGCATGTGAAATCCTATGAGATTTTTCTGGGATTTTCATTAAACTTTATTCCTTGCTTTCTACCATTCAAATCATTTCTAGTATTTTCGAACTCATGAAATGCAGAACTAGTATGTCCCATTCCAAAGAAAAACACAAGTACTTACATGAAAATCCATAAAGAAAATTATTCCAAACGAACTCTCTTTTTCAATGAATGAGTGAATTGACATTAGAGTATTTTAGTCTTCATTTATTCATCAATTTTCATCTACCGTATCTCTTCCATCAATATAGGACATCTGTAAAGAACTTAATAGAAGTCCAATATATTTGAAATTTCTAATAAATAAAAAAATATAGCTATGAGCAAACAAGGTGGGCGACAATGTTAATCCAACAAGGATACTTGTGCCACCACCCATAAACATATGCATGTATTCAGCATATCCTTGGAGAAATGTATCCTTGCTTCATACTACTAAAAATCAAGAAAATATTGTTGTTTACATAATCTTATATAGCATTCATGCCATGATCACCCTAAACCCGGGTCGCAAAGGAAGAATTTGTTTACCTGCGACAAAGCCAGAATCTTCTTCTAGTATATATATAATAGTTTTATTAAAGAAAACAAAAGAAGAGAAAATCAACGGATAAGAGTCATTTGCTGGATGTTGAGGGGATAGGAATCCAGAGGTGGCCCATAGAAAGCACGACGAGCTAGAATAACATTAGCAGCTTGTGTAGGATGGAAAGCATCCCAAAACACGTATTGGTCTCTGTTTGTACAAGGATATGCAAATGGTAGACATGTTATTTGCCCTTGGTTCCTCCCTATTCCACAGCATCCCTTGTCAACCACGTTGAACCCTGCAAAACTCTTTTATGTTCTTACTTTTATACTGTCAAATTTCTGTACTTAATATGACAATTATTCAGTATGCTGATGGTGAACTTTTTTTAATTCTACGAGTGGGATTGAAAAACTGACAAATATCCTTAAATTATATTTAAAAATAAATAAATAAATAGGACATGTGCCATTTCTCAATCCTAGTTGTATTGCCATATGTAACGATTACCATAAATATTATTACCGTAAGTGGAGGGATTATTTAGGATGTCACCCACGGCCCCATAAGTATTGCCATATGTAACGATTGCTCCAGGCCGCTTATTTAGTTGATCTACCAATGTTTTTAAGCCTTGGTTGAAAGTGCCCAACATATCATTAACGTAATCTACGCATCTTCCCGGCGCTGCCTGTCCTGTGGCTCTTTGGTTAGGGATGCAACCAAGCGGTCCAATTCCAGCTATAAACATTTTCCTTATCCCTAAATTGTATAACGTCTACACCAATACCCAAAAGTATATAATTAGATGAAAATGAAAAAGCGACCATCACTTTTTATGTAAAGTTATTTTGCATTAACAATTTAATTTTGGCTCACAATCAAACAAATACTTCACATGTTTGTATTTAATATATTTTCAGTATATAAATATATATGTAATGATAATATCGGTAAAAGTATTATAAAAATTTTTATATAAAGAGTTAGATTGCATTGTATCTCTTCTACTTCATAAATGGGCAAATTAATCTTTCTAATTAGATTAAAAAGTAAACTGATCATTCTGTTAGAAAATCATTCATTTTTACTATTAAAAATTGGTCATTGTACATAAACATGAGATACATATAACAACTCACATGCCACTTTTTAATTATTTCGTTAGTCACGCCAGTTTTTAGCAATACAATTAATGGATAAATTTTTAATAGAAATAACCAATTTATTTTTTGATTTGACAAACATGGACTAAAAATATTTCTGAGCCAAAAGCATTCCTATACAAGTTGTCTTTAATTTATCTCTAAAAGCCTTTTTTTTTTTCTTCCAAAAGCTCTTTCGAGAAACATTCTTAAATTAGGCCTAATTTGCTTATTTTTTTAGTGGATAAAACAAAATGCAATATAATTTCTAATACATTAACCTCCATGATACTTTTACCTAATAACATTGCATTAAGAAAATCATGAAAAAACTTGTAACACGTGGCATTACATAATTAATGTGTTAGTATATAAATTGATGTATATATAATAAAAAAATTACCAGAAGTTGGGGGGCATAGCGGTTGAGAAGCAAGTTGCCAAATTGTACAGGATTGTAATTGAAGCTTGAAGAGTAGATAGAAGGCATGAGGTAGTTGTTGATGTAATCATTGCTACCAAACACCAAAATTGCAATGGATTTGGCAAGGAAACTCGTCAAATTATCACGCCCCAGCATTGTCCGTAGTTGATCCAATGTGGTTTCGAAATTCAATACTTGTTGACTTAGGCTGTACCGTTCACCCTGCATCCATACATTTTCTCATTTTCATCCCATTCAAACAACAATGATAGAGCAAATGCAGATTTTTCTTCTTTTTCTGCTACCAAAATACATACATAGTGTTGGCCACTCTCGTCAAGGATTCCAGCGGCCGCTGAAGCATAGTTCACTCCTACTAGTAGTTTAGCTCCTGCAGTGTTGGGATCAGCAAAGGGTGAAGGATAAGGGACACTCAGCATCTCTCCTGCATCCACGTATGTATAATAATTTAGGAGCAAAGTTAAAATTTATATGTAAGACACTTGGGATAAAAATTCAAGAGTGAAAATAAAATTTTCACTTTTTTTAATTCTAAATAGCTATTTTCTTCTTTTTGTTCTTTTAACTTTACAAAATAAATCATTTAAACTTTCATTTATTTTTCGCTTCTTTTAACCCTTAAATTTGTGTTTTTAATAAATCATTTTAAAATAGATGAAAAAGTTAAAATTTGTTAATTTTATTGACGTGACATACACATGGATATCACATTATCAAATTTAAAAAAATTGAAAAATTTAAACTTAAACTCAACCCAAAACAAATAGAGATTATTGGAATGGGTAGACCACTTGAATCATGAACACTCATCTCATTTTGTCAAGTACGCTTAGATATAATGTCAAATTTAGCCCTTTACGTTTACATTTTTGTCAATTAAACTCTTAATTTGGCTCTCAACTTTTTAAAAAAAATCAAATTTGATCATTAATTTTTAAAAAAGAGTTGAATTATTATTTTTTTTAACGAAAATACTAACTAAAACGTTAAAGTTTTAAATATGGCAGTCCGAATGGTAATCTATAAGTACTTCATTTTTTTTGAATTTTTATACTTTTTTAATTTTAAATTATTTGTTAATGTGGTATATAAAAAAAATAGTGTCATGTCAGCATGAAGTATACGTGGA
Organism: Kokia cookei; assembly: GCA_039519145.1. Taxonomy (NCBI): domain Eukaryota; kingdom Viridiplantae; phylum Streptophyta; class Magnoliopsida; order Malvales; family Malvaceae; genus Kokia; species Kokia cookei. The sequence goes on from CM076901.1 coordinate 14,388,276, forward strand.
CTATCATAAATGTTGTCACGTCAACATCGTTTAAAAAAAACAATATTTTAGTAAATATTTTTATTAAAAAAAAAGACATTCGACTTTTTTTTTAAGTTAATGGTCAAAATTAACTAAAAAATAATGATCAAATTGACAAAAAAATGTAAGTATTAAGAGTTAAATTTAACATTATACTTTATTTTTATACTTTATTTTTATACAAATTTAATAATAAATTAAAGTTTTAAGAATAAGTCCTAAAAAGTGATAGATAAAATTGTAGAAGAGAAACCAACGCAATATTCACAAATAATTCACGTGGTAGAAAATTGTGATTTCACGTCATCCTTATTCTTTTTTAATAGGAGAATGACAAATCAGACATTTTCCTCCTGATTTTTTTAGCTTTTTCCACCTAAAGAATTTAAATACAACTGAAAAAGTTGGAAATCAATAATAAAAAATTTGATTTGTCATTCTACTATTAGAATCATAGTTTCATACCATCCTTTCAAACAAGAAATATGCACTTAAAATAAAAACAGTTAAAAAGAATAAGAAAATACCGATAATGTCAACAAAGGTTTTTCCATTAGAAAATCTTCCAGTAGGCCGCATATTGAAATCGATACCATAAGGGAAATAATTAGACTTGGCGATTGAGTTAAGGAAATTGTTGTTGCCCACATCCACCAGCGAGTCTCCAAACACGAAAAGTGCAGGAACTCGTTCTGCATTCCCGTACTCAACCATCAAAATAGCCAATGAAATGAACCACTTCAGCGTTGGTTTGATAAGAACATCCATGACTTCAAAATATGAAGGTAGGAAGAGAAGAATGGAAGGTTTTTCTCTTTTGCTAGCTTTAGCTTTAGCTTTCGGTGAATGTAACGGTGAAAGATGATTATATATCCGTTTTGAAACTGACAAGTATGGGATGTAATTAACGAGTGAGACTACATGAAATACACCTGTTTTTTACTTCGCTTTTTTCCTCGTTTTCGGGTGCTCCGTTCAAGGTCCGTTTCATGCTTACGTCTTTTGTCTTACTAATTCCTTGTTTTCAAGGTCCGTTTCAAGATCCAGATTTGTCACGAAATCCACTTCTTGTTCACATTTATTTTGTTGTTTATTTATTGCCTTTGAAATTTTCTGTGTCAAAATCCGCAGATATGAATCACAAAACGAGACCATATCGTTCGCATGATACCGCTGAAGCAACTTGACACTGACAATTATTGTCAAATCGATTATCTAAAGAAAATATTAAAAAGAAGATTAGGGTAATTTGTAAGGAAGCTAAAATTGAAGGGTTAGAAGTAAGAATGATTGTTAATCGTTAAAGGAAATGGAGATTTTACGAGGATTATAAGAAAAATAGAACCCAAAGCATTTACAGCTAATGGAAGAGAATGACAACAACCATAGATTTCCACTTTTTAAGCCTTGTTCATCCTCCACCATTGGATCAATTAGTGGGGAGTAACTTAAGAATAATTTACAACTTTCTCTAAACCATTCTCTAATCCCTCCATTCGGCCACACCCATGGAAAACAGGAAAGGAAATTCAAGCTCTTTAAGCCTTCCATTTTGTCCAACCTAGGTAAGAAAATGGGGTCTTAATTCATTTGAGTTCAAGAGAGCTTTAAACCAAAATTGATTTCTCTTCCATAAATTTCTCCCTAGGCTACCAAACCATATTTGGAAATGAAGAATTGAGTGCTTGTAAGCTTCTATTTTGGTTAAAAGGGGTGGAGGATTTTCAATCAAGTGAGGTATAAGTGAGAAAGCTTTATTTCAACCATGCATATGTAGTATAAATTTAGTACATGGTTATGTTATATTGTGATTACATAGTAATCTTGTTATTGTATTGTTTCATGGAATTGTTAAAGCTAAAGATGTTGATAGAGGAGAATGATCAAATAACAAAAAGGCCAAATTGATAGGGGAATCAAATAACATAAAGGTCAAATTGATGGAGGATTGATAGCTAAACAAGTCTAGATAGCGTACGATGTCATTTAACACCTTTTACCCACCCTGATGTTCGGTACGAATAGGAGATTCTATTGAAACATGTACGCAACAAACTTATCATTAAGTAAACCCATTTTGGAGGCTTTAGAATATTTTAAAACCATTTAGAATTGGTTCAAAAGTAACGGGGTTGATGAGGACCCAAAGCGAACCCTAGGAGTAAAAAAGACCAAAACATTGTAGTTGGCCAAGTTTGGGGCAAAGCTATCAGTACATAAACCATGTGTATTGGTACCTTGCCTTGGTATTGTAGCATTTTAGCTATTAACTTGCCAAGTACTGATACCTAAACACTAGGTATTAATACCTGAGTGTAGGGGACTTGAAATTTAGTCTTAACATCTAAAAACATCCCGAAGCATCATCATATGGCACCAACAAGTTTCAAATAATTTTAAAAACATTTTCAAAGCTTATTCTAGCACAAAATCAAGTCTCAAACACGCTCAAATGAATTAATAAATCAAAAGCTACATAAAACACCCAAAAATGTTTCAAATGACATTAGATTTCTCATATCAATATATTTATAAATCCACAATTTTCTTAAGCCTCATGTACATGTTAGAGAATGCTCAAAGATCAATCATGAGATTATTGTAATTACATACTCATTTTATCATGTTTGTTAGTATAAGGCATTGTCATTGTTATTTTAGTTTCTTTTTCTATGTGTATAAATAAATTGATTATAATAAAGTCCTGAGAATGGTATGATTATTTTTAAAAGATCCTCCGTCAAGTATTGTTATGGGCTTGAACAATGATAATGCATTGAGACTAATGTGTAGTTGATTGATAACAAAGTATTTTCATTGACATAGGGATGTTAAAATCAATACATGAGTATGTGTTAGAGAACAACATACCGAACTGACCCACCATGAGTATGTTTCTTGGATTATTATGTAATAGTCACAAACATTACTCGTAGTGATAACTATATATGTAATCCTCATACTTGAGATAATCATTGTCCCAACATCGAGAGTTGTATATTTTGATATAGTCAAATGTCTACTATAACAGGTTATACTATAAAAACTGATGTTGGATATACCATAATCCATGTTGTGGGATATAATTGATCAAGATAGAATTTATCCCTTCTATATAATGGGAGTAATATCTTAGGCCACTTGATAGAGTGAGACTAAAAGTGCATGGTCATGCTATAACTTGATATGAGATATCACACTTATTTATTTATAATAGTCTACTCAGAATATCAAGAAATATGATATTGGACTATACAAGTGTGACTATCTCATGAATTGTATTCAACCTAGATATAAAGGATAAAATGATACAATACATGAAAAATTTATCATAGAAAGGTTATGTCGAATCACAATTTCTTGTAACTTGGGTAGCAATGATGCATTGCTAGATGTCACTTAATGCTTGTAACATTAGAAAGCTTCTAGTATCACTACTGACATTATAAGAACCTACAATGTCACACGCTATGGTTAAAGCGAACAAACTTCACACCAAAAACGATGGGCGTATACCCTCCTACATATAACTATGGATGATTCTTATCCTTGGCAGATAAGTATCAGATCGCTTGGTGAATAGTATCGCCTAGCGAATACGATTCACAACTACCTTCTAGAGTTAAATATTTATGGAAGTTAATATTATTTTGGAAAGAATATAATGTTTAATACCTTCCATAATTTTCTCTAAAATTAAAAAGGAATTATTTTGTTTTTAATATACATGGTATTAATAAAAGGAATACAATCCAGGATTAAATGAAGGTTAGTAAGAAAATCAAACTAGGTCTAGCAACCAAAAGTTAAGATTCTCTCTGAAAAAGTTCAAAGAGTTTTGATGTTCATGCTTAACTGGGTAGACTACGTAGAGGTCGAGACAATTTGTTGCGGCTTAGATAGACATCGATCAAAGGAATCATTCAACACGTTATTCACCGCTATTTTTAATTTGAAAAGGTATATTGTAAAAAATAGTGGTCTCAAGACCACAGATCTGACGAGTAAATTCATATAGTGAGTGTTTAAATTATATAAGTCAATAATAATTTTATATGAAATTTTTGAATTGAAGAATTTTAACTATTGAATTAAAAGTTAGTATAAGTGGTTCGGTTCAAAAGTCTAGTGGTTTTAGGAAATGAGGTATCAAGACCTCGTTTCTAAAATTTAAGGTCATAAATATTTTTATTAAATATTTACAGAGTCTTATTGTATGTGAATTGAAGTTTGGTCGGGTAATTTTGATGATTTATTTCTTAATTAAGAAAAAATGAAAAATTTGTAAAAGAGGTCAAAGTTAATTGCTATAGATTAAAAATAGTAAAGGAACCAAAATGGTAATTAAAACATGGTCAAAAAGTCCAAGCGGTGGTGGATATGATTAATCCACTAAATTTTGAGTTATTTATTCATTTAGTCATAATTAGTTTAAGGTTAAATTGAAAACAAGTTTGTTTAATTGAAATTTAATATAATTGAAGGACCAATTGTGAAATTGAACCCTCCTTAAATGATCTAATAATAGAAACTATGTGAAATTCTTTAGATTTTGATAAATTACAATTAAATCCTCATTAAATAAGGATTTACTAATTAGTCTATTTTTAGTACGAACGGGAATGGTGGTTTCGAGGCCACAACTTCGATGCATCAGATCGTAAATATTAATTATTTGATATTTACGAGGTCATTAGTATAGTATTAAATTTTGGTTGAGAAATTTTATCGTTTAGAAAACTAATTAAGAAAAGGACTAAATCGTAAAAGTTGCAAAGGATACAATTCATTAGTTAAATATGTTAAATAGTAAGAGAAAGACTTGATAAAGTCCTTAAATGATAATTATACCCTTAGGTGAGTAAGTGGACGGTCTTAGCCTTTAAATTTGTTGAAATTGAATGAATTAATTAAGGGTGAAAATGTAATTATGTTTAAAAGGGCATTGTATACAAATAAGCATGATAAAAATAAGAAGAAAATCATCTTCCACCTATTTTAGAATCGAAAGCCTAAACACCATGGGAAGGAGCTTCGATCAACTTTAGCTCATTGATTTGATCAAGAAAGTATTGATAACCGGGGGAAAATAAAGTAACGGAGTAGTCCTTGTACTTCGACGATTACTACAAATCAGTCCGATAAGTTCGTACGGTAAAGTAATTGATTTAGTTTCTGTTTGTGAATTATTGAAATAATTTAAGTATGTTGTATTTAAATTTATTACTTAGTAAATATTAAATTGTGGAATTGAATCAAATTGAAATGAAATTGTATTGAGGGGCATGATTGGAAGTGATGAAATGATATAGTTGAATTCAGGTGACAACAAAATGCTTAAATGATTATGTGTTGTGTTAGTTATTATTCATGTTATGAATGAATTAATTCGATTGATATATGACAATTCGTAAATTGAACTAAATGACATTGTTAGTTAATTTGATATTATGTTTGATAAATAAGAATTATATGGATGTGTGCTCGAAATGGTATAATTTGAAGAAAGTTAATTGAAATGGACATGGTATATGACACATATTAACTTTGTAAATAATTGGGACACAAAGGACATGTCATTAGGGGCTATACAATTTCGGGAGCTAGTTTTAGTTGACTTACTGATGGGTAGCCCATGTACTTGAGTCGTTACTACAAAATTAATCCTGTAAGTTTGTACGATTAAATTTTCAATTTGATATTATAGTTATGCTTATCTTGATTGTATTATTTTGAGCATGGATCGAGATGGAAGACTTGATGGATATTTTGGATTCTGGCTCGGAGGAGTAATACTCTGTCTGGCTCGTAAGAGCGATATTCTGTCTAGCTCGTAAGAGCGATATTTTGTTTGGGCTCGTATGAGCTAAATTTCCAAAAGACCCAAAGAGATCAACTCGATGCCAATGTCATGGGATTACGAAGATGTTTTACTACTTTGCTATAACCGAATATGTTATTTAGTAAGTTAACCATTCTTACAAACTTACTAAGCTTTGTAAGCTTACCTGTGTATTTGTTTATTGTTTTATAGATTTCGTTTTGCTGTTGGAAGATCGAATCCTCAAGAAGAATCACACTATCTCAGGAGCATTTTCGGTAGACCTTGTATCAGTTGGCTTATATGGCATGTACTAGTGTCACGGGGCTAGATCTTTAGTCTCGCAAACCGTGCGACCTTAGGCGATCCTTTCTTGCAAACACGCTTACGTCAGCCTAACCACCACGATTTGAGGATTCACTAAGGAAATTCCTCCAAGGCACCAACTTGTATAGCGGAAGCAACTAGCCAAAAGAAGGCTCAAAGACAATAGAAAGCCACAAGAACAAAGAACACAAAGTGTTTGAGTAAATGCTCTCAATTGTATTACTTTCTCTCAAAGAATATAAAGAATACAATGAATGAAATGGAATGAGTTACAAATAAGGAGAGGCTCCTATTTATAGTTGAGCTCCCCCACAACCGACGATCAAGATCGAATTACATCGACGGATGAGATTAGCCTATCCATTAAATTATGAGATTTACAAGATTACAACCAAATCAAATCCTATCTAATCTTAAAGATGTGATTCTCCCTTATCTTCTAAGATTAGTTCCCATATTTTCCAAGATGACTTAAGTTGCTAAATCTTCACCATTGGGCCACCCAAGCTTCAATCTGATAGGTTTGACCAACAACTCTCTGAATCGGGCCAGCTCATGTGGGTTAAATAATCCCAATGTTAATGACAGACCTCTATGGGACTCATTGTGTGCAATGGTCACGGGCTTTGAACTCTGGCCCGTGACATTCTCCCCATCCATTATCGCAACGCCCTCGTTGCAGCTCCGGAATGGCACTAATTAGATTCACCTCGGTCTCGTCTCGTTGCCTTAGCATTTTCTCGACTACTCTCAATATCGGGTCATCCCTCTTTTTGGAACTTTTGCCTCGACTTTCGTCGCCTCTTAACTCGAACCCTCCTTAAATGGTCTACTAATAGAACCCTCATTAAATGATTAGAAGTGATGAAATGATATAGTTGAATTCAGGTGACAACAAAATGCTTAAAAGATTATGTATTGTGTTAGTTATTATTCACGTTACGAATGAATTAATTCAATTGATATATGACAATTCGTAAATTGAACTAAATGGCATTGTTAGTTAATTCGATATTATGTCTGATAAATAAGAATTAAATGGATGTATGCTCGAAATGGTATAATTTGAAGAAAGTTAATTGAAATGGACATGGTATATGACAGATATGAACTTCGTGAATAGTTGGGACACAAAGTACATGTCATTAAGGGCTATATAGTTTCGAGAGCTAATCTTGATGACTTACTGATGGGTAGTCCATGTACTTGAGTCGTTACTACAAAATTAATCCTTTAAGTTTGTACGATTAAATATTCATTTGATATTATAGTTGTGCTTATCTTGATTGTATTTTTTTTAGCATGGATTGAGACGGAAGACTTGATGGATATTCTAGATTCTAGCTTGGAGGAGCAATACTATGTTTGGCTCATAAAAGTGTTGTCCAGCTCGTAAGAGCGATATTCTGTTTGCGCTCGTAAGAGCGATATTCCAATTGGGCTCATAAGAGCTAAACCCTGTCTGGGTTCGTATGAGCTAAATTTCTGGAAGATCCGAAGAGATCAACTCGATGCCAATGTCATGGGATTACGAAGATGTTTTACTACATAACCGAATATGTTATTCCGTAAGTTAATCGTTCTTGCTAACTTACTAAGCTTTGTAAGCTTACTTGTGTATCTATTTATTGTTTTATAGATTTTGTTTTGATGTTGGATGATCAGATCCTCAAGAAGAATCACACTATCCCGGGAGCATTTTTGATAGACCTTGTATCAGTTGGCTTATATGATATGTACTAGGATGTTGTTTGAATTCTCTTTAGTATGTTAAGTTATTTGAATCATGATAATTTAAAGTGTTGGAAAACATTTTGATTTCTATTCTTTAAATGTGACTTGGACATTGTTATGTGTTGAAAGGGGAAATGCTTTAATTAGATGTTTGAATAGATTTGGAATGGTAATTCACCTATATGCATGTTAATTGTATGATTTATGTTATGTATCAATAGGGACAAAAGAGTTGAGTTATGTATGTATGATTTTGGTCAGTTAGTAGTGAATTTATACAAGTTTTTGGGCTCTTTTGAAGGTACACATGGCCTGGAACACAGGCCAACCACATGGGCGTGTGCCCTGTATGTTAGAAACAGGTGTTACATGGGCAACACACGGGATGGGACACGATCGTGTGACCCTATTTTGTGATGACACACGACGTAGTACACGGTCTTTTACACGGAAGTGTGGTAGCATTACGGCTTGTCATACGATTTGTGACACAGCCATGTGCATGTATTTTGAGGTGGCACACGGTTTAAGGCACGAGTGTGTTTAACAGGACACACGTGCATTGTAACACCCAAAACTCGTTACCATCATTGGTTAGGGTCCCGAGGTCAATCCGATCATCATTCGCAGATTAACTCTTAATATTATTTCATTTAAAAATAATGTAAAGAAGTTATATAGGACACATGACATAAATCGAAAATTAAATATTGATGCAACTCAAATAGGGGCAAAAGGGCCATTCCACAGTTCTAGGAGACTTCCACTGGTACCTATTGGACAAGTATTGGTAAAAGTCAAGTTAGTAAACAATACAAAAATAGCTATAGTTTCTTACCGATAGTTGGGATGTTTCTACCGATGCAAGGGTTTCTTCTACCGAAACAACTCATACTTCTACCGATACTAAAAACTCGAGAGAGTAAGGAAGTTTCACCCTGTAACTTCTATCGATACAAGTAAACAATCTACCAATACTTCTATGTCTCGAACTATCGATACCTCAAATTTACTACCTATACAACGCAAGTCAGAAAACAACCTCTCTCCAACTTTGTACTTTTACCGATACATGCATAAGAACTACCAAAACAAGTATGCAATTTATCAAAATGCACAAAATTCTTCTAAGTGTTGCAACCATCCATATCAAATACTTTCCAAGAGACTTTGCATTACATGGCATTCATCCAAAAAATGTTTATAGTGACTACAATAGGATAACACAAGTTTAACAAACACCAATACATTCAAGTGTCTTTAACATTTCCAAACTTTGTAACAATCCTTAAGCATGAACATAACAATTCCACAACCCTACTACATGCCACATAAGCCAAGTGATAACGAAGTCTACCGAACGAACTCCCAGGATAGTGTGATTCTTCTTGAGGATTCGATCTTCAATAGAAAAATGAATCTACAAAACAAGGAACATATACACAGGTAAGCTTACAAAGCTTAGTAAGTTTGAAAACAGTAACTTACAGAATGATAGATTTGAAAACAGAAGGAGTAATCGCTCTTATGAGCCAAACAGATTATCGCTCTTACGAGCTAGAATTCAATACATCTTCATCGTCTTCTATCTCGTCTCCCATATAAAGAGCACAACAATGATAATAGAGGTTAGAATTATTAATAGAACTATGCTTACACGAACTTACCCGATGAGATTACAGTTATGGCTAAACATTAGGGACTATTCTGTAACTTCTCTTTTTCACAATCTGCAGCCGGCTCGTGATCTAAGTAAAAAAATCATGATATTTAAATCATTTATTTCATTTATGCCCTTTATGGAAAATTTACAAAATTATTTCTGTACTTTTATTTTTATTCAATTTAGTCCTTAAATCTCAAACAAGTTAAATAACCATTTCTAAGTTCAACCCATGTTATCAGATATACTAGGATACATTCTTAGCTCATACATACAATTTATTTCACATCAAGTACATGTATTTTACCATTTTAACAATTTAGTCCTCAAACCCTAAAATAATCAAGAATCACTTTACAAATTTAACCAATCTAACAACCAAACTTCCAAAACTTTCATAATCTATTAAGAACAATCTCATTCATAAATGGAAAAACATTTAACTTTTGAAAAAATCACAAATTAGTCCTTGGATTAGCTAGATAAAGCTAATACGGACTTAAAAACGTAAAAATTACTAAAAACGGACGAGTTTTACTTACTCAAATGAAGGATCTTAGCTTGGCCGAATATGGTGCTTGCTCTCCTAGGGTTTCTTCTTTCTAATTTTGTTTTAATGAAGAAGATAACTAAATTGTCATTCTTTTTCTTTATTTTCAACTTATTTACCAATTACCAAATTACCCTTGCTTAAATAATCACTAATTTAGCAATTAACAAGCCCTTTACCGTCCACTTCTCCAAGAGTGGTCTAGTCACCCCTTTAGGCCTTTTACTCACCTTCTAATTAACAATCAATACTTTAATCAATGAAATTTAACTTTTGCACCTTTTACGATTTAATCCTTTTTACTTAATTAACTATCTAAATGATAGAATTTCTTAACCAAAATTTAATACAATGCTAATGACATCATAAATATTTAACTATTAACATGTATGACTCGACTCGTTAGAGTTTTGGTCTCGAAACCACTGTTTTCAGCACCATTAAAAATCGGGCTGTTACGAGCGTGTGTTTGAGACACATAGCCGTGTGACCCTTGTTGAGAGGAAAATTTTTGATATTTTCATGAGAATTATTATTACTATTACAATTCAATCAAGTCCTTGATAGATTGAAATGTGTAAATCAGTTATGATATATTTGATTGAGTTGTAATCAAGTTTGATGATTGTAATTGAATGAAATGATGCTTGAAAAAATATCTACTAATTGATGTAAATGATCCGAAAGACCTTGAGACCCTAACTGATGACAATTTCGGGTTTCGAGTGTTACATATTTCTTCAATCCTTTTTTAACTCGACTCGTTCCTTATACATAGATTCGTGGTTGATGATCGCTGGAATAATTTTTTCGCTACGCCACATGACATATCGTCTATCCAATAGTGGTATTAGAGTCAGTTGTATGATAAGGATTTGAGATTAAATTTATTGGTTGATGCAATTGTATGATATATGTGAGTATTTGGTTTTGTAACTTGCATTATAAGGTACTTTTTGGCACACATGGGCTAACATGTGACTGTGTGTCAAACATGGGCATTTGACACAACCGTGTGCTCTTTATGAAGTAAGAGGTGATAGGTAAATAAGATTTCAATTTATTACAAGGGTTGGCCACACGCCTGTGTGGCACTGTAGATTTGGTCATTGGATTTTTCACACGGTCTCAGTATCTCACACAACCTAGCCATGCGACTGAGTGATTGCTTGTAAGATTTTGCATTCAGGTCCATGGCTTTAGTTAGTTACACGGCTTGGATACACGATCGTATGACTCCAGTTTACATAGTTGCAATTTGTAACACAGCTTGTAAATCATGTTAAACATGGATTATGAATTGTTTTGTTAATTTATTAAGTGTTTAAGTAAAAATTGTATGTGATTGATTATGTCAACTATTATAACATCCTATAGCTCGAGTCCGGTGACTGAACCGGGTAAGGGGTGTTAAATATAGTCTGACCCAAATTAACCTTAGAATGACAAAAATGTCCCTAAATGATAGATGACTTAAGGCTGCTTGACATTAAATTGCCCAAATTAACCTAAGAATGACAAAAATATCCCTAAATGATAAATGCTTAAGCTTGGCTTGACATTAAATTGGCCCTACAAAATTTGACTACTCAAGCTTTAGTGTTGCGACACCCAACCTTTTGTGTTGCAACACCCATGGAAGTAAACTTTAGAGGATGTTGGAAAAAATGCATTGAAAGAAAAACTTGCATCATTAAACTTTGATATTAAAACTTTAGCAAAATTTAAAAATATGTTTCATTTAAACTTCTTTAAGACAAAGGTTTATAAGATATAAAATGTTATATTTTTTATTATTAAAATATCCTAACATATGCCATGCATAATATACCTTGTGTACTTTTAATTATAGTAGTTTTCAATACTTGCTTCATTTGGAATTCAAATTGACCACCACTAAACATATAGAATCATTATCATGTTGGATTGTTTTTCCACGTGTAGGTTGGATATTAGATATGAGAAGTTAGCCATCAAGCTTTGCATTGTCTTCGGCTCACATCTCTTTATAGTAAAATATATTTTGAGCTATTTTAACATGTACATATTTTGGACATAATGGCATATGTACCTAGAATTTTTTTTTAAACTTAAGAAACTTGGTTTGTAAATGTTAAAGGTATGTATATTATGTTTTGTTAACTAATATTTTGGTTAAATTGATTGTGCTTAATGTGCTAATGTGTTAAAGGTTCATAATGAAGCTTATTGATACCTACCCCTTTGATACTAATACCATTACCTTGAAGTGTTGATACATTCTTTGAAGGTATCGATTTCCCAACCTCTAAATTTATGATGTTTATGCTTAGTGATGAGCAAGTGATGGAATGTTGTTTATATGTTTATATTAGAATGTTTTTAGCTGGAATGTGATTGATAAAGTTACATAAAAAAATTTTGAACAATTGAAGATGCCTCTAATCATCAAAAGTAGCATTATTTTTTTAGGATCTTCCAGGCACGATAAAGGGTGTTACACGAAAAGCTTGACTAACATTGACAAGTCATTTTCAATTTAAAAACCTAAGTAGAACCTAAAGCTCAAGTCTCCAATTCCTTAGAATATGAAATATTGAAATTAATATTAAAATTAGAGGATATCCTTAATGATGATATGGAGTCGATTGATATGTTAGTGGGTATAATAAGGAGTGTGGTGATATTGTTGGTTATAGAAAATGGATTTATTTACTTGAAATTTATTGATTTTATTAATCTTTTGGGTGAAAAATATTTTCTTTTTGTCTTGCTTTTTAAAGTTAGTAGTTTGAAATTTTTTTAATGCTATTTTCATTCATTCTCTTATTTAAAGGTTGCATGATAATTTTCTAAAATACAATAACACAGTTTTAATCTTAATTGACCGGACAATATAAATCAATATCGATCAATTTGGTTAGGATCAAGTCAATTTGGTCAATGTGTCATGTCATCTATCGGCTTACCCAATCATCAATCAATGTGCTACATCATCATTCAACTTACCATGTCATCCATGATGCGGTGGTCAATTTTTTTTAATGTTGTTAGATTTTAGATACCAAAACGAGTAACGGTGCAAAATTCAAGTATCAAAATGAGACAAAATAAATATTAAATATCAAAATAAGAAAGCAAGTATAGCTCAAGTGCTAAATTGTGAATAAAACCTAAATATTATTCCAGTCAAACAAAAAAAATCAATCAATATTATCATTTACTTATATAGTAGTGATTAAAATAAATAAATTTCTATAATGATAGTGATGATATTGAGAATTTTTTTTTATTTCTACAACAAAAAATAAGAATACATTAAAGTTGTGATTACTTGTAAATGTGAGCGTTCAATCGAATCGAATAGAATTTTACTCAATCCTACTTAATTAAGTGGAAAAGTGAAAGGAGAAAAGGACAGAGTGAAAAAGTGAAAAGAAAATAAATTTTAATTGTATTTGGTTATCAAGAAAAGTGAGATGAAATGAAATAGAAGAGACAACTGTTTTTTATTATAGTGCATAAAAATGGAATGATAAGAGGAGAGAAATAAATAATATATGTATGCTAATTTAAAAGTATATATTTTTAAATGTTTTATTTAATTTCCTTTTATATTTTAATTTTACCAAATAATGAAATGATTTTTTTTATTTTTCCTTTAAGCACAATTATGAAATAAATTATAATTTTTATCTTGACTAATAGACCTAAAAAGGCTCGTTTCCAAAAAAAATTACGGAAATGGGCTGTTTTGCCTGGTTTTTACAGGAATGATCCGTTTTTACAAAAATGCACTGAGTTGATATCGTTTTCAGGGAAAAATAAGAAAAGTGCGTCCAGCTTAGAGCTTTTTCCCCTTTGACCTATAAAATGCATCCAGGTCAGCATACTTTAATAAAGCGCTTCCAGGTCAGCGCACTTTTTGCCCGTGTTTTCTCAATACTTTTATTGACAGTGCATCTTGCTTAGAGCGTTTTTTCTCTACAAACATCAACCCCCACTATTCAGGGCATTTTTCACATTTAGATATCTTGGGAATCCCAAGATATATTTTTAGAATCATCTTCTTAAATTTATTTTTTTAGAAGCAACAATACTTAAAAGGACGTCCACTTGGATGGTTTTTCAATTTTTTTGCTGACTGTGAATCTTACTTAGAGTGTTTTTTCTATACAAAACTCAACTCATTTCGTCAAAATTATTTTTTTCAAAATCTCTAAACCCTAAAAATTAAATAAAATACTACAAGCCATAATTAATAAACACTTAAAAAATAAATAAAAAACCCTAATCCAAATTTAAAATTTTCACAACCCTAATTTCATAAACTTTAAGCCCTATTTAACAATTAAACCACTGAGAAAACACAGGTAAAAGTGTGTTGAACTGGATGCATTTTACAGGTCAAAGGAAAAAAAAGCGTTGAGCTGAATGCAATTTTTTTAATTTTTCTCTAAAAATGACACCAATTCAACGCGTTTTTGTAAAAATAAATTATTTCCATATAAATATCAAGAAAACGGCCCATTTCCATAATTTTTTTTTAGAATGGGCCTTTTTTAAGTAAATTAGTCATTTATCTTTCTATTTATCTACCTTTAAATTTGCATCTTTCCAATTTTATCTTGCCGAAGAGTTCCTACAAGTAAATTACACTGAGCCAAAATTCAGGACCCATACTTATTCTTCTTTTTCCGTCTTTCGCAGACAGAATTAGTAGAAAATCAAAATTTGGAAACGCCTTTAGACTCCAGACTTTGCCGCGCTGTCTCTGAGTTAGTGGAGTTTGAGGGAAAGGAAAGGCTAATGGCTTCTTCAATGGCGATTAAAACCCTTGCCGCATCACCCTTGACACGTTCTCCTTTGACAAAATCTTTGTCCTCACTTGTGCGACTAGTATCCTTCTCAACAAAGTCGGACGACGACGACGCCATCCCCACTGCAGGAATCAGCAGGCCGCTCGCCGACATTCTCAAAGAACTCAATAAAAAAGTCCCAGATTCCCTCGTCAGGCTCCGTACCGAAGATGGCTTCAATATCAAATATATCCCCTGGTCCTATCATCTTCTCTCTTTTATTTATTAAAATTTGTGTTTTTTTTCATGTGTTTTAAGCCGTGCAATATCTAGTAGTTTTATGCCTGTAAATCACCGAGTGCTACTAAAGCTGCTCTGATTTAAATGTTGTTTGAAAGACACATAGTTGAAAGGCTATGATTAACAAATGAAATCCAATGGGTGCTTGTAGCAAAAAGCCTATGAAAATGAGTAGTTTTGCTTGCAATTTAGCTACGAGGCGAGGAGTATAAAAACGATTACTGCAATTTATCTACGGAAGTTTTTAGGTTTAGAGTTTAGTGCTTGGATCGTGGACTTCGGAATGGAATGATAAAGAACTTTGCAGCAAAAATGAAGCAATTGTTTGTTCGCTTGTTGACTGAGCAAATGCTGAGTTCAAATGAAACCAACAAAACTATTGTTCCACATATGCTTTTTGTTATTTTAGAGACAAGATGTAATTATTGGCAAACCTTGAACATTATAATAAAAACTGTAATCAGTAAGCTTAATTTAATGCAGATGTTTAGTGCATAGATATGCTGTGGGATTTAACTTTTTATGCACTTGATTTTGGAATCATAGAACCGCTGCTGGCTATGATTTTTGCTTCTGTACAATGCCTCGTATTTGATACATGGAATCTGCTAGCACTACTCTGAGAAAAGTTGTTGAAACTTTTCCTTCTTTTTTTCTTACCATTGTAGGTCTTCACAAGTTGGCATTTTCATCAGTTTTCTCTTGTCAATTTTTGGTCTCTTTTGGCATTTAGTAACAATGGTTTTCGTTTACTTGGTTTCTTATCATTACTTTTTGCTCTTTCCAGGCATATTGTGAATCGGATTATGAACCTGCATGCTCCAGGTATGGTTAAGATGGAATTATTCTGGCTGGAGGAATTTCATTTCTTATGGCTTCTTGAGATTTTATGACTAAAATTCTTTAGTGTACCACCTATTGTGCAGAATGGTCTGGTGAGGTTCGCAATGTTACTTATTCTGCTGACGGGAAGTCTGTAACAGTCGTCTATCGTGTAACACTCTATGGGACGGATGCTGAGGTATCTGATCTATTTTATGATTCACGCTATGACATGCATCCTGTGAACTTATGTTTGTTAGTTCACATGCATGCTTCTTCGTTAATCTTGCTACTAAGTTGCTTCCAAATGCTTCGTATGTCGTCATCTTCTGATTTAAGTTTATTTTTTTTCATTTTGCCTGAATTCAGTGAACATGGTTTATGACCAATAGTAATGGAGCCTCATCAATAATATTGTTGATTATTTTATCCTCTAACAGGATGCTTACTATTTTTTTGTGGTAGATAAAGATGGAAAGATCACTCGTTTAATTTTAAGTTGCTTTATGACCAATATTAATGGAGCCTCATCAATAATGTCGTTGATTATTTTATCCTCTGACAGGATGCTTACTATTTTTTTTTTCTATTTTTTCCCTCTATGATTGAGTTTTGGCCTTACTTCTCTTTTGCTATCACCATTTAGAGGCAGGTTATTGTAGTTCAAATAAAGTTTGACATTTGGACTGAAGTAAAATAATTGAAGAAATGAATGACAGGATGCTTACTAATTAATTGCTTTAAGACCACTGTATCATCTTGACCTTAAAGAAAATAAAAAATGCTCATTTATAGATTATTTGAATAATTATCATTTAAATTCTAACCTAGGGTCTTTCAGCAATTGACTTAGTAGTTTCTTTTCAACTAATGAATTCTATTAGCTTACAATGGAAAGTTATTAAGAGTTAAAAGCGGGAATTTTAAAATTAAACGAGCAACAGCATCATTTTTCTGGGTAAGACTAACACAATCATTGCATGCATTGCATTTGATTGTTGCTTTTCCACTTGCATTTTTGCTTTCAGAATCAAAAGCAAAAGGAAATGGAAATGTTTTTCGAGGCAAAAAAAGAAAAAAAGCCTTTGAAGATTTATAAAGGGGATGCTTTTTTAGACAATAAAATGCATAATTCTACTATTCTGTAGACTGCTATTATTATTATTAGTCAATTTCTACTATACCGCCCATCAGTGAGACAATGCCTAGATATCTGGAAAAGAAAAAAATGGTTCTTAGCTTGACTCTTATAGTTCTTCAAAATCCCATACCAACCACAAGCACACCAATATGCTTTGAGACACTGTCATTGATTCATTTCTTCAATTATTTTACTTAAGCCCTAATATCTTACTTTAGTTTAACAACGACCAAGCTCTAAATTGAATCATAGAGAAAAACAATTGAAAAAAAAAGCATCCTGTTAGAGGATATAATAATCAACAATATTATTGATGAGGCTCCCTTACCAGTATATAAACAAAGAAGGGATGAGATTTTTGCTCTTCAATGAGTGGAAAAAGGATGGAATTGTGATTGCAAGAGTGAGTTACACACTCTTGCTGAACTTTTCTCTCTTGTGATATAGTTTTTGATTTTCTTCTTCTTAATTTATTCGAAAATACAAGTTCACAATCGGAAGACAATATAGGTTCAAAAATTAAAGAGTGGACTGATCCTCCCTGCTTGCCTGTTTCCAAGTTGGTAAGTGTGGTCTACACTACTGGTTAAATATGCAATTGGTAGAAACAGTTGGTTCTCATTCACACATTGAGAGGATTATCGTTTTTTTTTTTGGGTGACAAGCTGTAAACCTTTTCTGAACAAGAAGATCAAAGGCAAGTATGTTATGGAATAAATTTCTGGAAGTTAAACCTCTTAGTGACTGTTCATTGTGGTACAAGTTGAAAATGACATATTGACATGTTCATTGAGTCTTCTATAGTCATTTTCTACTTTCTTTGGTGCTTTACAAGATCAGGTTCAATTCCATAAGCCATAAACAAAAGTTTCTTTGGATGGTTTTATCTGTATGACGCTATTTTTGCAAACAGTCTATTTATGTTCCTAGCTTGAACAATTTTGTAGTTGGCTTGCTAGTCGTAGGTGGGAAAAACTTGCAGCTGGCTTGTTTAAAAGTTGAAAATCCCAAAATTGAGGAGCAGTACAGGAACTTGATAAGTTTGATGCTTAGAATGTATTATTTCTAATAAGCTCACAGAGTTGGACATCTTTACAAGAAAAGAACATGAATCTCTTGGTAAACTTATTTTAAGATTATCCTAGATTATATGAGTGTCTTCTGCATTGTGATTGTTAACTTGTTAGTGTACCTCCTTTTAGTTCCACTATTGATGGATGTGGTATTGTGTAGTATCGAACATATTCATGCGCATGAGTTCTTTGAAGTTGAGTATTGAAGAGTTGTTAAAATGTATTGCATTTGATAATGAACTTTTCTTCTCTGTTCTTTAGCATAATTATATCTGACTAGAGTAGCTGATGACTTCGAGTTTTTATTCTTGTATCATTGTGCAAGATATATCGGGAGTCTACAGGGACTGCTTCGGTTGATGATCCTGGTTATGGAGATCCTGTACAAAAGGCTGAAGCGATGGCATTTCGGCGAGCTTGTGCTCGCTTTGGGCTTGGGCTTCATCTTTATCATGAGGATTTGTTGTAGAAAGCTAAGGGGCTGCTTCTTTTTCATTTACAATCAAATGGAAAGGCTAGAGGGACTCTTGTGGTAAATTTGTCTTTTGGGGGTAGATATGGTTCAAATGGGCATTATGTTGCTATCATTTTGTTTGGTTAGTAGTCTCTCGTCTTAGAGGTAAGGTGAAACATATTTTGGCGATGAACAAACATTGTTTTGCTTGGTAGGTAATTTTGATATAATTTAAGCCTATTGATTAGAGGGTTGTGGTTAAATCCATTATTAGTATTCTTTTTTTGGCTTAATTGACAAATTACACCCTAAATTATACCTCTTTTCCTAACTTGGTACTTATTTTTTTTTTGTCAAAAACTGGTACTTAAACCATTCCTTCGTTACCCAAATCAGCTCCAAATCTAACACCGTTAAAAGAAACTATTGACCAATTATATCATGTAACATTAGCACTCGTGTTATTTTTTAATTTTATATTTAAAAATAATTATACTAATATTAAAAATATGTATTTCCACTCTCTCACTTCCACCTTCACCCTCGTCTCTTTACCTCCCGGCAACCTTGTAAGTGCAAAGAAATTTGTGATTTAGGGGGGGTTTATTTTCTAGAGGGTGGCCTTCATGGTTAGTTCTAGTTGTAGGTGAAGTTATTGATGAATGGTTGCTTAGGAGGTTGGGATGAGGGGAAGGGGAGAGCGGTGGTGAAAAGGGAAGGGAGCGGAGAGGGGGGAGAGGGATGGGGATTGGGGATTGGGGAGGGGAGGGTTTAATATTAATATAATTATTTTGAATTAACATTAATATTAATATTATAAAATCAATAAATTACATATGGGTGTTGATGTGGCACTCTAATTGGTCAATGATATTTTTAACGGTGTTAAGATTTGAGGTGTTTTGAGTAATGGAACAATAATTTAAATATCACTTTTGACGAAAAAATTTAGGTATCAAATTAAAAAAAGAAAAAAATTACACTAATAATCATTCAACTTTGAGGTAGTTGACAAAGCAATCACTCTTGTTTCAATTTAGTCATTTAACTTTTGAAAAATAATAAAACAATCATTAACGTTATCGAAAAGTAACAAATCAATCACCCATTAACAGTTTCCGTTACAAGCCTAACGGAACAAGTGATGCGGCCAGTTAACTTATCACGTTGGATAAAGTAAAGCTTCAATTTAGTCATTCAACTTTCAAAAAATAATAAATCAGTTACTAACATTATCGAAAAGTGACAAACCAGTTACTTATTAACATTTTTGTCATAGGACTGCGAGACAGACAAGTAAATTAGCTAATGTGGCCAGTTAACTTGTCACGTTAGGCGAGGCAAAGTTGAGTGATTGTTTCTTTTTCGTCCTTCATTTTCCCTTTTTTAATAAATGGTTCAATATTTTTACTTTTTGCGTAAATGACCCAATATATTTATACTTCTTTTCCATTCCAAAAATCTCGCTGTCCTCGCCTTTGCCACAACCATCTTTGGCATCACCATTGTTGACCTCTAAACCACCACCACTCTATCCTTTTTTTTCTTTTTCAACCCCCCAGTAAAGGAGTCACCACGATTGGGATCTGATTGTCTTTTTCTATTGCCCAAAGCCATTAACTCTGAAAAAACTAGATCGAAATGAGATTGAAAACAATTTTGGGTCAAACTATCAATGAGCACAATCAAACCAGCGAGGAGAAAATCCTCTAAAGCAACATTTAAGCGATTCAAGAACCAAAACGACTCGGATTTGTCGAGATCTTCATTGGATACGATGATATAAACAAAAGGGTCGTTGATTAAGCTAAACAACACTAACTCCATTGCCAACATTATTAAGTTGCATAAAACAAGAAGCAAAACAAAGGGAAAATTTAAACAATCCAAACAATCGATTGAACCCATGATTTTTGAGAACAAAGGAAGCGATTCCTTCAAAAGGACAACCAAATGCCGACAAGTAAAATTTTGGGTTGGGTTAGTGATTAGCAAGATTTCAAAGTCGAAATCGGTCTAGGTATTATAGCAAAGGGGGACGAGAGATAGATTAGAAGAAGAGAGCAGTGAAGATGGTCGGCAATGAAAGTTGGGGTCAAGGTGAGGTAAGACTAATCATTGGATAGAGATTTGAATCAGTTCACAGACCTAAGGGGTAATCTAGAAAGAATATCAAAAATGGTATTTTGGGTTAATGACAATGTGCAAGTCATGGTTCTCTACTTTCTTCTTGAACAAGAATAATTCATTTAAGGGTTTTATTTGTTCTTCTTTTTGGGGGTCTGGTTTCTTGAAAGTACGATTGATTTGTTATTTATTGAAAGTTGAGTGATTGTTCTGTCATTGAGACCAAAGTTGAGTGACTATTTTGTCATTTACCCTTATATATTTTTTGGGTTGAAAATAACGTGGATGCCAATTAACTACCATATCACTTTTTCGTTATGTTCGTAACAGAAAATGGTTAAAGGAGCTGTTTTGTTATTTTTCCAAAGTTGAGTGACTGAATTGAAACCGGAGTGATTATTTTGTTAACTACCTCAAAGTTGAGTGACTGTTGATGTAATTTAACCTTAAAAAAGTATAGTTTAAAGTGAAATTTATCAAGCCTTGTTTTTTTTTTTTCATCACTTGCATCTCTTTGCCTGTTTCTTCTTCAAATTTCTTATTTTTTTAAACTTAATTTATGAAAAAATTATCTTTTCTAATTTTTCTCTAATTTTTATTTTTTTTACTTTCGATTCTAAATTTATTTTTAAAAACCAAAACCAAACTAATAGGACATGAAAGGTTGTCTGTTTTTAAGTTATAATTAATTATATCAGTTGTTGAATCATTAAAAATATTAATTTTGACACTGTTTTGCAAAATGACACTCAATACCTCATTAAAACATGTAAACTTTTTAATTGGCCATTATTACCATATTAACATGTTGATTAGCAGTCAATTAATAGATGAATTAGTTAAGTATCTAATTGTAAATGTTTAGGATAGTTAACCTTCCAATGGATATGTGTAGTTATGAGAAAACAAATATGAATTTTTATGTGTTAGAATATGTATGCTCGTTATGCTTCGTAAAATAAGAATTTTTCGACTAGAGGTTTTTTCTGTTACACTACAAGCTTCATTGATATCAAATTAAAATTTTAATTCAACATAATAGTTATATTGGTATATAATTGATTTATGTTATACCACCCACTAGGTGCGATACGTGGCATCACGAGAAGATAATGTGAAAACTTCCTTAGATGATTTTTTGTTTACCTCCCGACCTACAGGACTTGCATATTCTCCCCACCCTAGTGCTCAAATGACCCTTTATCGTCTAGCTGGTCACTCGGTGACTGACCACCCGAGCACCTCATCCTCCTAGTCGCCTAATTTTAGTAGGTGTACACTCACCTTCAAAGATGGGACCACCAAAGGATCATCGAGCTTAACAACCTCATAGTATCTTAGCCAAGGGAATGTTAGAGCAGTTGTAACACCACTCCTGACCCAAGTACCGAATCCGAGATGTAAGATGCCACATTTGTTACCGAAGAAACTATGATTTCGTTTCAATATTCAACGAGGAGAATCATACATATAATTCCAGTATTGACTAATAAAACTTCTTAGGCGGTTACTTGCTAGGATTATTCCCTTTTGTGTCGAGGTTGCACTCTTTTTATCGAGTCCTCCCTTTTCTACTCTGTAGATGATTATACCTTAGTCAGATTGCTTGTCTTACTCTTAGTCTTTTACTTGTGTCATACTTTGTCCCTTCTTCTCATTTTTGTGGACGAGGTAGACTACGTCGCTTCTCATCATGGAACATTCAACATTAGCCTTTCACTACTTCCAGTTTGTTGAACACACTTACATTGTTCGTGTGGAGTTTTCTCCCTCTTCTTACTATCCAAAATCATCCTTGGTCATTACTTCAGAAATTCCTTGACTTGCCATTCTTCTAGAGTCCCCCAAAAGGCGTCACCTTCGGATAATTTGCTATGATGGTCGTTTTACAAACTTTTCCATGAAGGCATGCTTTTCTTTCAGAGGTAGTCACAAATGTTTTCTTTTAACGCAAATAGCCACAAAGGCGTCGTTGATAAAGATAGCCACAAATGAGTCCTTTCACAAAGATAGCCACAAAGACTTTCCCATCATATATGCCAGAAAGGTGCCCTTTACAGATTTTCCACAGAGGAAATTCCTTTACATCCGCCACAAAGGCGTACTATAACAGAGACGGCCACGAAGGCTCCTTTAATAGATTCAACCACAAAGGCTTCACTTTAATAGAATTAGCCACAAAAGCTCACTTTAATAGAATCAGCCATAAAGGCTTCACTTTTATAGAATCAACCACAAAAGTTTACATAACCAGTCACAAAGACTTCACTTTAATAGATTCAACCACAAAGGCCTCACTTTTATGGAAGCTGGTGTTTTCAACGATAGAGATTTGCCTAAACTCACCGTTGTGAGGTTTACCCCTCATTGATTGGTATTCACCTAACCGTCTTTTTCACCTTTTTTTCATATGATGTCATAACCACCATGACTAGGTCTTACACTCTATGATCTTCATTCCCAATATGATGTCATAGCCACCTTGACTAGGTCTTACACTATATGGTCTTCAATTTCCATGGCCATGGACTTTCCATATCAGAGATTTGTGTTTATTGTCCCGACGAACCCTTTAAACAGACACATACTCATCATGCAGACTCATGCTTGACAGACTCACTTCTTTTAGACTTCATTGGACCAAATGCATTCACATTTCATTTACCTTCATGCATAGACTCCTTATGTAGAGAGTTACTCATGACAGACACAAACATACTTTCACAAGCATTCATCAAGCATTTACTTCTTTTCATATCGGAGACATAGCATCATATGAGCAACACATGCAAGCTCATCAAACATACATTCTTTACAGAATCAACATATCACACTTGTATAACTCATTTCAAAATTATTCTTTTAGCACAAAATAGATTATAACACAAACATATATATATAAACGAGAAACAATTTAGAGACTCAGCTCACATCTCACCTTAAACAGCTTCAAACATCAAATCTAGACTTCCATCGAGTAGATTGACAGCCCTTAAATGAAAAATCATAAGAACTCTTAAAGGTCTGTCTATTTAACTTATTTATCTTCTCTTTAAGCACCAAAATCACTAAGTAAAATATATTGTCTTCACCAAGCTAAACAGATTTGCTCTTTGGTAGCATAGCATGTAAGGTCGTGATTCTTACCTTAACAAGGGGCATTTCAGAGCTTAAATCCACATCTTAGCCTCAGCTTAAAGGACGAGAGGAAATTTTCTCTCGGTTCACTTTTATATAAACAGAGTCTACTTGAAGAAATAAGAGAATAGTCCATGTAACTTACCTAGGTTATCTACATAATGTCCTTTGTTCTTTTGGATGTTTGACACACATTTGGAACGTTGAAAATGTGCAAGTGTACAAAATCGTATTTAAGTAATAAAGTGAAGTAATGTTGAATATCGTACCTACAGGGATTGTGCTATGAAAGTATTTATGAAATATTTAATTAACAAATTGGTTAAACACAAGATACTTTTTGAGAGGGATTTTAATCTAAGTGTTCTAAACTAAATTAAACTAAGGCTCTGTTTGTTTGACTGAAAATGATTTTCAGAAAATGATTTCTGGAAAATGAATTACTTTTCTAGAAAAGTTAATATTTTCTGGTGTTTGGATGAATATGTGTAAAATATTTTCTGTTTTTTGGCAGATTTTCTGAAAATATTTCAGGAAAACTGTTTTAAATGAAACAAAGATACATTTGAAAATTTATTATTATTTCATTGTTTAATTGAATATCTATTAAATTTATATTTTATATTATTTTTACATATATTACAATAATTTATTTATAAATAAATAAATCAAATTAAATACATTAATAATCATGAATTGAAAATAACCAAAGCGAATAGTTGATTCTTAATTGTGTTATAAAAAAACAAAGATTGAATAATAATAAATTAGCTTTCAAACCACAATTAATATTATAAATTACTAGTACACCACATGATAACTACAAATAATATTATCCAAGTACGTAATTAGTAGTACACAACATTATAACTAAAATATTGTCAAAGTGCGTAACTAGTATTACACCATATAATTAGTACTACAGAACATTAAAGCATATATATCTTCAACCTTGAGAAAAGTTTTGAAGCCAAATTTTTCTATGCTTCGTATTTTTGATTAAGAAAGCTTTGGCCTCGGAATCATGATTCATAAGATAATCAAACACACTACAAAGGAAGTCGTCATCAAATCCTTCCACCTGCATCGACATCACTTCTTCGTAAAGATGTATTGTCTTATCCGCAGTAAACTATTCCAATGCATTTGCAATCTTGCCAAGTTGTTCACCCACAAATTTAATTTCTTCATCAACGACATTTTCTTGAACACTTTTTCTTTTACGTTTAGATGTGCCAGATGAAGATACATTTGTTCTTATCTCAACCTCTTCATTGTCGCATTCTACAGACACTGAATTTTGGTTACCATCATCCAAGTCCATGTCAACAAATGTTCTAGCAAAACTCCCTGTTGTCATATCTTTTCCAACAACTAAAGCCATTTCATCATAATGATCAATGCTTTTGTTCAAAAATGATTCATACTTCTTGTGTGTCTGTTGGATATTATACACAATTAGAATAACAAGTAAAGAATATAATGTTGAAATTTATTTAACATATATATAAATATATTATCATCACTGCCGCATCATATGTCGATCTATCACATGTGATCATTTTCATGTTATCATCCCATCCAAAACCACTTTCGGCCCGAATTCTACATATAATTTTCCATTGATTTTTTACAGTCCTCAAATGATTTTCCACATGCTTAGAATCACATTGAACTTGGAATTTTTCAGAAATAACTGTAGCAACTCGATTAATAGCAGCTGATTTGAAAGTGTTAGAAGGTAAATTTCCTTTTTGGGCCTCCTCTGCTAGAATTTCTAAAAAAAGATGTTCC
This sequence comes from Kokia cookei, assembly GCA_039519145.1. Classification (NCBI taxonomy): domain Eukaryota; kingdom Viridiplantae; phylum Streptophyta; class Magnoliopsida; order Malvales; family Malvaceae; genus Kokia; species Kokia cookei. Next base: position 14,414,019 of record CM076901.1, read on the forward strand.
ATCGGTTTTGTCCACCTAAATTGCTTGGTTGTCCCTTCTTTGTTGTCATTACCCATTCTACATTAATAATTGTCATTGTCAATCATTACAAAAAATAAAAAATGAGAATTAAACAACGAAAATAACAACTTAACCATAAACTCAGATATTTCTAGGATACTCTATTTATATCCAAACAAAATAAAAATAAAAAACCAAACAAATACATTAATACTCTATTTATACTATTTATTTTTAGCATTGCTTCTTCCAAGACTATCTTCCTAATAAAGAGCAAAGGCATTTCTCAAGGAAGGGTTTATACAAATTACATTGATGTGAATCCACACTTGAACTAAAATTTACATATTTTATGACTAAATAAAAATGAAATATTAATTGTATTATTAAAATTTTAATTAAAATAGAAATATAGAACTAATTTATTTAATTGTTTTACTTGATGTATCTTTGAATTATAATGGAATAGAATTATATGGTTGATTAAGTTATGTAATTATACATATAATTATAAATAAACCCAAAGCTTAGATGAGCTAAATCCTCCCTCACAACCCTTCTGTAAAGCTATGTAGAAACAAATCAAAAGCAGTAAAGAAACAAAAGTGATAGGAGAAAGAAAATCTAAAGCTGTGAGAAAAATGATAAAGGAAGGCCATCTTTATATTTCAAATCTCATATCTTGATAGAGAACCACTATTTCAAATCTCCATAAAAGTATGTAACAAGTACCATTCCAGTCACCAACCACATAAAGAACCAAAATCAATCACAACATTTCATGATTAACATAAAAGTTGTGTGTTTCCTTTTATGATAAACCAGATGATCCCAAACTTTCATCCGGAAGGTGTTTTTGGTGAAAACAAGGTTGCTTCAAAGATGAAACCAGGTTCATCAAGGAATGTTACCCAGATGTGGCACTTGAATGGAAGGTGTCCAGAAGGAACTATTCCCATTAGAAGAACTAGAAAAGATGATTTGTTGAGAGCAAGCTCTATCAAAGCCTTTGGTAAAAAAAGGCACAAAACCATCCCTCAACCAAAGTCTGTAGACCCTGACCTCATCACTCAAAGTGGCCATCAGGTAGTATATACTACTACTGCCTCATTTCTTTTTACATGAAAACTGGTTTTGGTGTATATTGAACTGATATATGTGGTTACACATGTTCCATTTCTTGGGTGTTTGGACTTTGGAGCCTTGATGTAGCATGCAATATCTTATGTGGATGGAGACAAGTACTATGGAGCTAAGTCAACCATTAATGTTTGGGAACCCAAAATACAACAGCCTAATGAATTCAGCTTGTCCCAAATCTGGATCTTGGGTGGTTCTTTTGGTGAGGGTCTCAATAGCATTGAAGCAGGCTGGCAGGTACCTTCTTATCCAACAACAATTTTACATTATTGTTTTAGATTCCATCCATATTTACTCATTGGCCTCTGTCTTCTATAGGTTAGCCTAGATTTATATGGAGACAACCACACTAGACTCTTCACTTATTGGACTGTAAGACTAGACTCCCCATGTCACTATCCTTTTGTCCTTTGATGCATTTCTATTTTCTAACTCTTGTTTTCTTTATTACTAAAAACCAGAGTGATGCATATCAAGCCACTGGTTGCTATAATCTACCTTGCTCAGGCTTCATTCAAATCAACAATGAAATAGCAATGGGTGCAAGCATCTACCCTGTTTCTAGCTATCATGATTCCCAATATGATATAAGCTTACTTGTGTGGAAGGTAATGAGTAAGAAACTATTCATGATAAGCAAGCTACCTATCAGACAATGCCTCCATGATTGAGTGGGGAGGGGAGGTTGTAAACTCAGAATCAGATGGATAGCATACATCCACACAAATGGGGAGTGGCCATTTCCCCAAAGAAGGTTTTGGCAAAGCTAGTTACTTTAAGAATATTCAAATTGTTCCTTTTTTAACAATAAAAGAAGCAAATTTACAGGTTGAATCACAAAAAAAAAAAATACCCAGATCTCCATTTGGAATAAAAACTAAGAAAATGGCAGCATATGTAAAAGAAAAAAAAAAGGTACAGTAAACAAATACCTGAATTAAATGAAGAAAGAATCAATGAAGAAATGAGGAGATAAACCAGAAAATTTCATACTCTTTGTGAAGGAATGGAAAAAAATAGAACAGTAAAGAGAAAAAATAGACAGAAAAGCACACCAAAAATAAATCTGGAGCATTCACAACAATAGATAGAAAAGGAGAACAGAACCTGGCTAAGGAGGAAGAAAGCACAAGATGATGAGTCTGGCTGAAGCTGATAGCTGTATGACATACATGTGTCAGGTTAACTGATTTAATTACTCAATTTCATCTAACTCATATTCATGCTTGTTACAAAATAATATTCACGGTAACTCGATACTCTGCTAACTTATGAACAACATCACTTACTAAATTCATTCATCTCTTGAACATATCTCTATACCAATTCAACTGACTAAATCAATTCTAATAAGTAAATGTGTTATTGCACATACATACTATATGAAAGCTAAAGGATCTATTGAACATATCTCTATGCCAATTCAATCGACTAATTAACAATCATATGCATGTAAAGGATCATGTGAAGTAACAATCATATCTCTATCTTGAAACAGTTTAATCACAATAATCCTACAAGTTATGCAAGGCTATGTATTGTTTAATACCATCACAATTCTAACCTTCATATCTCTTAGAAGATTAGACATCCACAAATTAAATAGTGTGTCCATTAATCACAATTTCAATGCGTTTAAATGATTAATTCAATAGTTATATCACAAGGGTAATGCAATAATAACTTAAGCATGATAATATTTAATTAAACAGAATATTCAAGGCCTGTAACAACATAAACATGAATTAAATATAAACAAGCAATTAGACATAATCAACCCAACACTTAAAGAATTTAAGTCATTTCAATTAAATAATTAATAGCATTCATAATAACATTCATCATAATAACAAACAAGAATCTAAAAATAAAAAAAAAGACTAGGATTAAATCCGTCGATTTCTAAGAACAGCTATCGCGTTCTTCGTCGTTCTTGATCGATTCTTCTCAGATCGAGGTCTCTGATGAACACTCAAAAAAGGCTATGAAAGGCTGAAGAACCTATCTTTCTCAAGAGGGTAAATCGGCAAAGGAATGGGGAAAACTAGGATGGAAAAGCTAGAGAGAAAGAAGAGAAGTGAGTGAATTGGTGTGTTGAAGTGAGGGAATGAAGGGTGTATTTATAGGTGGAGTTGAGGATAGGTTGTGTGGCTATATTTAGAAAATAAATATCAGCCACACACTCCCCCATGGCCAGCCATCACATGTAGACTTTCACTTGTTCAAAGTTTGTTAAAAACAAGTTAGGGGTGAGAATTTAAAACCATGAAAAATGGAAGGGTTGGAATGGAAATTTGGGAAATTTTGAGGGCTGTTTTGCAAGGTTTAATTGGTCAAAATTTCAGCTGATTAATGTCAGCACATGGACGACACATGACTAGCCCATTTGGAGGTGGTTTGACCCTCAGTTGCATGCACATCGAGTCACTTCAGCTTAGCCTTTATAATTAATCTTTTATCCAATTTAATTTTAATTAAAAATATAATTATAAACCATAATGTAGCTTCATATTGGACCGACCCTTGACTTGAAAAATATGCTTCTTAGCTTGTCATTAACTCGGTGTAAAAATTCCCTCAACGGTGTAAGCTGTCATTAGTGTCTGTCGGGCTGATTTTCACCAATTGTGCAAAACTGTCGAAAAATCATCAAATTCATGCTCAATATTTATAAAAATAATTAAAAATCAATATGTTGGTAGTTTTAACACAAATTAATTATTTTATAAATAAATTATACTTTTCGACATTAATTACTTAGAATTTGCATGAAATTAGGTTAAAAAGGGTATGAAAAGGTCTATATATTTTCATTGTTCCACATCCCCAAACTTAACTCATTGCTCATCCCGAGTAATGCACAAATCACAAAAGAGTTGATTATTCCTTCTTATACTTATGAATCCAAAATAACTAAGTATAAAAACGAGAATTTAGAAATTATGTAGCTCAAGTATTATTTATTCAATTATCTTCAATCATCATACTTATCTCAATGAAACATGTTAAAATCTTATCACTCAATATTTATTTCCTCAATTAAGACTAAATTGCAATTATTAAGTCTAGCTTATGTCTTCATATGTTGAACATTGCAATTGCTCTCCACTAATGTAGGTAGCATTGAAATCTTGAATCAAATAGATCTTTTGCATAGGTTGTAATTGGGCTAGGCTAGGGGTACGAAAAAGATAGATAAATTTAACCTAAAACTCTAGACTCAGCTTGCATCAAACCTTCAATTTCACCAACTTTTTCGAACTTTGCATGCTTATATTCTTTTCTTTTTCTTTTGTGCACATACACTCTTTTTTCTTTTTCTTTTGTGCACATACACTCTTTTTTCTTTTCTTTTTCATTTATGTTTTTCTGAGCATCATTTTTATATGTACTATACTTTTGTTGAGTATTTTGAGACTTTTTCTTAGCTCCCCCAAACTTATTTTCAGAACATAATCTTGATAGACTGAGTCTAGAAGTTGGGACAATTTAGAGATAAGTACAAGAGATAAAATCGCTTATAGTTGTAAGGTACAAGAAAAATCAGGCCATATAGTCTCAAAGTTGGTTTCAAGGAATAATATTTATCAGGGTTGGCTTGAAAGGCTGAAACAATCCAAACTAATGTTGCCTAAATCATTTTCAAAATTTCATGCTTCCTAGGATTTTGTCTCAAGAAATTACTAAGTCAATTCTATAGACTTAAACTTTCATGCACATCTAGCTTCTATAAGGAATAAATAATTTTATGATATGATTTCACATCTTTTATTAAGAATATCATTCTTATTAGGATTCAGCTTAACATCATCAACATCAAGATAATTAAATTTTATTTTTACTAAAGCTTAACATAATTAACATGAATTCAAAATTTCAAGCAAAATTATAACTAAGTTCATAAAATAAAAAGAAATAACAACTTATTTAAGAAGTTTTTGATTTTCAGTCCCCCTACTTAAATTGAACAACGTACTCATTGTTAAAAACAATAGAGAACATAAAATTAAAAGTAAATAAATACTGTACACTAGGTAGGATCAAAGAAGAGGAGGAGAGCCAATTTGATTGCTTAAGTCCAAGCTCTTTAATGTCCAATCCTAGACATGTACATATTTATTACCACACTTTTACTTTTCTAAGTTGCTCAACTTTTATCTTCAACCTCTTAATTTATTATGCAAGAGTTAAAACTAACCTAGTGACTTAATCCTAAATTCATTCAAAAATAAAATATTGAAAGTAAAATAACAAAATTTAAAGAAAGACAAGTTCCCCCCTTTTATTTATGTTCAGATCCCCTAGACTTTGACTCTCTTTTTGCTTGGTAGCCCTTATTATTTCCCGAGTCACCTTGCTCCTTTATCGTCATTGGATTCCATGGTTCGAATATGTAATTTAGAAATTTAGGCACAAAAAGAAATGCGTCACGAAAACACTTTTTCAAATGCATTATCTCGTATCTTCGTATATCTCCAAAACATTTGTTGTTGCCATTGCATGTGTTGCATGCAATCCATCGTCTTTGACAGCTCATTTCGAATTTCAGTTGGAGGTGACAGTTGTCTCATTACAGATTTATCAAACTCGGATGTTCATTCAGTCTACTCTGTCTCATCATGCATTCCAATCGGTTCTGTTATCGAAAGATCATCTTCATTCTCCACAGGATCTTCTTCTTCCTCAGGATCTTCTCCTTTAACAGAATCTCCTGCCACTCTATATAGATCCCAATCAGAATTTCTCCTTGGTTATATCTTGCTTTATTTACATCACCTAGAATTTCAGCTGTTAAGCACAGCACTGTGATTGTAAATGGGAAATAAGCTTGAGCAAACCATTGATGGTTTTTGCCTTCAGAATTGAATAAATCAACAACATTTGATCTAATGAAACAACAGTTCCCTGCTGAATAAGTATGAGACTGAATCGAATGAAGTAAAACCACACTTTTGCCATCGATGTCAAATTTTCTCTATGACATCTATAAATTCCATCTTTTAACACTGCCTATTCAGATCCTGGAACTGTAAGTTCTTGAAGAATTTCTTGCAATTTTTTAGCCTCTAAGTTATTCAACAAACTATGGTATTCATCCTCTTCGAAACCAGGTAAGTCAAATAACTAATTAATAGTGCTTGACTTTAATGGTACCTTGATTCCTCGGACTGAAATTTCTCTAAGTTCAACTGTGGTGAAATTTGCATAAAATTCTCAAACTAGTTTCTCATCTGCACTCGGTCACTTTTCACAAAATAATCCCCAATTTAGAGCCTTAGCAACTTGTCAAACTCTTGCCATGAATTTGGTGTATTTACTTGTTTCCCAAGTAAAACCTTTTTCAGGCAACATCTGTTGATTCTTGAATGTGTTATAATATCTTTCTCTAGCTCTTGCACTGTGGAATTTATCTGAAACTCCTTCTATTGCGGAACGAGTTCTTTTAAGTGGCATGATTCCAACCTAATCAACAAATAAATAGACACAAACATTTTTCTAATATTTAATTAGTAAAAATATTAACAATTGAAAATAAATTAAAAAGTTAATAAATTAAAATTAAAACTTAGAAAATGAATTGTTACCACCTTTTGTTGAAATTAAATCCAAATTAAATAATTAAGGCTAAGAATAAAAGGGTTTTTCTAGGGTAAAATTTGGAGAAACTTGAGGTTTGAATAAGGGGCACACGGCCTAGTTGTTTGGGCGTGTAGCGTACACGGCAGGCGTGGCTTGGCAGTAGCACAGCTTGGCAGGCATGGGAGTGGGCGTCTCTCGACAACAGCAGGCGCTGGGATGTGCGGCACAACAGTAGCTCGCCTAGCGCGCGGGGCAGGAGCATGCAGACAGTCGAGCGTCGGGAGCTATTGGGCGCTTGCGATAACTTGCGGGCAGATGCGTCCGGAGGTGTCGGGCAAAGTTGACTGATGCGGCCCGATGGCTTCCGATGACTGTCGGTGGTTGTTGATTGTGGCTGCCTAGGGTGACTAATTTGAAGGTTTGAGTGAGAATTTTCTTGAGAGGTGGGCTATTTATAATGCATGAAAGAATATTCACACTCAAACTCTCAAATTAAATTTCTAAATTTTATTATAACTCAAACTCAATTTTTATTTAAATTCAAAATATTAAAACAAATCTTAATTCAAACTTTTGATAAATATTAATATAAATTATAAAATTTAATTTATAATTAATATTAAGAGTTATCAAAATTTTGAAAAAAAAAAATTTAATGAAAAATCTTAATTCAAACTCTAGATAATAATTAATATAAATTATAAAATTTAATTTATAATTAATATTAATAATTATTCAAAATTTGAAAAATAAAAATAAAATAAAATTTAAATGAAAAACTTTATTTAAATTTAAAATTTTAAAGAAAACAAATATTAATTCAAACTCTTGATAATAATTAATATAAATTATAAAATTTAATTTATAATTTAATATTAAGAATTATCAAAATTTTGAAAAAGTAAATAAAATAGATGATTTAAATAAAAAACCTTTATTTTTAGTTGTTTTAAAATTATTTACAAGAGAAGACAGTTAATTTTCATATTTACTAAATTCACAACCAAATTTTACAAAAAAATTAATTAAGTCTTTGAACTTAAAATAATTTTAAAATTGATTGTAATTAAAAACTTGGACCAACAATTGACCCTTTTATTTGCAAAATTCAAACGTTAAAAATTTATTCACTAACTTAGGAAATAGTTTCTCGGAAAATTATGTTAAAATTAATTCCCAAAAAAGATTTAAGGGGTTACAAGTGGTCCTGCTTAAGTTCTAAACTCCTTGACAAAATTCATTTAAACATACTAATCCAGAAAATATAACCTAAGTTCTTTATTCAAACAACAAAAATTTAGTCATTAGATAAAATGAGCAACGATTTATCCTGCTCAATTTAACATCCCCAATAATGTTTTAATCTCTGAGCATTGACTCGAAAATTACCTCTCTTACTGTGAAGTTCCACAACTCCATAAGGAAAGAATTTGTGGATAGTAAATTGACCAGACCAACGAGATCTTAACTTACATAGAAAGAACATCATTCTTGATTTAAACAGTAGAACTTGCTGACCTGCTTCGAACTCTTTGACTCGAATGTGCATGTCATGCCATCTTTTTAATCTTCTTTGCATAGCTTGGCATTGTCGCAAGAAAATGTTCGAAATTCTTCTAACTCATTGAGATGAAGCATTCGTTTCTCTTTAGCAAGCTTGGGATCCAAATTGAGTTGCTGAAGAGCCCAGTAAGCTTTGTGTTCTAACTCCAGAGGTAAATGGCAAGTTTTTTTGAATACCAATCTATAAGGAGACATCCCTAAAGGTGTCTTGTAAGCTGTTTTGTAAGCCCATAAAGCAATGTCCAATCTCTTGGACCAATCTCATCGATTTAGACACATTACCTTCTCGAGTATACCTTTTATTTCTTTATTTGCTACTCAGCTTGCCCATTCGTCTGTGGATGGTAAGTTGTGGCAACTTTGTGTCTTATTCCATGTTTATCAAGTAAACACTTCATCCATTTGTTCACAAAATGGGACCCCTAATCACTGATGATGGCTCTTGGAGTTCCAAATCATGTGAAAACATGCTTCTGCAAAAATTTCTTCACTACCTTGGCATCATTTGTCGGATATGCCTTGGCTTCAATCCATTTTGATACGTAATCTACTGTTACCAGAATATACTAGTTACCAATGACGGAAGGAATGGCCCAAGAAAGTCAATGCCCCAAACATGAAACAATTCCATTTCCATGATGTTTGCTCGAGGCATTTCATTTATGTTGGTGACATTTCAAACCCTTTGACATCGGTCACAGCTTCTGACATAGGCGTACGCATCTTTGAACAATGTCGGCCAAAAGAATCCGACTTGTGATACTTTGGCTATAGTTCGTGAACCTCCCAAGTGTCCCCCATTTGAAGCTGTGTGACACTGATATAATATTGCTCGTACTTCATCTTTTGCCACATATCTTCTGATCATCTGATCTACACACTTCTTAAACAAATACGGCTCTTCCCAAAAGTAATACTTAGCATCGTGAAGGAACTTCTTCCTTTGCTGATATGTCTTAGCATCATCAGAGAACGTCTCTTGTATGGGTACAAGAGTTGAATTTTCTTCTCGCAGCTCCAAGTCAAATTCTTGAAGTAGTAACACCCAACGAATCAATCTCGGCTTAGCATCTTTCTTGGCAAGTAAGTATTTAATTGCCGACTGATCCATAAAGACAGTCACTTTCTTACCTACAAGGCAGGATCTAAACTTGTCAAAATCAAACACAACTACAACTAATTCTTTCTTAGTTATCGTATAATTTAGTTGGGCTCCTGACAAAGTCCAACTTGCATGGTAGATGGGATGAAAAACTTTGTTCCTTCGTTGGCCCATCACAGCTCCGACTGCGAAGTCACTTGCATCAGACATTAACTCGAATGACAATTCCTAATCTGGTGTGACAATAATTGGTGCTGAAACTAGTCGATTCTTCAAATCATTAAATAGTATCAAGCATTCTTCATCAAAGTTGAACGTTGAGTCATTCTCTAATAACTTGTTTAAAGGTTTAGCAATTTTAGAGAAGTCTTTGATAAATCTTCGATAAAATCCAGCATGTCCTAAAAAGCTTCTAACACCCTTTACAAATGTTGGAGGTGGAAGCTTCTCGATAACATCTACTTTGGATTTGTCGACTTCAATTCCTTGTTTTGTTTTTCAGTGCCCCAAAACAATACCTTCTCAAACCATAAAATGGAACTTTTCCTAATTAGGAACAAGGTTTGTCTCTTCGCATTGCTTCAGTACCTTAGCTAGATTAGGTAAGCAATCATCATAAGCGTCTCTGAATACTGAAACTCATCCATGAACACTTCCAAATACTTTTTAATCATGTCAGTGAAAATGACCATTATACATCTTTGAAACATAGCAAGTGCATTACATAAACCAAATGACATGCATCTAAATGCGAACGTACCATATAGGCATGTGAATGTCATTTTGTGTTAATCTTCCAGTGCAATTGTAACCTGATTGTACCCTAAGTATCCATCTAGAAAATAGTAAATATTCTCACCCCGTAAGTCTATCCAACATCTAATCCATGAACGGTAGAGGAAAGTGATCCTTCCTCGTCGCTTTGTTCAATTTTTTGTAGTCGTTACAAATTCGCCATCTCGTGACCGTTCTAGTCGATATCAACTCATTGTTTTCATTCTTCACAACCGTAATACCTCCTTTCTTTGGCACGCATTAGATAGGACTAACACATGAACTGTCTGAGATGGGATAAATGATACCCGCATCTAACCAATTGATAATTTCTTTCTTGACTACATCTTTCATAATAGGGTTCAGTCTCTACTGTTCATCAATTGTTTCTTTCTTATCATCTTCAAGGATGATCTTATGCATGCATACAGATGGACTTATACCACGAATGTCGGCTATGGTCCATCCTATAGCCTTCTTGAATTGCATCAGCACTTTAATTAATTAATCTTCCTGCTTCTCAGTTAGTTGAGCTGAAATAATCATAGGCAAAGTAGAAGCGTCACCTAAATAAACATATTTCAAGTGAGAAGGTAATACCTTAAGCTCTAATTTAGGTGGCTCTTCAGTCGATGCTTTCGGTTGAATGTAATCTCTGCTTTCTAAATCCAAAGATTCAAAATGAGGTTGTGGATTAAATCCTTTCGAATTAGCTTCTAGTAAAGCTAAGTTTTCTCTCCCCTCCTCATCACTTTGAGGGCTGATGGTATTACAAATGACATTTATTTTCTCCCTAATTTAGTGCTTTTATTGTCTCTTCTGTATCTTATTTAGAATGAATCATAAGCATTTTATAATAAGTTTTCATATTTTCTAATACATTGCTAGTTAGTTTAAATTCTTGTTATTTTTATCTATTTTTGTACTAATGTTGGCGCAAGTAGTTGGTATATTGCATCTTAAGATTGCCAACACAGGAGCTCAGTTTAGAAGATCAACATTGACAGAATGCAGCCACAAGACCAGCTTGGAATTGCGACCAGCAATGTCGACGTATTGAAGTTGAACCTTAAATGAGTAAAGTTAAGTTGAATTTACACTAGAAGCACCAGTGCAGGAATATCATCAGATGTTGCTGCAACTAACAGTACAGCAACAACCTGTAGATCTCTAAAGTAAACATGTAATCTACGTGAGTGCACAGTTGTACTCTAACTAACTTTGACAGCTGCAAAAATCTAGATCTGAATCTGAGAATGAAGGCTAAAATCTGCAATTATTTAGAGGATACAAATAGATGAAAAAATGAGGAAAAGAATCATCAAGAGCAAGGGGATTGAATTCTGAAAATTCTATGTGAATCAAAGATTTGAGATGGAATTCAGGGAGCTGATGAATCAAGTTTGCATCTGCTTCTGATGAGAGGTGCTTGATGCCGAGCAAGAGGAAAAAGTAGAGAGTAGGCCTAATAGTTTAGAGATAGTAAGCTTTGTTTTACTCTTTATATCTTCTCAAACGATGATGGATTCTGTTGATATTAAATGAATATGAGAGTATCTTTTAATATTATATCATTTTGATTCTTACTTTACATTGCTTATCCGCTTATTCTTCGATTTAACCGCTCTAAACATAAAAGTGAAATTACAAAACACTGACATCGAGAGATGTGGTGATAGGTTAGATTAACAAGTGGGTTAGGCGAGAGCTGCTCGGGACTGGGACAAACTCTAGTTACTTGTTCTTGGATATACATCTTTGCTCGCACCAAGAGATGGAGTAGTGTATTTGATTCGAGATTAAGTAGGGAGCTATTGTGGGTAAGAACTCGTTGGAACCTTACTGACAATTCATCTATATTCTACCTTGTCGAAGCAACTAGCGTTGCAACCTGTAGAATCAGTGAACCATTTCCACCGTTTACACATGATCACTTTTATATTTCCTGTATTTAAATTTCTAGCACTCAACACTCAACACTCAACACATTTGGATTTATTTTTAGTACGCTGACATTTAATCTCTGATATTTAACTCTAATTGCGTTGACGGTATTAATTATTTTAGTGTGCAGATCTGACATAATTGCGATAATATTCTTACTCACATTATACTGACTTTTAATATTGATTGCTCTGACATTAAAACATCGGGAACCATTTCCTCGTGGGATCGATATCTGATAGATCTGTCTATCAACTATACTTTCATCGACATGTGTACGCTTGCACAATCATTGTGTCGTAAAAACATTGATCAAGTTTTAGCGCCGTTGCATGGGAAATTGGCGTTTGTTCAATATTTACTTTTGTTATTGCAATCAATTTTACTTACTTAATTTTAAACTTCTATTAATTTGTTTATCATTCTTTTCTGATTTTGAAGGTATTGTATGTCCGCAAGGAGAAATCTTAAAGGACATTGTATGCTTTGATCCAGAGCTTGAGAGAACACTTAGGAGAAGAAGGCAAGAATAGAAGAAAATGACTGGTAATAACAATAATAATCTACCACCATTGCTGCCACAGGATAATATTCCTCCAGTGCTACCACAAGATTTACCACCATCACAACCATAAGAAGAACAAATAGAGAATAGGCCAATAAGAGATTTTGTTGTGCCTCTACTCGATGATCTACAACTAGGAGTTGTGAGACCAACAATTTAGGCTGGTAACTTTGAATTGAAATCGGTGATGTTTTAGATGCTCAATTCTAATGGACAAAATTTGGGTTTTCCACATGAGGTCGCGCAAGAACATTTAAAATCATTTTTACTTATTTGTGCATCTTTTAGTCATCATGGTGTCCTTGATGATGCTTTGAAGATGCAATTATTTCCTTATTCATTGCAGGGAAAAGCTAAAACATGGTTTTTAGGATTGTCGGCTGGATCTATCACATCCTGGAATTCTTTAGCAACACAGTTTGTCTTGAGATTTAATTCGTCGAAAATGAATGCAAGGTTGTGAAATGACATCACTGCATATCATCAACTTGATGACAAGAATTTACACACAACATGGGAGTGCTACAAAGCATTGCTTTAACGCTGCCTAATGAATGGGATTCAACAAGAGACTCTGATTGAAATCTTTTATAATTGTTTGAATGCTTAGACAAGGAATCTTGTTGACGCATATGCAAATGGTCCATTCTTGGATTGTACATATGATGAAGTTGTTCGAATTCTGGAGAGGATAGCCCAAAACAATTATCAATATCCGATTTCTCGTTCTGCACAGGTGAAAACTAACCCTGGAGTTCTTGAATTAGATGTTATTTTTGCATTGTCAGTGCATGTATCTTCCTTGGCCACCATCATTAAGAACATGAAGACTACCCACAGCATGCAAAAAATGCATATTATGTCAACAACATCCGAGAGGATTCATTTGGTAACTTTTATAACAATCGTTCGCAACAACCTTGAGGAAATCAAAATACATCCACATCTTGATGTGGGCACTCTTCGAACCAAGGAGGTCATAGGCAAGGAGGTTACAACAACAGCAAATTGCAGAACTACCATAAGAATTCACAAGTAAATTCCCGTACTAAACTAATGCAGTCACATAGTCAAATACAACCACAATTGCGATTACAACCACAACCATCTGTTCTCCAATAAATGCAAGGATAACATCATCAACATCAACAGTAGCAATTTAATCAACCTAAGGTAGATCTATGGCTGCTCTCGAAGCGATGATACGCGAACATATCACACGAATCGAAGCGATAGTGCAAGATAATTCTTCTTCTATCCGAGCATTGGAAGCGCAGCTTGGACAGTTGGCCTCTAATCTTAACACGAGATCGTCGGGTACTCTACCTAGTGATACTGAAAATCCAACGTAAAGAGGAAGGAGCATTGTAAAGCAATAACACTAAGAAGTGGAAAACAGATGGTAGAATTAAGTAATTCTGATCAAGACTATGTCAAAGCATCCAATTCGCAACAGCAATAAGAGGTTATAATTAAAGAAAATCAAGCACAAAAGAATGTGGAAGAACCAACTGTAGTACCATCTCTGTCTACAGTTTGTCGAGATAAGTTGTCGACACAACCATCACTGTTGAAGCAACAGAGTTATCCACACCCACCTACTACAACCATACGTTTGCCATTTCCACAACATTTCAAAGAAAAAGTCCATGATGAAGAATACCACAAGTTTGTTTTTTACTTTGAAAAAACTGCATATTAATATACCTTTAATAGATACTCTTGTGCAGATACCCAGTTATGGGAAATACATGAAGGAGCTACTATCAAAGAAAAAGAAACTATCCGACATCGAGATGATTGCCTCACAAAGGGGTGTAGCGCTGTACACAAACAAGTTACCAACAAAGATGAAAGATCCTAATAGCTTCACAATTCCATGCTCCATTGGAGATCATTGCTTAGGTAAAGCATTATGTGATTTAGGAGCTAGCATTAACCTAATGCCTTTGTCTACTTTCAAGAAGCTAGGAATCGGATCAATGAAGCCCACTGTGGTGACATTGTAATTAGCAAATAGATCTCTAGCACAATCGGAGGGACAAATTAAAGACGTTTTTGTTCGCATTGATAAGTTGGTGTTCCCTGTTGATTTTATCATCCTAGATTGCGAAGCTGATAAAAAGGTAAACATTATCTTGGGAAGGCCATTTTTAGCAACAGGACGAACACTATCGACGTGTTTAAGGGAGAACTAGTGATGTCTCATAATAATGACCACGTAACCTTCAGTGTGTTTGAAGCAGCACCATCAGGGCTCAAGGAACAATGTCACCGCATTGATGTGTTGGACGAAATTATTTTTAAAGAATTTCATGCCAGGAATTCAACATTGTTTGATAATGATGCGGCGACATCTACTGATGATATCCTAGAAGATTATATTGGCAAAGAGGAGGTGAACAATTGTTAGTTGCGAAGATATTGGCAAATGGAGTTGTTAGATTTGTCTAACAGGACAATTCTAGTCTTTAAACCGTCTATAGAGCAAGCTCCTACCTTGGAGTTAAAACCTTTACCGACACATTTGAAATATGTATTCCTTGTGACAATGAGACATTGCCTGTTATTATCAATGCATCCCTCAATGCAACACAAGAAGAGAAGCTTATCGCAATCCTGAAAGAACACAAGAAAGCCATAGCCTGGAGCATCGCAAACATCAGAGGCATCAATCCTTCTTTCTACATGCATAAGATAAGGTTAAAAGAAGAAGGGAAGAAATCCATTGAGCAACAAAGATGACTCAATGAGAAAATGAAAGAAGTGGTAAAGAAGGAAATCATCAAAATGTTGGATGCGAGCATAATATACCCTATTTTTTATAGTAATTGGGTAAGCCTCATTCAATGTGTTCCAAAAAAAATGGTTTTATTGTTGTGACCAACGATAAAAACGAGTTAGTCCCTACTTGCATCGCAACCAGATGGCGTGTGTGCATGAATTACTGACGATTGAATGCGGCCACAAAAAAGGACCATTTTTTACTTCCTTTCATAGATCAAATGTTAGATAGGCTAGCTGGTAGCCTATTATTGATTCTTGGATGGCTACTCTAGATATAACTAAATAGCTATTGCACCGAAAGATCAAGTAAAAACCACATTTACATGCCCTTTTAGGACTTTTTCTTTTCGATGGATGTCGTTTGGCTTATGTAATACGCTAGCAATGTTCCAGAGATGTATGATTGCAATATTCTCAGATATGATTGAAGACTCACTCGAGGTATTCATGGATGATTTTTTAGCCTATGGATAGAGTTTCGACCAATGCGCCAACAACTTGGCAAATGTTCTGAGAAGATGTGAGGAAACAAACTTGGTTCGGAATTTGGCAAAATGCCACTTCATGGCAACAGAGAGGATTGTCCTTGGCTATCAAATCTCGTGTCAAGGCATTGAAGTCGATAGAGCAAAGGTAGAAATCATCGAAAAATTACCACCACCTACCATTGTCAAAGAAATAAGAAAATTTCTTGGACACGCGAGCTTTTATAGAAGATTTATCAAAGATTTCTCCAAGATAGCTAAACCTTTATGCTCTTTATTAGAGCAAAATAAAAATTTGTATTCGATGACATCTGTTTGGATGCATTTACAACAATGAAGACAAAGTTGGTGCAAGCTCCGATTGTCGTCGCACCGGATTGGATGCAACCATTCGAATTAATGTGCGACAATAGTGACTTCACTGTAGGAGCTGTTCTTGGACAAAGGAAATAAAAGGTATTTCATGCTATCTATTATGCTAGTAAAATACTAACTGAAACGCAGGTTCATTACACCATAATTGAAAAAGAGTTACTACCAGTGGTCTTCGCATTTGACAAGTTCTGTTCTTATCTTGTCGGTGCAAAGACTACAATCTACACGGATCACTCAGCTTTTATACACCTTTTAAACAAAAAAGATGCTAAGCCTAGACTTATTAGATGGATCCTACTCCTCCAAGAGTTTGATGATGTTGAAATCAAAGATAGTAAGGAATCCGAGAATCAGATAGCTGATCATTTATCTTGGCGGAAGGAGCGAAGATGGACAACAGAATCAGATTATCGAAGCATTTCCTAACGAGAAATTATTCATTGTCGACACATCACCATGGTATGTTGATGTAGTCGATTATCTTGTGTGTGGAAAGCTACCCATGAGATGCTGTTAAATATTATCGGAACGAGCCATACTTATTCAAGGTATGCGTTGGCAATATAATTCGCTGTTGTGTTCCTAAAGAAGAAATGATGTCGATACTGCGACATTGCCATGATGCCCCTTATAGAGGTCATTTTGGTGGAACAAGGACTACTGCAAAGATCCTATAATTCGGATCCTATTGGCCCAATTTGTTTCGAGATGCCCAAAAATTTGCACAATAGTGTGATCATTGTCAACGTACTGGTTCCATTTCTCATCGTAATGAGATACTCCAACAACCTATCATGGAGGTAAAACTTTTCGATGTTTGGGGTATTAATTTCATGGGACCATTCCCAAACTCTTTTGGAAATATGTATATATTAGTAATTGTTGATTATGTACCTAAGTGGATCGAATATTGCAGTACCAAAAGACGATGCTTGGACAGTGCTGAAATTCTTTCACACATACATCCTCACAAGGTTTGGAACCCCGAGAGAGTTGATAAGTGACCAAGGCACTCATTTTTACAGCAATCAAGTGGCAACTGCATTGAAACGATATGGTGTGAAGCATCGTATGACTACCACGTATCACCCTCAAACTAATGGTCAAGCCGAAATATCCAATCGTCAAATTAAAGGTATATTGAAAAAGGTGGTTAATCCATCTAGAAAAGATTGGTCAATGCAGTTACATGATGCATTGTGGGCACTTCGCACGCTTATAAAACCCCACTGGGAATGTCGCCATATCAGCTAGTATTTGGAAAATCTTGTCACCTACCTGTCGAACTTGAAAATAAAGCCATGCAGGCAATTAAACAGGTAAATCTGGATTATGATGCTACTGGAAAGAAAAGATTGCTGGACATCACGGAATTAGAGGAAATCCGATGCCATGCTTATGAGAATGCTTCAATATACAAGGAAAAGACAAAGAAATGGCATGACAATATCATTTTGCATCGACAATTTCATCCTAGTCAATTGGTACTTTTATTTAGTTCATGTTTAAAATTACATCTAGGAAAATTTCGATCAAGGTGGTCAAGTCCTTTCAAAGTTGTTGAAGCATTTCAAAATGGTGCGGTTACAATTGAAAATTTACAAGATGAACAACAATTCAAAGTAAATGGCCAATGTCTTAAACACTATATGAGCCCAGATGTTCGAGAACTAGATGAAATCATCAACCTGGTCAAATTTAATTAATGTCGACACATTTCTTTATTTACTTTCAGTTATTTCACTTTTAGTTGTGTTGTTTCATATTCTTAGCAAAAATAAAGGTCATCTTTTTGTCTATGCATTAAAGCACAGATTGTCAGCGCATTCGGCGATGAGTCAACAATACTTTTTCAGCAATAATCGTGCCGATTGATTCTTTCTTATCCCAACCGTTGGATTGAAACGAAATTGGTACGATCTGTAGGCTGGTAATTAATGGCTGCAGACGCATTGCTTCCCCATATGTTTTCACTCATTACACTTAGGTTGTAAAACCCCACTGTAGTTATCTTCTTCTTCATAATCGCCATTGTTACTGTGACTCATCTCTCTCTGCCGATTTCCTTTTTCTTACTCAAAATCAATATTTTTTGTAATCTTTGTTTACTCTTTGTTATTTGCACCATGGCTAAAACCCGTGCATCTAAAAACACTCCAAAACCTTCATCTCGAAATACTCCAACCACCCCTATGGAGATTCCGTCCGAAACACTACCGTTTTCATCCACAAGCCCGATTTTATTTTTAACGACTGCGGCCAAAGATAGATATCATAACATCATAATGAAACGCAATATACATCCTGAACAGGGCATCCATCTTTCACCAAACTTGACCCTAGGAAAACAGGTCCACTGAACCATCAGTCGCTTGGGGTGGGAAATTTTTCTGCGACCATCCATCTGGCTATTCCCTTACTTTGGTTCGAGAATTTTATGCTAATTTAGTAGACAAGGAACAAAAATTTATTTTTGTTCGAGAAGGGCTTATACCATTGAGTGCGATGCATATCAATGTCTTACTACGAATATCGGAACGGGTAGACAGTCACTCAGCCTTCATGCATAGCATGAATGAAGATAACCTGGCTGTGATGATTAATGACCTTTGCGTCGATAATGCTTCATGGACGGGTAGGGGATTTCACAATTTTACAATGCATCAGCGTTATCTGACGACTTTCTGTAAGGTATGGTTTCACTTTGTTAATCGTCGTGTGATGCCCTCTACACATAGTACTATGGCCACATTGGATCGCATGTGTTTGTTGCATTCAATCTCGCACCATTGTCACATAGACATTGGGGAGATCATACATGATCAGATTGTGAAAGCTGCTGGAAAACAGAATGGTATTGTCCCTTTCCCTTCTCTTATTATGCTCATGTGTCAACATAAGGGTATTGTGCCAAAAGATGATGAGGAGGTTGTGGAAAATAAGGGTCCGATCAATGATATATCAGTTGAAAAGGTGACAAGAGGCCAAGATACGCCTATGGCCAAAGAAGCTTCGATAAAGAAAAAGGGAAAAAGAAAGAAGAACATATTAATGCACCCACAGATCCACAAATATTAAGACGACTGGCTAGTTTGGAAATTCTTCTTGACAATGTTAATGTGCGTACAATCTGACTTTTTGAGTGTTTTAGAAGATTTGGATTATAGGCAGCATATATTTTATGCATATACAAAAGTCTGGAAAGAGGCCATTGTCGCTGCACTACGTCATATCAACACCAGACCACTGCCCAGACTTTCCAAAATTCCCTGATATCTTCTTTCATATGCAACAATCTTCATTTGACAAGCCTACCATTGATGGTATGCCTAATCAAATGCCAACAAGAGTTCATATCTCTGATGATGACAACAACGAAGGGCATTCAAATGCTGAGGAAGATTGTTATTGCAATATAGCTTATCTGTTCGAGGAAGAATTCTCAAATAGTTTAGGCGTAAATATGGTTGACAGAGCAGATATTACAAAAGAAGATGTCGATGCAGTCAACTGTGATGACAAGGGCCCAACTGAGGATGAACAACATGTGAAAGAGGAAGCCAATCAAGGAGATGAGCAATAGAAGGAGAAAGAAAATGAGAACGAGAAGGAAGAAACAGAGCCTATAAAGGTGCAGGAAAAGAAGGAATCTAATGATGTCCAGCACTAATCGTGGAGGACGATGTGGGAGCATCCAGCCCAGAAGTGACTCGACCTACTGTGAGTCAGGTTGAAATTGTCACAGGCGAAATAGAGGAATGGAATCCTCTTGCTATTATACGATACATAGCACCACTCGTAGAAATCCCATTTGATGTGACAATTGATGAGGTCGTCACCTAACCTACCGAGGGAGAGCAATCTACCGAGTCGGTTGGTTCAAAGGATAATAAGTGAAATAGGCGAAAGGGCAAGAAAGAGAAGAAGAACCATAACGAGGGGGAGCGCCCAAAGAAGAAAAAGAAGATAGCGAAGGCAGCCGCTACATCAGTTGCAGATGAATGACTTGGTACATTTTTTTTAGTTTTAATGCACTTTTATTATCACTGCATCATTTTGTTAACTTAGTTTCATTGTAGTTGCATTTCTATTATTTTTGTATATTATTGTCAGTGCATTGGGGACAATGCAGACATTAAGTTTGGGGTGGAGATAATGTGAAATGGAAATGCAATTACACCCACATGTTTAAGTTTTATTTGTTTCTTTGGTTAATGAAAATTCACAAAATTTCAACTTGAACGTGCTTACAATTTTTATCTTAATGCGTAATTCTTGAATTGTTTGGATGCTAATGTATATATTGGATGAATATGAATGAATGATGAGTTTATTATTTTTGAATGAATGATTAGAATTGTTTCAGCAATGAATGATTAGTGTTTATGTTTGAATCTTGAACTAATTGACCCACTGCAACAACATTATATAAATAAAAGACACTCCAATGTGAGTGCATTATGACTTTTAAAGGGAGAAAACCCCGCTACAGGTTTAGAAAAATCATCTAGCGAAAGGCTATCACTACAAGAGTATGTGTTGGCGCAATTACATACCTCCTAGGGGTTTGTTGCACCCCATTGTTACTGCCCAGGAACAAAGGTATAGTAATGCAATGACATCTCTTAGTCATTTCAAAAAAAAATTAAATGCTTTATTGGTTCAAGGAAGATTAGGATTCAATGCATGTCACTAATATTTATGAAGTTGCAGTTCTTAAATATTCATTTCTATAAATTGTCAGTGCATTATTCTATCATATGAATACAATTTGTACATTAGAAATTTCGAGAATTCAAGTTGTATGGATAATGATTGCGGTGACATTTTTATTTGTGACTTTGTTAATTTTTGTTTACTTGAGGACAAGTAAAAACTTAAGTTTGGGGGTGTGATGATATTACAAATGACATATATTTTCTCCCTAATTTAATGCTTTTATTGTCTCTTTTGTATCTCATTTAGCATGCATCATAAGCATTTTATAATCAATTTTCATATTTTCTAATACATTGCTAGTTAGTTTAAATTCTTGTTATTTTTATCTATTTTTGTACTAATGTCGATCCAAGTAGTTGGTATATTGCATCTTAAGATTGCCAACACAGGAGCTCAGTTCAGAAGATCAACATTGACAGAATGCAGCCACAAGTCCAGCTTGGAATTGCGACTAGCAATGTTGACGCATTGAAATTGAACCTTAAATGAGTAGAGTTAAGTTGAATTTACACTAGAAGCACTAGTGCAGGGATATCACAGATGTCACTGCAATTACAATATTAGATTGCGTCTAACAGTACAGCGACAACCTGCAGATCTCTAAAGAAAACATGTAATCTACGTGAGTGCACAGTTATACTTTAACTAACTTTGATAACTGCAAAAATCTAGATCTGAATCTGAGAATGAAGGCTGAAATCTACAATTATTTAGAGGATATAAATAGACGAAAAAAATGAGGAATCATCAAGAGCAAGGGGATTAAATTCTGAAAAATTTTGTGTGAATTAAAGATTTGAGCTGGAATTCGAGGAGTTGATGAATCAAGTTTACAACTGCTTCTGACAAGAGGTGCTTGATGCCGAGCAAGAGGAACAATTAAAGAGTAGGCCTAGTAGTCCAGAGATAGTAAGCTTTGTTGTACTCTTTATTTCTTCTAAAACGATGATGGATTCTGTTGATATTAAATGAATACGAGAGTATCTTTTAATATTATATCATTTTGGTTCTTACTTTACATTGTTTATCCGCTTATTCTTGGATTTAACTGCTCTAAACACAAAAGTGAAATTGCAGTACATCGACATCGAGAGATGAGGTGACAGGTTAGATTAACAAGTGGGTTATGCGAGAGCTGCTTGGGACTAGGACAAGCTCCAATTACTTGTTCTTGGATACACATCATTGCTCGTATCGAGAGGTGGAGAAGTGTATTTGAGTCGGGATTAAGTAGGGAGCTATTGTGGGTAAGAACTCGAAGGAACTTATTTCTGCGACAATTCATCTATATTCTACCTTGTCGACACATCTAGCATTGCAACCTGTAGAATCAGTGAACCATTTTCACCCTTTACACTTGATCACTTTTATATTTCCTGTATTTAAATTTCTAGCATGCAACACTCAACACATTTGGATTTATTTTTAGTACACTGACATTTAATCTCTGATATTTAACTCTAATTGCGTTGATAATAATGATTAATTTAGTGTGCAGATCTGACATAATTGCGCTAATATTCTTACTCACATTATACTGACTTTTAATATTGATTGCTCTGACATTAAAACATCGGGAACTATTTCCTCGTGGGATCGATATCCGATAGATCTGTCTATTAACTATACTTGCATTGACATGTGTACGCTTGCACAATTGTTGTGTCGCAAAAACACCGATCAAGGGTCTATCAGCAAGATCTTTTCCAAAGGATCGTCAACCGAGTTGAATTCCTCTTCAATGACTATGTCTTCTAACTTAGACATTGCAGAACAATCATCAACTACATCAGGAAATCTCAAAGATTTAAAAACATTAAATGTTACTTGATCATCCTAAACACGCATAGTTAGCTCACCCTTCTGCACATCAATAAGGGTCCTTCCTGTTGCTAGGAATGACCTTCCTAAGATGATTGGCTGACAAAGTTAGTAGAAAAAATGAACTTACCAACACGAACCAATACATCTTCAATCTTTCCTTCAGGATATGTTATAAATCGATCGACTAACTGCAGCCTAACTTCACCTATCGCCAACTTCCTAAATATCGACATGGGCATTAAGTTAATACTTGCACCCAAATAAGTTGCTCTAATATTATTAGGTATGGTAAAACATCTAGGATCCTTTAACTTTGGGGGTAGTTTGTCTTGAAGATATGCACTGCATTCCTTTGTTAGGGCTACATCTTAAATTCTCCAAGTCTTTTCTTCTTCGACAGGATGTCCTTCATGAAGTTGACATAATTCGACATCTACTCAAGTGCTTCTATTAACGGAATGTTGATATGAAGCTACTTGAGTACATCTAGGAACTTCTTGAATTGGACATCCTGCTTCTGCTTTTGAAGTCTTTGAGGGTAGGGTGGTGGAGGATTTCTAACTTGAACTAGTTGCTTCAGCTTCTATGGCACTTCTGCATCTAACAAAGTTGTTAGATCATCAGTTTTGATTTGTTTTGAAGTCTCTTTCTCAACATTCACCACTTCTGGTTCTAGTGAAATTGGTTCAAGTTCTGGTAAAGTTAGAGTTTCAACACTTGGTTGAACTTCCATTGATTCTTGAGCATCATCTTACTCTTCTTTTACTTTAACAACGTTGGGCTACAACGTCTTTTCGATTTTTAATGTCAATGCTTTACAATGTTCCTTCCCTAGATTTCTTGGATTCTCCATATCACTTGGCAAAGCACCTTGTGGATGGTTCCTCAGTTCAGTGGCAAGTTGCCCCACTTGATTCTCCAAATTCCTTATAGTGTCATCATTTTTTGCCATATATGCCTTCAGTAAACTCTCTAAGCTATTGGAAGATTCAGCTTGTTGTGGCTTTTGAACTTGCTAGGTAAATCCGTGTGGTCGGGTTGGTCTCGATTAAGCATAACTGTTACTAGGTTCAACTCCTCGATTACTCCATGAGAAATTAGGGTGATTTCACCAAGATGGGATGTAAAAGTTTGACTACAACCCTTGCCTTCGTCGGTTTTGGTTCTAATTGCCCATGTAGTAAACAGATTCTAAGTTGGATGGGTACTCTTCGAGCATGTGCCCTTCTCCATAATAGACACAGGCTATGTTCTCGAATTGATTAGGTGGCTGAGCTTCAACATTATTAAACCCATTAGTAGTAAGATTCTTAAGCATTGAGGATATCGATGATACCTGATCTGTAAGTGAAGTAAGTGGATCAAAATCGTGAATTTCTACAACTCGTATTCTTGAGTTTGCTCGATTAGTTAGCCATTGATAATTATTGCTTGTGGTTCTCTCTATAATTTCATAAGCCTCATTTTAAGACCTAGAAAGAATAGCTCCATTGGCGGAAGTGTCTACTACCATCCTTGTATGCAAATTAAGCCCGTTATAAAACGTCTCTAACTAAATGCAATGAAGAATTCCATGATGAGGGCATTTCCTTAACAAATCTTTGAATCTTTCTCATGCCTCATACAAAGATTCATCATCTATCTGTTGGAAAGTAGTAATTTCACTCCTTAGCTTAGCATTTTTGCTTGGAGGGAAATATTTCCTAAGGAATCGTTCAGCTAACTTGATCGGTGTTTTTACGTCACAGCAATGTGTAAGCGGACACACGTCGATGCAAGTATAGTTGATCGATAAATCTATCAGATATCGATCCCACGAGGAATGGGTTCTTGATGTCTAAATGTCCGAGCAATCAATATTAAAATTATGTGTAATATGATTATTGATGTCAGTGCAATATGTCAGATCTGAGCACTAAATTAATTAGCAATGTCAACAAAATTAGAAATAAAATGTCAGGTGTTACAAGTCAATGTACTGAAAGTAAGTCAAATGTGTTGTGTTGAGTGCTGAATATTTAAATGCATGAAATGTAAAACTGATCAAGTGTAAAAGGGCAGAATTGGTTCACTGATTCTGCTAAGTCGCAACGCTGGATGCGTCAACAAGGTAAAATATAGATGAAATGTCGCTACAATGAAGTCCCTTTGAGTTCTTACCTACAATAGCTCTTTACTTAATCCTGACTTAAATATCCACAATCACTCCACCTCTCGGTGCAAGCAATGAGGTGTATTCAAGAACAAGTAACTGGAGCTTGTCTCAGTCCCAAGTAGCTCTCGCCTAACTTACTTGTTAACCCAATTTGTCACCGCATCTCTCGATGTCGGCGCACTACAATTTCACTCTCGTGCTTAAAGCAATTAGATCCAAAAATAAATAGATAAGCAGTGTAAAATAAGATCAAAATGATTTAACATTAAAAGACACTCTCGTATTCATTTAATATCATCAAAATCCATCATCGTTTAAGAAGAATTAAAGAGTACAATGAAGCTTACTATCTCTAGACTACTAGGCCTACTCCTTAATTGTTCCTCTTGCTCTACATCAAACACCTCTCGTCAGAAGTGGTTGTAGACTTGCTTCATCAGCTCCCCAATTTCTAGCTCAAATCTCCAATTCACACAGAATATTTAGAATTTAATCCCTTTGCTCTTGATATCTTATTTCCTTCTTTGTTCATTTATTTATAACCTCTAAAATGTTGTAGGTTTCAGCCTTCTTTCTCAGATCTAGATCTAGATCTTGCAGCTGACAAAATTAGTTAGATTACAACTGTGCACTCACGCAGTTCTAATATGTTCTTCAGAGGTCTGCAGATTGTCACTGTATTACTGGGCGCATTTTGAAACCATAACTACAGCGACATCTATGAAATTCCTGCGTTGGTGTTTCCAGCTTTGAATTCGACGTGATTCTACTCATTCAAGGTTCAGTTTCAATGTGGCGACATTTCCTGGTTGCAATTTCTAGCTAATCTTGTAGCTGCATTCGTACTGCATTAAGCTTCTAGATTGAGTTCCTGCACTGACAATATTAAGACGCAATATATCGACTGCTTGCATTGACATTAGTATAAAAATAGTTAAAATAATAAGAATTTAAACTACTTAACAATGAGTTAGAAAATATGGAAACTAGGTGTAAATTGCTAATTATGCATGCTAACTGAAATACAAAAGAGACAATAAAAGCATTTAATTGGGAGAAAATCTATGTCATTTGAAATACCATCACACCCCCAAACTTGAGTTTTTACTTGTCCTTAAGTAAACAAAAATTAACAAAGTAATAATTAGAAATGTCACCGCAATCAGTATTCATACAACTTGAATTCTCTAAATTCCTAACGTTTAAATTGCATTCATATAATAGAATGATGCACTGACAATTTATAGGTATGAGCAACTTAAAACTATAACTTCATCAATGTTAGTATCATGTATTGAATCTTATCCTTCCTTGAACCATTTCAGTAATTTATTCTTCTTTTTCTTTCCTTTCCTCTTTTTCTCATTTTTGGTTTTCAAGTGACTGAAAGATGTCGTTGCATTACTCTACCTTTGGTCCTGTGTAGTAACGATGGGGTGCAACAAACCCTAAAGAGGTAGGTAATTGAGCCGACACATACTCTTGTACTTACAACCTTTGGCTAGATGATTTTTCTTTTCTAAGTTTACAACGGAGTGTTCTCCCTTAAAAGTCACAATGCACTCACGATAGAGTGTCTTTTATTAATACAATGTCCCTGTACTAGTTAGTTAGTCCAAGATTCAATATCAACACTATCCATCTATTACTGAAGCAATTTCAATTATTCATTCAAAAATAGTAGACTCATCAGTCATTCATATTTATCTAATTTCCACATCAACATTCAAACAATTCAAGAATTACGCATCAAAATAAAAATTGTGGACACATTTCTGTTGAAATTTTGTAAATTTTCATTAACTAAACAAATAAAATAAAAGTCAAACATGAAGGTGTAGTTGCATTTCCAATTCACATAATCTTCCCCCTCAAACTTAATGTCTACATTGTCCCCAATGCATTGACAATAGTTATACATATATAATGGAAATACAGCTACAATGCACTAAAATAAAAGGAATGCAGTGACAATTAAAATGCAGGCACAATAAGAATGCATGGAAACTAACTAAAAAGTGATGTAATAAATTATTCAACAGCAGCCGATGTAGAGGCTGCTTTGGTTTTCTTCTTCTTCTTCTTCGGACGCTCTCCCTCATCATGATTTTTCTTTTTCTTGTCCTTGCGCCTCTTTCATTTTTAATCCTTTGAACCAATCGGCTCGATGGATTGTTCCTCCTCAATTGGTTGGGTGATGACCTCATCAATTGTCACCTCGGATGGGTAGATTTCTGCGAGGGGTGCCACAAAGGGCACAATAGCCAGAGGATTCAGTTCCTCGATCTCGCCAGTAACAACTTCAGCCTGGCTCGCAGTAGGTTTAGCCTCATCTGAGATAGATGTCCCCACAACATCCTTTATGATCATTGTTGGGGAATCGGTGTCCTTCTCCTCCTGCATGTCGGTAGGCTCTTCTTCTTCCTTTTCTTCTTCCTTTCCCTCTTCTTTCTCGTCTTAATCCTTCTCTTACAAGTGATCACCTCCCTGATTTGCTTCTTCTTCTACACGCAGCTCATATTCAACTGGGACAGTGTCAGCATAATCGACTGCATCGACATCTTCTTCTAGAGCAATTGCCCTTTCCGCCATATTTGTGGCCAGACTATTGAAGAACTCATCTTCGAATAAATAAGCAATGTTGCGATGAAGATCGTCATCAGCCTGTTGCTTGTCATACTTCTCATCATCGAAAATATGGATCCGAGTTGGTTCAGGGGAAGGCCTACCATCAGGGGTAGGTTGTTCGGAAGATGAGTATTTCATCGGGCAGTAGATGGATGGGAAGTTAGGAAATTTGGCAGCGCGATCTGGTTGATCTGACTCAATGTAGCGACAAGGGATTCATTCCACACCTTAGTGTAAGCATAACTTGTGTAGTCGAAAATCCATATCGTCCATAATACTGTCGGTGTGGATAGAACGCATGTCGATGCGGTCTAAGTGAACTACCATTAGGGCCAGCTTCTTTGCGACTAAAATCTCTATCGGCGCATCAGATTTGTCATCCATCTTTTTACCCTTTCCTTTGTCCCATTTCTTGGAGGTCTCTTTGGCCTCTGGGATGTCTTGGCCTCGTGTCATCCTTTTAGCAGAAATATCATTGATTGGGCCTTTGTTGTCTAAGACCTCTTCATCATATTTGGGCACAATGCCCTTGTGTTGTCAAAGTAGCATAATAAGAGAGGGAAAAGGAAGGATACGAATTTGCTTTCCTGTTGCTTCTACGGTCTGAGCGTGTATGAGTTCATCGATGTCGATGTGTTGGTGATGCAGGATGGAATGAATAGACACATACGGTCCAATATGGTCGTAGTGCTATGGGTTGAAGGCATAACACGTCTATTGATAAAATGAAACCATACCTTACAGAAAATTGAAAGGTATCGCCTGTGCATTGTATAGTTATGAAAGCCATTTCCCGTCCATGTAACGCCATTAATACAGAGATCTTTCATCATCTGAGCCAGACAATCATCATCCAGACTATGCATAAAAGGTGCATGAGTGTCCACCCTTTCCAGAATTCTTAGCAATACATTGATATGTGCAGCGCTCTATGGAACAAGCCCCTCTTGAACAAATACAAACTCCTGCTCTTAGTCCATCAGATTTGCGTAAAACTCCCTAACCAAAGTAGGGGAGTAGCCCGAAGGATGCTCGTAGAAATATTCCTACCCAAGGTGGCTGATGGTACGGTTGACTTACTTTCCAAGGTTCAGATGTGGAGAAAGTTGGAGGCCCTATTCGGGGTGGATGTTACGCTTAAGCATGACATTGTGGTACCGATCTTTGGCCGTAGTTGTTAGAAACAAGACTAGGCATGTGGATGAAGGTAGTGGTGTTGTGGACGGAGCCATAGTAGAAGTGGTTAGGGTGGTCTTGGATAAGGGTTTAGGAGTGTTTCTTGAAGCATAGGTTTTTTCCATGGTGAGATGAAAGGAAAGTAAAGAAGACTTTGCAAATAAAGATTGCTTCGAAATCAAAAAAGAAAATATGCAAACAATAAAATAAAGGAGTTGTAGTAATAATGGCGGATGTGAAGAGAAAAGGTAACTAGAAGGGGAGACTTTATAACCTAGGCATAATGAGTGGAAAAACACGGGGAAACGTCGTGTCTGCAACCATTAATTGCTAAATTCTGCAGATTGTACTTTTTCATTTGATCCAACGGTTAGGATAGAAAGAAATCAATCGGCGTGATTCTTGCTAGAAAAGTAATGTTGACTCATCGTAGAATGTGTCAACAGTATTTGCTTCGATGCTTTGACAAAAATTCGATTTTTATTTCTGCAAGGAATTTGAAACAACACAAAGAAAAGTGAAACAAATAAAAGTAAATAACGAAATGCGTCGACATTATTTAAATGTCACCAGGTTGACGGCTTCGTTTGGTTCTCGAACATCTGAACTCGCATAATATTTAAGATGTTATCTATTTACTTTAAATTGTTGTCCATCCTTTAGATTTTCGATTGTCACCGCACCACTTGGGAATGCTTCAACAACTCTGAATGGTCCTGACCACCTTGCTCGAAATTTCCCTGGATGCAATTTATAATGTGAGTTAAATAAAAGTACCAACTGACTAGGATGAAATTGTCGATGCAAGATAATTATGTCATGCCATCTTTTTGTATTTTCCTTGTATATCGTAACATTCTCATAAGCATGGCGTCAGATTTCTTCTAATTCTGTAATGTCCAATAGTCTTTTCCTTTCGGTAGCATCATAGTCCAAATTCACCTGCTTAATTGCCCACATAGCCTTATGTTCAAGTTTAAAAGGTAGGTGACAAGATTTTTCAAACACTAGTTCATATGGTGACATTCCCAATGGTGTTTTGTAGGCGGTGCGAAGCGCCCACAATGCATCATGTAGCCATGCAAACCGATCCTTCCTAGATGGATTAACCACTTTTTCAAGTATGCTTTTAATTTGATGATTGGATACTTCGGCTTGACCATTGGTTTGTGGGTGATATGTGGTAGCCATACATTACTTCATACCATATCGTTTTAATGTAGTCGCCACTTGGTTATTATAAAAATGGGTGCCTTGGTCACTTATCAATGCTCTCAGTGTTCCAAATCTCATGAGGATGTATGTGTCAAAGAACTTTAATACTGTCTAAGCATCGTCTTTTGGCACCATAATTGCCTTGATCCACTTCGAGACGTAGTCAATAGTCACTAAAATATACACATTTCCAAAAGAGTTTGGAAATGGTCCCATAAAGTCTATGCCCCAAACGTCGAAGAGCTTTACCTTCGTGATGGGTTGTTGGAGCATCTCATTGCGCCAAGATATTGAACCAGTGCGTTGACAATGATCACATTGTTATGCGAAGTTGTGAGCATCTCGAAACAATGTGGGCCAATAAAATCCTGACTGTAAAACCTTTGCAGCAGTCCTTGTTCTGCCAAAATGGCCTCCATAAAGGGCATCATGGTAGTTTTACAGGATTGATGACATTTCTTCTTCAGGTACACAATGACAAATGATATTATCTACGCATACCTTAAATAGGTATGGCTCGTTCCAATGGTATTTAGAAGCATCACATATGAACTTGATCTTCTTGTGACCAGTAGCACTCATGGGTAGCTTCTCACATACAAGATAATTGACGACATCAGCATACCATGGCGATGCATTGACAAAGAATAATTGCTTATCAGGAAATGCTTCAACAATTTAGGACATCTGCCCATCTTTACTTCTGACTTCCAACCGATACAAGTAATCAACTACTTGATTTTCATATCCTTTCCTATCTCTGATTTCAATATCAAATTCTTGATGGAGTAGGATTCATCTGATGAGTCTAGGTTTGGCATCTTTTTTGTTGAAAAGGTATTTCAATGCTGAGTGGCCCGTGTAGACTGTAGTCTTTGCGTCGACAAGATAGGAATGAAACTTGTCAAATGCGAAGACTACTGCTAGCAACTCTTTCTCAATCGTTGTGTAATTAACCTATGTTTCAGTTAGAGTTTTACTAGCATAGTAAATAGAATGGAATACCTTTTCTTTTCATTTGTCAAGTACAGCTCCCACAGCAAAGTCGCTTGCATCGCACATAAGTTTAAATGGTTACGTCCAGTTTGGTGCAACGACAATTGGGGCTTGTATTAGCTGCTTCTTTATTGTCATGAATGCATCCAGACAAGTGTCATCAAACACAAACTTCTTATTTTGCTCCAGCAATGAGCATAATGGTTTAGCTATCTTAGAGAAATCTCGAATGAATCTTCTATAAAAACAAGCGTGTCTAAGAAAGCTTCTTATTGCTTTGATGTTAGTGGGTGGTGGTAGTTTTTAAATGATTTCTACCTTTGCTTTATCAACCTCAATACCCTAACAAGATATCTGATGCCTGAGGACAATGCCTTCAGTTGCCATGAAATGACATTTCTCCCAATTCAGAACTAGATTTGTGTCCTCGCATCTCTTCAAAAATGTCATTAGATTATCAGCACATTGATCGAAGTTCTGTGCATAGATAGAGAATCATCCATGAATACCTCTAAATAATCCTCAATCATGTCCAAGAATATTGCCATCATACACCTCTGGAATGTTGTTGGTGCATTACACAACCCAAACGACATCCGTCGGAAAGCAAAAGTTCCAAAAGGGCATGTAAATGTGGTCTTTGCTTGATCTTCTGGCGCAATAGCTATTTGATTGTACCCAAATTAACCGTCTAAGAAATAATAATAGGCTTTACCAGCTAGCCTATCCGGCATCTGATCAATGAAAGGTAGCGAAAAATGGTCTTTCTTTGTGGCCGCATTCAGTCGTCGGTAATCCATGCATACTCGTCATCTAGTTGCAATGCGAGTAGGAATTAACTCATTTTTGTCATTAGTCACAACTGTGAAACCACTCTTTTTAAGCATACATTGAACGGGTCTTACCTAATCACTATCCGAGGTAGGGTATATAATGCTCGCATCTAACCATTTGATAATTTCCTTCTTCACTACTTCTTTCATCTTTTCATTGAGTCTACGTTGCTGCTCAGTTTAATACTTATTTTCATCTTCTAGCCTAATCTTATGCATACAAAAAGAGGGACTGATGCCTCTGATATCTGCTATGCTCCAAGCTATGGCTCTTTTGTGTTCTTTCAAAATCGTGATAAGCTTATCTTCTTGCATTGCGTCGAGGGATGCGTTG
The DNA here is from genome assembly GCA_039519145.1 of Kokia cookei. Classification (NCBI taxonomy): domain Eukaryota; kingdom Viridiplantae; phylum Streptophyta; class Magnoliopsida; order Malvales; family Malvaceae; genus Kokia; species Kokia cookei. The sequence goes on from CM076901.1 coordinate 14,446,214, forward strand.
ACAATAACAGGTAGTGTTTCGTTATCACCAAGGAAGGCATATTTCAAATGCATCGACAAAGGCTTCAGCTCCAAGGTAGGAGCTTGCTCAATAAATGGTTTAAACACTAGGATTGTCTTGTTAGACAAATCCAAAGACTCCATTTGCCAATTCTAACGCAGCTCACAATTGTTAACATCCTCTTTGTCGACACAGTCATCTAAAATGTCATCGCTAGATGTCATCACATCATCATCAGACAGTGCTAAACTTCTTGCGTTAAATTCTTCCAAAATAATCTCGTCCAATACTTCAATATTGTGACATTATTTTTTAGGTCCGAACGATGATGCTTCAAACACACTGAAAGTTACATGGTCATCATTATGATGCATGACAAGTTCTCCTTTGAATACGTCGATAAGTGTTCATCCCATTGCTAGAAATGGTCTCCCCAGAATTATGGGTACCTCCTTATCTGCTTCACAGTCTAGGATGATAAAATCAGTAGGGAACACCAACTTATCAACTTGGACAAGAACATCTTTGATTTGTCCTTCAGGTTGTGCTAAGGATCTATCCGCTAGCTTGCAATGTCACCACAGTAGGCTTCATCAAACCTATTTCTAATTTCTTGAAAGTAGACAAAGGCATAAGATTAATACTTGCTCCCAAATCACATAAAGGCTTACATGGAATTGTGAAACTTCCAAGACCTTTCATCTTGGTTGGCAACTTATTTGTAAGCACAGCGCTGCACCCCTCTGTGAGCGCAATCGTCTCAATGTCGGATAATTTCTTTTTCTTTGATAACAGCTCCTTCATGTATTTCCCATAACTGGGTATCTGCATAAGAGCATCTATTAGAGGTATATTAATATGCAATTGTTTCAAAGTAGAAACAAACGTTTGGTATTCTTTGTCATGGACTTTTTCTTTGAATCGTTGTGGAAACGAAAAAGGTATTGTAACATTGGGTTGTTGTGGAAAACTCGACAGTGTCGACATTGGTAGTTGCGTCAACAACTTAGTTGGGCAAACGGTACGCATAGATGGCACTATAGTTGGTTCCTTTTTATTTTCTTTTGCTTGACTTTTTTTAGCTATATCCTCTCCTTGTTGTTGTGGTTCAGTTGCATCGACATGGTCTTGGTCATAACTGCTTGGCCCTACCGTCTATTTTCCACCCCTTAGCGTGATTGTTTTGCAATGCTCCTTCCCTCTTTGTGTTGGATTTTTAGTATCACTAGGTAAAGTACCTGGTGACCTGGAACTGAGACTAGAAGCTAACTAATCGAGTTGAGCTTTTAATGCTCGTATGGAAGAAGAATTGCCTTGCACAATCGCCTCTGTTCTTGTGATATGTTGGTGCATCATTGCTTCAAGAGCAGCCATAGGATCTACCTTTTGTTGAGTAAATTGCTACTGTTGATGCTAATGATGTTGTCCTTCCATTTGTGGCAGTACATACTGTTGTGGCTGTAATCTCGATTGTGGTTGCATTTGACTATGTGACTACATTCGATCAGAACAAGAATTTATCTGTGAATTCTGATGATAATTCTACTTTGGATTGGTATTGTAACTCCCTTGTCTATAACCCCCTTGATTTGAGGAATTTTTATATCTGTACATAAAAGTATTTTGATTTCCCCAAGGTTGTTGAAAACGGTTGTTGTATGAGTTACCAAATGAACCACCTCGGATGTTGTTAACGTAGAATGCATTTTTTTCATGTTGTGGGCAGTCCTCATAGCTATGGTTATCGCCGTAAATTTCACAAGAAAATATTAGCGCATCCAATTGTTGAGCCACTTGAATAGGAGCAACATCGTTTGTTCATTTCATATTCTTTATGATGTTGGCTAATGATGATATCTGCTTTGACAAAGCAAAAATAGCATCTAACTTAAGAACTCCAGAGTTAGTTTTTACCTATGTAGAACAAGAAATAGGGTATTAATAATCATTCTGAGCAATTCTCTCTAGAATTCTTATAGCTTCATTGTATGTACAATCTAACAAGGGACCATTAGCCGATGCATCAACAAGGTTCCTTGTCAGAGCATTCAAACCATTGTACAATATTTCAATCTGGGTCTCTTGCTAAATTTCGTGCTTTAGGCAGTGTTGAAGTAATGTTTTATAACACTCCTAAGTTGTATGTAAATTCTTATCATCCAACTGATGATATGAAGTAATGTCATTTCGCAACCTTGCGTTTATTGTTGACGGATTGAAACGTAAAATAAAATTTGTTCCTAACACATTCCAAGATGTGATAGATTCTACCGGTAATCCCAAGAACCATGTTCTTGCTTTACCCTGCAACGAATAAGGAAATAGTTACATTTTCAAGGCATCATTAGGGACACCGTGTTAACTAAAGGATGCACAAATAAGTAAAAATGATTTTAAATGTTCTCATGCATCTTTATGAGGAAAACCAGAATACTACCCATTTGAGTTGAGCATCTTAAACATCACCGGTTTCAGTTCAAAATTACAAGCCTGGATAACTGGTCTCACAACTCCTGGTCGTAATCTTCTTGTGGACGTGGTGGTGGTATATCGTTCATAATTTGTGGAAGCACTGGAGGAATTCCATCTATGGCAGCAATGGTGGCAAATTATTGTTGTTTTTGTTACCAGCCATTTTTCGTTATTCTTGCCTTCTCTTCCTAAGTGTCCTCTCAAGCTCCGGATCAAAGCTTACAATGTCCTTAGGATTTCTCCTTGTGGACATGCAACAATTAAAATTCTGAAAAAGAAAACAATTAGAAAAATAACAACAGTTAGTAAAGATTAAAAGTTAAGTAAAATTAATTGCAACTACAAAAGTAAACATCAAACAAACATCGATTCCTTGGCAACTGCGCCAAAACTTGATCGGTGTTTTTACATCAGAGCAATGTCCAAGTGGACACACGTTGATGCAAGTATAGTTGATAGATAAATCTATCAGATATTGATCCCACGAGAAATGAGTTCTTGATGTCTAAATGTCGGAGCACTCAATATTAAAATTTAGTGTAATGTGATTACTAATGTTAGTGAAATATGTCAGATTTGTGCACTAAATTAATCAGTAATGTCAACGCAACTAGAATTAAAATGTCAAGTGTTACAAGTCAATGTACTGAAAGTAAATCAAATGTGTTGAGTGTTTAGTGCTGAATATTTAAATGCATGAAATGTAAAAGTGATCAAGTGTAAAAGGGCAGAATTAGTTCACTGATTCTACTAAATCGCAACGTTGGATGCGTCAACAAGGTAAAATATAGATGGAATGTCACTGCAATGAAGTCCCTTTGAGTTCTTATTACCAACCACTCTCTACTTAATCCCGACTTAAATATTCACAATCACTCTACCTCTCGGTGCGAGCAATGAGGTGTATTCAAGAACAAGTAACTGGAGTTTGTCCCAATCCCAAGCAGCTCTCTCCTAACTTACTTGTTAACCCAACCTGTCACCGCATCTCTCGATATCGACGCACTGCAATTTCACTCCCGTGCTTAAAGCGGTTAGATCCAAGAATAAACAAATAAGCAGTGTAAAATAAGAATCAAAATGATTTAACATTAAAAGACACTCTCGTATTCATTTAATAACATCAAAATCCATCATCGTTTAAGAATAATTAAAGAGTACAATGAAGCTTACTATCTCTAAACTACTAGGCCTACTCCCTAATTGTTCCTCTTGCTCTGCATCAAGCACCTCTCGTCAGAAGTGGTTGTAGACTTGCTTCATCAGCTCCCCAATTTCCAGCTCAAATCTCCAATTCACATAGAATTTTCAGAATTTAATCCCTGGCGGTCTTGATATCTTCTTTCCTTCTTTGTTCATCTATTTATAACCTCTAAAATGTTATAGGTTTCAACCTTCATTCTCAGATCTAGATCTAGATCTTGTAGTTGTCAAAATTAGTTAGATTACAACTGTGTACTCACACAGTTCTAGTATGTTCTTCAGAGATCTACAGATTGTTGTTGTATCGCTGGGCGCATTTTGAAATCATAACTCTAGCAACATCTGTGAAATTCATGCTTTGGTGCTTCCAGCTTTGAATTCAGCTTGATTCTACTCATTCAAGGTTCAGTTTCAATATGGTGACATTTCTTGGTCAAAATTTCCAACCAATCTTGTGATTGTACTCGTACAGCATTAAGCTTCTAGATTAAGTTCTTGCACTGACAATATTAAGATGCAATATATCGGCTGCTTGCGTCGACATTAGTACAAAAATAGATAAAAATAACTAGAATTTAAACTACTTAACAAATGGGTTAGAAAATATGGAAACTAGGTGTAAAATGCTACTGATACATGCTAACTGAAATAGAAAAGAGACAATAAAAGCATTTAATTAAGAGAAAATCTATGTCATTTGAAATACCATAATAACTCTTCCCTTGTTGTAACAAAATTTGGTGGCAACAAGTTCAACCAGGCTCTAGCTCTGTCCCTTAGTGAGGATGGAAACAACTTCAATCGAAGTGCATCTTCTAACACTCTGGCTATCTTGAAAGAATCACTTACCTGCATGAATAATCTCAAATGAAGATGAGGATCTTTGATAGGCATTTCACTGAATTGACCTATTGTATGAAGCATCTAAAACATCATTGGTTTCAGTTCAAATTGTTGTGCCTTGATATTGGGTCTTCTAATTCATGAATTAAGTTCATGGAATAATGCAACTGCATATTGTCTCAAGGCTCTATCCCTATCATCAGTAATAAGGATAGGATTTTGAGCATGGTTAGCTCCATTTCCTTGATTCTGGTTCTCGAAATTCATCTCTTCAGTCCTTTTTTTGAGATGCTTGTCTTTTTATCTCTCAGAAAGTTTGTTCAATTTCAGGGTCCACTAGGAGTAAGTCAATAATTCGGTCAATACTCATAAAGACCTGAAATAATAAAAAAGAACAAGTTAGTAATTAGATAGAAAAATAAATAAACCAAAATGTAAACAAATAATTTCACTAGTAATTTTTACAATTCCTGGCAATGGCGCCAAAAACTTTGAGCGATGAAAATGTGCAAGTGTACACAATCGTATTCAAGTAATAAAGTGACAAGTAATGTCGAGTACCACAATGACTGTGCTATGAAAGTATTGATGAAATATTTAATTAACAAATTGGTTAAATACAAGATAATTTTTTAGAGGGATTTTAATCTGAGTGTTCTAAACTAAATTAAACTAAGTTAAACTAAGAATAAATTATATTCCTATGAACGATTTCTAAGGGTTTAATCAATATGACATAAATGTGTCAGGTTAATTGCTTTAATTACTTAATTTCATCTAACTCATATTCATGCTTGTTACGAAATAATATTCACGGAAATCCAATACTCTGCTAACTTATGAACAACATCACTTACTAAAATTCATTCATCTCTTGAACATATCTCTATACCAATTCAACCGACTAAATCAGTTCTAATAAGTAAATGTGTTATTGCACATACATATGATATGAAAGCTCAAGAATCTCTTGAACATATCTCTATACTAATTCAACCGACTAATTAACAATCATAAGCATGTAAAGGATAATGTGAAGTAACAATCATATCTCTATGTTGAAACAATTTAATCACAACAATCCTGCAAGTTATACAAGGCTATGTATTGTTTAATACCATCACAATTCTAACCTTCAAATCCCTTAGAAGATTAGGCATGCACAAATTAAATAGTTTGTCCAATCACAATTTCAATGCGCTTAAATGATTAATTCAATATTTATATCACAAGGGTAATGCAATAATAACTTAGGCATGATAATATTTAATTAAACAGAATATCCAGGGCCTATAACAACATAAACATGAATTAAATATAAACAAACAATTAGACACAATCAAGCCAACACTTTAAGAATTTAAGTCATTTCAATTAAATAATTAGTAGCATTCATAATAGCAATCATCATAATAACAAACAAGAATCTAAAAATAAAGAAAAAGACTAGGATTAAATCCATCGATTTCTAAGAACAACTTTCGCGTTCTTCGTCGTTCTTGCTCGATTCTTCTTAGATCGAGATATCTGAACACTCAACAAAGGCTATGGAAGGCTGGAGAACTACTCTTTCTCAAGAGGGGAAATCGGCAAAGGAAAGGGGAAAACTAGGATGGAAAATCTAGAGAGAATACTAGAGAGAAAGAGAAATGTGAGTGAATTGGTGTGTTGAAGTGAGGGAATGAAGGGTGTATTTATAGGTGGAGTTGAAGAGAGGTTGTGTGGCTATATTTAGCAAATAAATATTAGCCACACACTCTCCCATGGCTGGCTACCACATATAGACTTTGACTTGTTCAAAGTTTGCTAAAAATAAGTTAGGGGTGAAAATTTAAAACTATGAAAAGTGAAAGGGTTGGAATGGAAATTTGGGAAAGTTTGAGCGTGGTTTTACAAGGTTTAATTGGTTAAAATTTTAGCTGATTAATTTCAGCACATGGATGGCACATGGCTAAATCATTTGGAGGTGGTTTGACTCTCAGTTGCATGCACATCGAGCCACTTCAGCTTAGCCTTTATAATTAATTTTTATCTAATTTAATTTGAATTAAAAATAAAATTATAAACCATAATGTAACTTCATATTGGACCGACCCTTGACTTGAAAAACATGCTTCTTAGCTTGTCATTAACTTGGTGTAAAAATTCCCTCAACGGTATAACCTGTCAGTAGTGTCTGCCGGGTCGATTTTCACCAGTTGTGCAAAACTATCGAAAAATCTAAATTCATGCTCAATATTTATAAAAATAATTAAAAATCAATAAGTCGGTAATTTTAAAAAAAGTAATTAATTTATAAATAAATTATACTTTTCGACATTAATTACTTAGAATTTGCATGAAATTAGGTTAAAAAGGGTATGAAAAAGTCTATATATTTTCATCTTTCCAGCATCCCGTCCTTACAATCCACCAATTAGATGCTCGAAAATTATAAAGAGATGTATACTAAAATACATACGTATACATAACCAACCATTGGGTCTCAACCAATCCTTTGTCTTTAGTCATTACGTTAAAGTGTATTTGGTAACTTAACTAGCCACAGTTGGCGCATCGTGCCTTGTTGGTGGTGACCCTATCATATGAGTCTTCTTAATACCTTTCTAGACTTCCTTTCCTATTAATTCATTACTTTCTAAGTAAATTTCATATCATATTCAAGCATTGATTACGTGTCCACGTATGTGCGGTGGGCATTTAGTGAGGCAAATATCACTTGGTTTGCTTATTAATCTTTAGAGTTCACCCACATACAGGGCATTACCTTACCTTGATCTTGTCTAAACATCAGGCCTCATTCTTAGCTCAAAAGAGTTTTCTCATCTTCCTTTAGTCCTATTCCCCGATGAGAGGAAAAGAGAGAAGATATTTCCCTCCTAACCTATCTTAACCCAAGACCTTTTTGGAACTTGATACACAATACATCAATCATTGGGTAGTCTTATCCAAATCTAAAAATTCCAAGGAGACTAATCAAGTGTTCATGTTAGGTTGATCACTAACTATCTTTTCCTTTTAACTTAACTGGCTCAAGGCCAACATTACCAGATTCTCTTTACTGCTGATGTAAACTTCTCATCATAAGGTTTACATCTTTATTACCTATAACAAATTTTATCCATTCTATGACAAAGGCTTTTGAGGAGAATCCTTCTTTATCAAACATACTATTTGATCATCCTAGTGTTTGCAAACTTCAAGGCATCACAGGCACACTCAAACATGTTCTCAATCTTAGTCTAGCTCTAACACTTTACACTTCTACACTTATCCTACCCATTTTAACACTAATCTTAATACTTCTACACTTCTTCAGGCGGGATGTTATAAAAGCCCTCATATTAATCTGATGATGAATTAGGGAGTAAAACGTAAAAATGGTCAAATCAGGGTATATTCTTGTGACACCAAGGGATGTATGTTGCGACCCTAAATGCAGTAGCATGATGTTGCGACTTCAATTGAGGCAATTTGTAACACCCCCATACCCGAACCAATTGTAGGGTCAAGGCATTAGATGCCACATTCGTTATCGAAGAAACCTTAAACCCTAAACCCTAAATTAATTACAATTCAATTCATCATATCATTTAAGTTGTTAGAGTCATTTTGCACTTATAAAAAAATTAAATTCATATCTAAATTTTGTATGAGCTTACAATTAGCTCATTTAATAGTCTATAGTCGATCAAGGACTAATTTATAATGTTTTAAACTATCAAACTGATGTCGCAATGTTGAGAGTTCCACGTCACAATGTTACTTACTAACCTAATCTTGTCGTGACGTAAGAAGTTTGTCGTCACGATGTGCACTCTGTTTTCATGAAATTTCTATGCTTCTATTCTTAACAGCCTAAACAATGCTTATCTACCACATTTTAGCCAATTTACCCAATATAGTATTCTCATATGCCTATTTTCAACCTTTAGCATTATATAATTGAAATATAACTCAATCAAACTTCATTAAGTATTTCCACTATAAATCTTATACACATACTTTGTTTAAACCTAAGTACATACCATAATCTATTACCAAAACATCAAAACCGTACCCTCTTCCAAGCTTTGAGATCTGATGTGATGTGATGAGATTGTATCTTCACTCTAAAGCTTCAATTCGAGCCTTTACCACCTATGCATTGAAAAATAACACGTTAAGCTTATAAAAGCTTAGTAATTACATAAAGAAATAAACTTACCATTACCTTAATTAAATTTAACTTATCAATAAGTTAAATATAACATAACGAATTTATCTAAATAATCATTAAACGTATATTCTCAGTCATAAAGTCACTACATTTTACTTGTGGATTCATTAATGATTTCACTTAACACTTTCTATTTTGCCCATAGTAGACTGAATAAAACATATAGGATATGCGAAACAATCACTAATTTTCACCCAAGTGCCACTATCAAGTACACCGTACTACCACTGTCAATTGCATCGAAGTGCTACTTTCAATTGCATTGAAGTGCCACTTTTAATTTGCGCGCTAAAAGTTTCCTAATGGCATGCCATCTATATCCTACTAGTTTACATCTTGCCTACTTGGGAAATATATCAATATTAGCCTTACTTTTACATTTCAGAACAAAACTTATATACTTTTGCATTCTTTTCAATTTAGTTCTTATTATAAAATTTCAATAAACGCTATAGTAGTGAATCTTTGATGCATGAAATATATAACACACTGACTCATAATATTCCATATTCACTATCAAAGTATTGCTATATTTCTATTATCACTTTTACACATCTGCAACTTAGTCCTTAATTTCCTAAAATTCAATATTCATTAAGATGTGGCATTGAAATTTACTACCATAAACACATCATTAAAACCCTCTCTTAATTCTTTATTGCACAAATCAAATTTTGGTCACTTTGTGATCGTCACCAAACTGCAAACATCTGGATAGAAAATATTGCAGCAAAAGATATGAAAATGAAATAGCGGTGTTCGCAAGCGTACAAGTCAAATTGTAATATAGGAAAGAATGTTACAAAGAAACACTTTGAGAAGCATTCTGAGGATCATACCTAAGGAAGATTGAATTAAACTTAAATTAATTTTCTACACTAATAGAGCTAAATAGTACATACTAATCTAAAATTATATTATGAATAACCAAATTAAAAGTGATTAACCAAAATAACATAAATCATCTAAAATTAAGACAACCAAATAACAGTCAAAATTAATTCCAATTTAAACAGAAAGAAGATTAACTCACTTCAATATTCCTAATTAACTTTAGAACTCAGGTGTCGAAACCATTATTTTTGAAAAAAAGTCCCAACTTATATTTTAAAATCGAAAATGGAGTCGCCACCAATCTTTTTTACTTTGTCTGATTGGATCACCTTAAAATATTTTAGATTCATTTGAACAAACGTTTTGGTCTTCAAAATCCAGAAAATAAGTTCGAGAATCGGTTACGCATGAGGAAGGATTATCTCCCTCACACGCTCAAAATTGGTACCTAGTCGATTATTTAACGCCTTAATTGTTGAAAATTGGAGAACTCAAGTAAAATTTAAAATGTGATCCATAAATACATGAATGAAATATTTTAATGTCATTAAAAATCGTATTTTGTGGAAGAAGCTCATTTATTTTGAATGAATCAAGAAAAATCATGTTCAGTAAGTTAGGGCACAATATTTTCGAATCATCAAAAAGAACATTATTGATTTAAAATAGGATACTCAATTATTTAGGTTCAGAGAAAAAAAAATACCCAGTACGTTTGAGTATAATTTCTCGAATTCCCTAAATAAAAGAACATCGAACATTTATTGATGTTAAATAGGATACTCGACTATTTATGTTCAAAGAAAAATTATACCCAGTACGTTTGAGCACAATTTTTTAAATTCCCTAAATAAAAGAACATTGCCTTTTTTTAAACAATTTATGTATTTAAAAAAACAATATACAATTTAATTTCATAAAATATTTTTACAAATTATGAATAAATATTTACTTAATTTATAATTTAAAAAAGTGCAAGATAACATGAATATATATATGCATGGAATACAATAAATGGATACAATTAAATTTAAATTTCAAAAATATAAATTAAATTAAAAAATGGTAGTGAAAATTAATTATCAAAATGAATAAAATAATGTAAATAAATAAAAATATTCAATTGGAAATACAAAAAATAAAAGCGAGAGGTTTTAGAAAAAAAAAAAGGGCAAATTTTAAAAAAAGAAAAAAATCTTTAAGGTCGAATTAAAATGAAAATAAGATTTAGTGTGAAATATATAAAAAAAATGGAAGATTCGAGGCTCAATTCCAAAATTTTGGAAAGATCAGGGACCACAAGGGCAAATTACACAAACACTGACACGTGTCAGTCCCATGGGCCACTAGTCAGAGGATTGAAACATGCACGTTGTAAAATTTTAGGACAAAATTAAAATAAATAAAAAAGACTAAAATGACAGAATTAAAAAACATAAAACGCAGAAGGATCAAACTCGCAAATACCGAAAACACGTCGATCCTAAGGGTACTTGGGTCGGATCCGAGTCATGTGTGCCAAAACAGCGTTGTTTAGGGCTATGGAGGGAAGCCCAAAACGACGCCGTTTCTGGAGCCTTTACAAACCAATTTTTTTTTAAAATCCCTCATTTTCCTTCTCATTTTAGAAAAAACCCTCCAATCCTCTCTTTTTTCTCTCTAAAACCTCCCCTTATTCGATCTTAGGGCCATCGTGCTGTCCGTCACCACCACCGTACCCGATGGTTAAAAAATCCCAAAAAAGGGGCTTTGCTCAATTTTTTATCCCCAATACGGGTCTAGGGTTAAAACTCCCTAAATCAAAATCAAATCCCTAAAAAAGCGCAAAATTTATTCGATTTTTAGGGTTTTCGAAAGGGGAAACCATTTTTTTATTTTTCGAAGCCTCCACACGACCATTAATTGGTTTGAAGTGGTTCTCGAACAACCACCACGGCGGCGGTGGTGTCCGAACGACAACCAAGTAAACTGCATCCCTTTTCTCTCTTTATTTTGTATTTTTATCTGCTATATTTCGAAACAAAAGAAGAAAAATAAAATACAAAATGAGAATATATGTGCAGCAATTTGACAGTATACATCAAGAATTTGGGTTCTTTTTTTTGTATTTCTGATATTGGGGTGTTCATAAAAAATGAAATGGATTACATTGTGGCTTTTATAGCCAGATTACAAATCATTGTGTTTTGTTTTTTTCTATTTGTCTTTGGTCTTTGCTTCTTTTTCCTTCTCTACGTGTGCAGGTTTGATGATGGTGGTAGACAATGGCAGAGGCGTAGGGTGTCAAAAGCCTCGAGAACGCACGGCTGACATGGCGAGGAGATGGGTGAGCGATGGCAAAGGAATACCTAGCAACTAGGGTTTCCAAAATGTGTTTAGTGTTAGGCTTATTAGGCTTGGTTTGAGTTTGGGTCTTAGGGTTTGTATTTGGGTCAAGTGTTTGGGTTTGGTAGTTTGGTTTTGGGTATAATTTGGGTTTGGGTTTTTGGGTATTTTTAATTGGGTTTGTAAATGGACTTTTTTTTTTACTTAATTTTTGGTATTTTATTTGGATTTATTTTGTTACCTTGGGCCAAACAAAATTAGGGTCCAATAGCTAACCCTCTTTGCCTATTATCGTTTAACGGGGATAGAGCAAAGACTAAAAAGAGGACCAATTTTGTTCAGTCGCACTGAATTTGGCTTCTTTGGTGCTTTTCTTCTTCAAGTAACCTATTGCTTCATTGGTCACTCCACTTCATTATATTTGCTTCTCGTAGCTTCACTCCATTCCACTGTAACTTTAGGGAGATTAAGATTCACTATTTGTTTTGTTCAGCCCTTCTGCGATTTTAAGGGTATTGGAGTTGTGTGTGTGACTTCAACTTGCCCCTCTAAATTAGGGGTAAAAGACTAGATGACTTCAATCTACCCCTCTATATTAGGGGTAAAAGATTGGATGGCTTTAATCTGCCCCTAATGGATTAAGGGTAAAAGATTGGATGGCTTCAATCTGCCTTTTTGGATTAGTGGTAAAAGACTGGATGGCTTTAATCTGCCTCTTTGGATTAGTGGTAAAAGACTGGATGGTTTCAATCTGCCCCTACTGGATTAGGGGTAAAAGATTGGATGATTTCAATCTGCCCCTTTGAATTAAGGGTAAAAGACTGAATGGTTTCAATCTGCCCTTATTGGATTAGGGGTAAAAGATTGGATGACTTTAATCTGCCCTTATTAGATTAGGGTTAAAAGATTAGATGGCTTCAATCTGGCTTACTAGATTAAGGGTAAAAGATTGGATGGCTTCAATCTGCCCTTACTGGATTAAGGGTAAAAGATTAGGTAGCTTTAATCTGCCCCATTGAATTAGGGGTAAAATATTAGATGGCTTCAATCTGCCCCTACTAGATTAGGGGTAAAAGATTGGATGGTTTTAATTTGCTCATACTGGATTAGGGATAAAAGATTGGATGACTTTAATCTGCCTTTACTAGATTAGGGGTAAAAGACTAGATGACTTCAATCTGCCCCTATTGGATTTGAGGTAAGACTGGATGGCTTCAATCTACCCCTACTGGATTAGGGGTAAAAGACGGGATGGTGATGTAACTTCAGTCCATTCCACTGTAATCTTAGGGACATTGAGATCTGCTACTGTAGTTTTAATTCGCTTCACTATAACTTCAAGAAGATAGGATTTGGTGTTGAAGCTTTAATCCGTTCCACTGTAATCTCAAGGACATTGAGATCTACTTCGTTATTTTAATCCAACCCATTACAACTCAAGGGTAAAGGATTTGATGTTGCTCGGTCCATTGTGCCATTTTGTGGGGAATCAAAATTGTAAAACACGCTTCTATGAACCTCTATGCAGGCAAAATCATTAGGATCCCATGATCAGAATGAGTCAAATGCTCCTAACTAAATGAATACACATGATGAACGTCAGATTGAATTTTTTTTTGGTCCATGGATTGACATTGTTTGTCATTTGTCCAAGTTCTATCACTGGTGTGCTACCTTATCTTCTTCTAGGTCTACAATGAGGCTTGGCAGAGTAGTCTTAGTTCGAACTACTTATTTCAAGTTTAGCTCTCTTAACTAGTGGTCTTGTTTCAGGTCGTTGTACCGTTTAGGAATTTTTCAGAGTGATATGAATTGATCCTTGTGCCTTATAACATCAGTCCATTTCCCGTTATTGTAATGCAAAAATGTTAGAACAAGATTGTGAAAGAATAAGGTCGAATTTCATTGAAGACAGTTCAAAAAAAAGAATTGAAAATGGCACACATTTGTCTAAGAAAATTGCCAAGTATAATGAAAAAAACCAATATTAGGTGCCCCATATATCAAAGTATGAGCTTCTCTGAGTCGATTTGATGAGGATCAATCTGAGCCCGATACGTGTCCATGAGACCTGGAGTGCTTTATCGATGCCCCAAGATGTAAAGTTTCTCCGTCTTGTTACGTTTGAAGGAAACGATGATTTCAAGTCCATTCTTTGCTCCAAATTTGAATCGCCCTTTTCGGGTTTTTAACTCAAAATCCCTTTGGTTTTAAGAAGCCCTGTGCGAGTTTTCATCTTGAACTCTCCTTTGCTTTCTTTTTTCTTTTTCTTTTCGTCCTTTTTCTCTTTTTTCTTTTTTCTTTCTTTTTCCTTTTTCTTTTCTTTTCTTTTTTTTTGGTGAAATACTTTTTTACCGAATATGAGTTCACAGGGTTGGGCAATCTTCGCTGTCCATCTTGGTCAAGATCAAAGCTTCTTCGGATAAGGCTTTCTTTAACGCATAAGGCCCTTCTTAATTTGACAATCATTTTCCTTGGAAATCCTTTTGTAGGCAAGATCATTTTCAAAACCAGAGCTCCCTTGTGGAATTCTATAGAGCGGATCCTTCTTTGTCATAAGCTCGTGTCATTCATTTTTGGTACATTTGATCATAACGAATAGTTTTTAGCATCTTTTCTTCAATCAAGTTTAACTGACATCATCTAGATTGGATCAATTTTGCTTAATTAGTTCTAACAAAATTCGGAGGAATCTCGATTCCAATGGGTAGGACTGCTTCCATTCCATAAACCACTGAGAAAGGTGTTGCCTTGGTGAATGCTCTGATAGAGGTTTGATAGGCATCGAGGGCAAAAAGTGAAGTCAATTTTCCAAAGGATCTTCTTAATTTTCTCATTGGCGAATATGCCCCAATGACGTTCATGCCTCACATAGAAAAAAGACATGACGTGAAGAGGTGGATGAGATACATCTATTTTTAAGATGCCCTTTACGAGTTTTCATCTTGACTTTTTTTTCTCTCTTTTTTTTTGGGTTTCAAGATGTCCCTTTGCGGGTTTTCATCTCGACCCTTTTCGTTTTTGTTTTTTTATCTCTTTTTTTTCACATCAAGTGATCGCATCTGAAACATCATAGTGATTGTGCAAGCGTACACACGTCAATGTAAGTATAGTTAATAGAGAATTTTATCGGATATCAATCCCATGAGGAAATGGGTTCTTGATGTTAATTGTCGGAGCAATTAATACTAACAATGAGTAAAATGTGAGTAAGGATGTCAGTGCAATTACGTTAGATCTACACACTAAAATAGTTAATATTGTCAATGTAATAAGAATTAAATGTCAAAGGTTAAATGTCAATGTACTGAAAGTAAATCAAATGTGTTGAGTGCTGAGTGCTGAATATTTAAATGCATGAAATGTAAAACTGATCAAGTGTAAAAGGGTAGGAATGGTTCACTAATTCTGCAAAGTTGCACTGCTGAATGTGTCGACAAGGTAAAGTTTAGATGAATTGTTACAGTAATAAATCTCTCTTGAGTTCTTACCAACAATAGCTCTCTATTTAATCCAGACTTAAATACCCACAATCACTCCACCTCTTAGTGTGAGCAATGTTGCGCATCCAAGAAAAAGTGATTGGAATCTTTCCAATACCAAGCAGCTCTTGCCTAACTTACATGTTAACCTAACTTGTCACCGCATCTCTTGATATCGGTAGACTGCAATTTCACTCTCGTGTTTAAAGCGGTTAGTTCCAAGAACAAATAGATAAGCAGTATTAAATAAGAGTCAAGATAATCTAACACCAAAAGATACTCTCATATTCATTTAATGTCATTAGAATTCATCATTGTTAAAAGAAAAATTAAAGAGTACAATCGAAGCTTACTATCTCTAGATTACTAAGACTACTCCTTAATCATTCCTCTTGCCTAGCACAAAGCACCTTTCGTCAGAAGTTGTTGCAGACTTGCTTCATCAACTTCCCAATTCCCAGCTCAAATCTCAAAATCACACAGAATTTGTAGAATTTAATCCCTTAGCTCTTGATGAATTCTTCATTCTTTGTTCTTCTATTTATAGCCTTCAAAATGTTGTAGGGTTCAGCCTTCATTCCTAGATCCAGGTTTAGATTTTGCAGCTATCAAAGTTAGTTAGAGTATAGTTGTGCTCTCACGCAGATTTAATGTTCTCTTCAGAGATCTGCAAGATGTCGCTGCACTGTAGGGAGCAATCTCATATCGTAATTACGGCGACATTTGTGATGTTCCTGCGCTGGTGCTTCCAGATGTAATTTTAGCTTAAGTTTACTCATTCGAGGTCAGGTTCTATGTGACGACATCTCTGTCGCAATTCTAAGCTGATCTTGTGGCTGCATTCTTTCAATATTAATCTTCTGGGCTGAGTTCCTGCGTTAACAATTCTAAGGCGTAATATATCTGCTACTTGCATCAACATTAGTACAAAAATAGATGAAAAACAACAAGAATTTAAACTAACCAGCAATGAGTTGAAAAATACAAAAACTAAGTATAAAATGCTTAATATGCATGCTAACTTTGGTATAAAAGAGACAATTAAAACACTAATTTAGAGAGAAAAAAATGTCATTTGTAATACCATCATCAAGCCTCATTCTTCGCAATTGAACCAGATTGCATTCTCCCTTTGTGAGAGCCTGTGTGTCATGACATCATTTCTTTAAACCCATCATGCTTTAGATAAGATCATGTTAAGACCTTTGAACTCTTGGAGCAACTCAACAAGATCTTTCCTTGTTTCCGCAGAGATGGTTGTCCCAATTTTTATTTTTTTTCTCGTCTTTGTTCATTAAGCTTATAACTTCCACTAACTCTTTATGAGGTAAGATCTATTTTTCCTCTTATTCCATCATTCTTAACTCGGAAGAAAAGTTACAACCTTAATCATCTTTAAAGTCCTAAAATTCCTCTAAACACATATATTGCTCAAAATGAGGCTTTAAGTCAGTATCAGCGTCACTCATGTCATTGATATCTAAAGGCCTATCAAATGGGTAAAAGGAATCTAAAGAACAAATAAATTTAAGAATGGTTGATTTTATGGTATGAGTATGACTATATATATATATAAATGTTTGTCAAATTGGACAAGAACGAATGTATTTGAATGATTAATTGTGTAAATTGAGTGCAAACAAAAAGTTTGTTAAATTGGATAAGAATGAAAAAAAACTAGTGAGATATTTGCCAAATAGGATAGAAAATGTAATTTTCATTAAAGATAACTGATAATGATATAACTGATAATGATCATGTGCCCTTTACAAAGCAATCCTATTGCTCTTGGACTCAAAGGAATAGGTACTTTATGAACATACTCCGAAGAAATCGTAAAGGCTACAGGGAGTTCCTCTACAATCCAGTTGCTTAGAATGCTTCTTGGGACGTATGGACGAATTTTCGACAAGCTTCCTTCGTCGTCTTCTTCTTCAAATATAGAATTGATGTTTAAATTTCTTATTATTCCTTCGGTCTCGACTACCTTTCCTTTACTACCGCATTTATTCCATGATCAAGATGATTGCGTAAAGGATTTTCGACTATATTAGATCTTGATGTTTCATCAAACCTTAGGACTCCTACCTTAATGAGCCTCTCGACTAGCTTCTTGAAGGTAATGCAATTCTCAATTAAGCGTCCGGCTGCTCCTGTATGGTAATCGCATTGAGTATTTGTGTCGTACTAATTTTGGAACGAGGGTTCCATTGGCTTTGAATAGTGCAAGGACACTACATGTTCATTCTATAGTCTTTGGTAAAGCTCATTGTATATCATTGGGATGGGAGTGTATTAAGTTCTTTCAGTATTCAACCTTAAGCCTGATTCTCGCTTTGGAGTGTTTTGGTAATTTTTCATTGGGCCTTTTGGCTGTGTCATCATGATCGGCTTTGCATAATTCGGCCTATACATGCCCATATTGTTTACTTCAGTGTCCTTTCCTTTGGGAGCAAGCCTCTTGGTGCTTTCTCCAGCATCGTTTTCCTACTTTTAATTGTGCTCTCGATAATTTCTCCAAACATGACAATATCGGAGAAACTCTTGGTAGCATTCCCTAGCAAATGATTGATGTATGATGCATTTAGGGTGTTAACAAATAGCATAGTTATTTCTTTTTCGATCAGTGGTGGCTGCACTTGAGTTGCTGCGTCCCTCCATCTTTGGGCAAACTGTCTGAAGCTTTCACTTGGCTTCTTTTCCATATTTTGCAACGTGATTCTATCGAGGGCTAAGTCTTTCCATGAACTGATTTTTGTACTACTGAGCTGATTGTACCATCTAGCAGCAAATCCTACCAAACTGTCTTAGAAACAGTGAATCAGTAGTTGGTCATTATGGACTTGTCCTATCATTTTCCTACAAAACATGGTGATATGTGCCCCAGGCAACTCGCCCCATTGTACTTCTCAAATTCTAGAGCTTTGAATTTGGGAGGAAGTACCAGGTTTGGGACCAAAGTTAACTTTTTAGTGTCCATCCCATAAAAGGTTTTGGCTCCTTGCATCGCTTGAATTTTTTCTTCCAAGAGTTTGTATCGTTCTTCCATTTGTCTGGGAAGATCCATTCTCGCCATTTCATTGAAGTCAGGGATGTCAGGGTTCACGATGTTATCTCTTGGGTTGGATCCTAATCCCATTAGACAAGTGATTGGCCCTGAAGCACTAACAGGGAGTTGCTGTGTTCTTATGGTAACAGGAGCCCCTTGTGAGTATGTTTCTAGTGGTACTTGGTTGTATGGAGGTGTATAGCCTGGGAGGTTAATAAGATCCTCTTCTTTTTTCATAATATTTATTGCGGGACTTTTTCCCTTATCAGCCCCTTCTTTTATCATTTGGGTTAACTGGCTTATCATGTCTCTTTGTGCCTCGATAATCATGTCTCTTTGTGCCTCGATAATCATGTCTTTCATGTCTTGTTGCATTCTTGTCATTTGGTCTTATGTTTGATCTTGTATAACCCTTTGAATTTTTTTAAGCCTTTCTATCCTTTGATTCATGGCTTTAGTTTTACTGCGGGTATTATAACGATGTGAGTTCTCAATGGTTTCTGATGTAGATGTTGCAATTTTAATTAGTTAGGGACATTTTCTTGGAATTAGATGCATGTTAATAAAATGTGATGCTTATGAATGCATGTATGCATATAAAGGTATTTATTCTTAGTTCAATTCTGTTAGAACAACTTTACTAGAAAACAAATTTCTTTACATAAGGCAGATACGTATATGGTCATGCCTTAGTGCTCAAAGCCTTAATCTTCGTAGGGAATCCATCTAATCTCGCCTTGGTTTGACTCCGATTTTTGGTTCAAAATGTCAGTTTGAATAGTTAAAGCCTGCAAGTGATTAGTCACTTCTCGTGCTTGGGTCAAAGTTTTGTTTATTACATGGTTTTTGTCTCTGACCTACTCGTCTGATAAAACGTCAGTTTCACTTTATCGCCCCTTCTTTGACCATATAGGCACGGCCATATTATCTTCTACCTTATCAAGAAACTTGTTTTCTTATGACCAGTTCTCTATTTAGTAATCGAGCTTAAATCAATACCCTTCTTTGTTTGAGGATGTAATGCAAGCAAAAAGCAAAAAAAAAAACAAGTCAGTACAATCATTATCAATTTTAATAACAAAGTACAGATATAAAACAAGGAACCTATGCATTTGTCTTAGGAAATTGCTAATAGTTCGATGTAGTTCTATCTTAAGGCAAGCACTTAGGGCTCATTATATGTGGTTTAAGTTTTAGAGTAAAGGTACCCAAACCAGCCGAGTCTTCAATCTTCACCCATTATAGGCTCATACGGATAAGTTCGATTTAGGGGGACACATTTCTCATATGTTTGCACGGAAGTGAAAACTTCACAAAAACATAGGTACGGATGAAATCCCGAAAGCGATTCACTATCCTACATAGAGGTGAAAACCTCACGAGGAAATAGCTTTACACTTTCACTTAAAGGGTTTAGTCACATATGCAAATGAATGCGAACCTATACTAGCAACATTAACACAATATTATCATGGCATCACATAAAAAAATACAAAGGATCGCATATTAAAATAAACTGAGCTTTTAAAATTTTTAACAAAAAGACCCGAAAATAATCGACTTTTGGCTTAACTCTCTTATTGGTTCTCAGTGGAGTCGTCAAGCTGTCGAAACCATTAGTTTTGAAAAAGAGTCCCAACTTATATTTTAAAATCGAAAATGGAGTCGCCACCGATCTTTTTTACTTGGTGTGATTGGATCACCTTAAAATATTTTAGATTCATTTTAACAAACGTTTTGGTATTCAAATCCATAAAATAAGTTCGGGAGGCGGTTACATGTAAGGAAGGATAATCACCCTCACACACCCAAAATTGGTACCTAGTCGATTATTTAACGCCTTAATTGTTGAAAATTGGAGAACTCAAGTAAAATTTAAAATGCGATCCATAAATATACGAATAAGATGTTCTAATGTCATTAAAAAATTATGTTTTGTGGAAGAAGCTCATTTATTTTGAATGAATTTAGAAAAATCATGTCCAGTAAGTTAGGGCACAACATTTTTAAGTCTTCGAAAATATAAAACATTTATTGAAAATATAAAACATTTATTGATTTAAAATAGGATACTCGATTATTTAGGTTCAAAGAAAAAAATCATACCTAGTAATTTGAGCACAATTTCTCGAATTCCCTAAATAAAAGAACATCAAACATTTATTGATTTAAATAGGATACTCGATTATTTAGGTTCAAAGAAAAAATCATAATCAGTACATTTGAACATAATTTCTCGAATTCCCTAAATGAAAGAACATTGTTGTTTTTTTAAACAATTTATATATTTAAAAAACAATATACAATTTAATTTGTTAAAATATTTTTACAAAGTATGAATAAATATTTACTTAATTTATAATTTAAAAAAGGCAAGATAACATGAATATATATGCATGGAATACATTAAATGGAACAATTAAATTTAAATTGCAAAAATATAAATTAAATTAAAAAATGATAATGAAAATTAATTATAAAAATGAATAAAATAATGTAAATAAATAAATAAAAATATTAAATTGGAAATACATAAAATAAAAGGGGAAGATTTTAGAAAAAAAAAAAAAAAGAATAAAAGGGCAAATTTTAAAAAAAGAAAAAAATTGAGGGTCGAATTAAAATGAAAATAAGATTTAGAGTGAAATATATAAAAAAAAGGGAAGGTTCGGGGCTCAATTCCAAAATTTAGGAAAGATTAGGGACCACATGGGCCAATTACCCAAACACTGACACGTGTCAGTCCCATGGGCCACTGGTCAGAGGATTGAAACATGAATTGTGTAAAATTTCAAGACAAAATTAAAATAAATAAAAAAGATTAAAAAAATGAAAGAATTAAAAAACATAAAATGCAGAAGGACCAAACTCGTAAACCCCTTTTCTCGAAAACACACGGATCCTAAGGGTACTTTGGTCAGATCCGGGTCATGTGTGCCAAAATGGCGTCGTTTAGGGCTATAGAGGGAAGCCCAAAACGGTGCCATTTCTAAAGGCTTTATAAACCTTTTTTTTTAAATCCCTCATTTTCCCTTCTCATTTTAGAAAATAACCTTCAATCCTATCTTTTTTTCTCTCCAAAACCTCCCCTCATTCGATCTTAAGGCCACCGTGTCGTCTATCACTGCCACCAATCATCGACGATGATGACCACCGTACCCAATGGTCAAAAATCCCAAAAAAGGGGCTTTTGCTCCATTTTTTATCTTTAACGTAGATCTAGTGTTAAAACTCCTTAAATCGGAATCAAATCCCAAGAAAAGCCCAAAATTTGTTCGATTCTTTAGGGTTTTCGAAAGGGGAAACCATTTTTTTGAAGCCCCCACACGACCATTAGTTGGTCCAAAGGGGTTCTCAAACAGCCAACACTACAGCGACAGTGTCCAAACAACAACTGAGTAACCTCCTTCCCCTTTCTCTCTTTATTTTGTATTTTTATCTACTATATTTCGAAACAAAAGAAGAAAAATAAAATACATAATAAGAATATATGTGCAACAATTTGACGGTATACCTCAACAATCGTTTCTTTTTTTTGTATTTATGATATTGGGGTGTTCATAAAAAATGAAATGGATTAAATTGTGGCTTTTATAGCCAGATTACAAATCATTGTGTTTTATTTTTTTTTTCTATTTGTCTTTGGACTTTGCTTCTTTTTCCTTCTTTGCATGTGTAGGTCAGACGGTGATGCAGATGGTGGTAGAGGCATAAGGTGTCAGAAGCCTCGAGAATGCATGGTTGATGTGGCGAGGAGATAGGTGCGCGACGGTAGAGGAATCCCTAGCTACTAGGGTTTCTAAAATGTGTTAGTGTTGAGCTTATTGGGTTTGGTTTGAGTTTGGGTCTTAGGGTTTGTATTTGGGTCAAGTGTTTGGGTTTGGTGGTTTGGTTTTGGGTATAGTTTGGGTTTGGTGGTTTGGCTTTGGGTATAGTTTGGGTTTGGGTTTGGGTTTGGGTTTTGTGAATGGGTTTTTGGGTATTTGTAATTGGGTTTGTAAATGGACTTTTTGTTTTTTAATTAATTTTTGGTATTTTATTTGGATTTATTTTGTTGCCTTGGCCTAGACAAAATTGGGCTCCAACATCAGGTTTTATCGAATTAACTATTAATTAACAAGTTATTAACTTTTGGCCTAAAACTAATCAACTAATAGACCAATACACACTTATCTCTCAACCTCACTTTCTTGACAAGGATAAATTATTATTTACTCGGTGAACTTATCTCTCAATCTCGTTTATCCTAAATTACTGCTTAGGATCATCATTTCTTAGGGTTTAATCGCACATAATTTAAACAAACTAACTCGGATTTAAATCCTAATTCATCCGTTAATTAGTCACACATTCGTTATTTAATCTCTGCTTCCTTTTTTTTTTTTGCAGTCAATTGAGTACTCGAACTATCAAAATGTATCAAAAAAGTTTTTTGGTTGTTAACTTTAACAATTTATTGTTAAAGTTAATTGCCTCTAATTTTTTCAATTAAAGTCATTTAGTGTCACAATCATGGCGTGATATGTGACAAAAATTATAAAAATTAAAAATCAATAAAATTTATAAATATTATTAAATTTTAATTAAAAATATAAAAATTAGAAAAAGAATAGAAAAAACTATAAAAATGATAAAAAAATTATAAATTTTGTAAAATTTTATAAAATCATAAAAAAAAATTTAAATGCATTAAAAAAGTCCTTTAACCATTAACTTTAATTGTTGGTCGTTAAAGTTAACGGCCCCTAGTTTTTCAATTAAAGTCATCACATGTCGAAAGACAACGTGACATGCGACGAAAAATGATAAAAAAATAAAAATTATAAAATGCTTCTTTTGGTTCGATAATTTTGTATAATTGTTTTTACAAATTTTATATTTCTATACATTTTTATAATTTTCTTACGACTTTATAAAATTTTATAATTTCTTTTCTATATTTCTATATATTTTTATTTTTTTATGATTTTTATAAAATTTTACAATTTTTATAATTTTTTTTACAATTTTTATATTTTTTTAAATTTTTAATATTTATTTATTAAAATTTGATAATTTATAAAAAAATTTATTGAGTTTTTATTTTTTATCATTTTTTGTCTTATGTCACGCAGTGGTTGTGACATATGGTGGCTTAACTGAAAAAAATTAGGGGCGATTAACTTTAACGGTCAAAGGGTCTTTTTGATATATTTTGATAGTTCAAGTACCCAATTGAGTGAAAAAAAAGCATGTGCATATTTTGAAAATGTTTGAGGGCATTTTTTTATGCATTTTGAATGTTTTAGTACCCAATTGAGTGCAAAAACAAAGACAAGGAATGGGTCGGTCAGTCCTTCCACTATGCAATTTTCGGAGGAAAGTGGAGTCCTATACGCCTTTCTCGTTTGGGACAGGCTATCTCCCACTTGTTCTTCATTGATGATTTAGTCATCTTCAGTAAACCAGATCTCAAGCATGGCAAGATACTCAAAGATTTAATGGAAAACTTTTGTGAGTACTCTGGTCATAAAATAAATACTAGGGAGACAAACATTTTTTCTCTAAAGGAGTAGATGATAATACTGCGGATTTGATTAGCAACTCTTTTGGATTTCAAAAAGCGGAAATTCTTGGACATAATTTAGGAGTTCCACTTTTTCATCAGAGAGTTATGAAGAGCACTTTGTACTTTGTCGTTGAAAAGGTTCGAAAAAAGTTACAGAGTTGGGATGCGAGGAAACTCTCCATTGCAGGCCGAGTGACCTTAGCTCAATCTGTTCTACTATCCATTCCTAGTTATTTCATGCAGTCCATGTTGGTACCTAGGAATATTAGAGATGAAATTGAGAGCTTGGTGAAACAATTTGTACTCTCGTCCTTGGCATTTATGCTCTTATTTTACTAAGAGACATAATGGTGAGTGCAGAAAGAAGGTAGGTGCATGTTTCATATGTGGCTCTCATCAGCATTTCTTCAATGATTGTCCACAACCTCCTACAACTTCATTTGACCAGAGTCAGATTTCGGCATCAGTACGGGTGTTCATTCGGTTAACCGACCAGAACTACCATTAATCGAATTAATCGACCCCTTTAAATATTTAATCGTTAATCGAATTGAATTTTTTTCAAAAAAATTTAACCGAACCAAAATTTTTTGATTAATTCGATCAGTTAACTGTATTAACTGAAAATTACATAATTTTTATTTTTTGTTAAAATAAGTATAAAAAATTACCCGAATTAATCGAATTACACGAATTAAAAAATTAATCGAATTAAAGTAGTGAATCACTGCATAATTAAAAACACTACATAAGTCTTGAAATTAACACATAATTGAAATTGTTAGAATTGGGTGACTAGAATTCTTGTTAAAATCAAATTCAGTGGTAAAATAAAATAAAAGTAAATTTCAAATGAACTAGACTTCTTTTATTTTATTTTAATTAAAATAGGTCATCTATTTTATTTTAATTAGAATAAGGTGTTTTAACCTTACTATGTTACTTCTAGTAGTAGTTGATTGGAATAAGGTTTTTCAACCTATAAATAGGTGTAGTCATCTCCTCTTGTAATTATTCAATTTTTGACATTAGCAAACCTTCTTCTCCTCTACCCGTAGTTTTTTCTCGAAAGGGTTTCCACGTAAAATCTGTGTGTGTGTTTTTTCCCCTTTTTTGTGATATTTCTTCATTGTCGACATTTAATTTTATCAAATTGGCATCAGAGCTTTCCGAGTTACTATTCTCAATCACGATAATGGCGACATTGAAGTATGATATTTCGCTGTTGGATCGTAACACTAGATTCGCGTTGTGGCAGGTAAAGATGCAGGTAGTTCTTGCGCAAATGGATTTGGAGGATGCCCTGTTAGGGTTGGATAAGATGCCTTCAAATTTGACGGATGAAGAGAAGAAGCATAAAGATCGGAAGGCTTTAACGCAACTACAGCTGCATCAGTCGAATGAAATTTTACAATATGTGTTAAAGGAGAAGCCTGCTGCTGCATTATGGGTAAAATTGCAGCAGTTATGTATGTCGAAAACCCTAACCAGTAAATTGCATATGGAGCAACGTTTGTATTCTCATCGTTTAGAGAAGGTGCGTCTGTGCACGAACACTTGAATTTGTTTAAAGAAATTGTCTCAGATTTGAAGGTCATGGAGGTTTAGTATGATAAAGAGGATTTAGGGTTAATTCTCCTTTGTTCGTTACCACCGTCGTATTCAACCTTTAGAGATACAATTTTGTATAGCTGTGAATCTCTCACAGTTGATGAAGTCTATGATTCCTTAGCCTCGTATGACAAGATGAAGCATCTTGTGGCTGGATCTGACTCTTAAGGAGAGGGTCTCATTGTTCGTGGAAGACAAGATCGAAAAAGTGATGATAATCGTGGGAGGACATAGGAACAAAATCCCCGTAGTAAATCTAAAGGTAGATTGAGACCTTCGAACAGAGGTAAAACTTGTAACTTCTGCAAGTAGAAAGGGCACATTAAGAAAGAGTGCTACAAGTTACAAAATAAGATCAAAAGGGAGAAAGAGAATCAAAAGTAAAAACAACCAGAACAATCTGGTAAAGCTGATGTAGTAAAAGACTACAGTGATGGTGAACTCCTAGTTGCTTCTGTTAACAATTCTAAAGTGAGCGAGGAATGGATCCTCGATTCTGGTTACACCTTCCATATGAGTCTCAATCGGGATTGGTTTACAACGTATGAAGTTGTGTTTGAAGGTGTTATTTTGATGGG
The DNA here is from genome assembly GCA_039519145.1 of Kokia cookei. Classification (NCBI taxonomy): domain Eukaryota; kingdom Viridiplantae; phylum Streptophyta; class Magnoliopsida; order Malvales; family Malvaceae; genus Kokia; species Kokia cookei. The sequence continues at coordinate 14,472,378 of CM076901.1, forward strand.
AAATAATGCTTCATGTAAAATCGCAAGTGTTGGCACAATCAAAATAAAGATGTTTGATGGGGTCGTTAGAACTTTTAGTGGTGTGCGACATGTACCAGGAATTTGATTTCGTTGAGTACTCTTTATTCAAAAGGACATAGGTACACAACTGGAAGTGGGGTTCTAAAGATTTGTAAGGGTTCCCTCGTTATGATGAAAGGGCATAGAAAGACTGCCAAATTATATGTTTTGCAAGGTTCAACTATTACTGTTAATGCTGCAGTCACTTTCTCTTCCTTGTCAGATGATGATATCACTAGACTTTGGCATGCATCTAAGGCATATGAGTAAAAAAACATGGCAGAATTGAGTAAAAGAGGACTTCTTGATAGGCAAGGCATTAGCAAACTAAAGTTTTATGAGCATTGCGTTTTTGGGAAGCAAAAGAGATTTCGATTCACTAGAGGAATCCATAACACGAAGGGAACATTGGATTATATTCATTCTGATGTTTGGGGACCATCTAGAGTACCTTTGAGAGGTGGAGCTAATTATATGCTAGCTCTTATTGATGATTTTTCCAGAAAAGTTTGGACATTCTTTTTGAAGCAGAAAAGTGATATGTTTTTCGCATTCATGTCTTGGAAAACTATGGTTGAAAATAGACAGGAAAACAAATAACACCTTCGCACAGATAATGGCTTGGAGTTTTTTTTCTGATGAGTTTAATGAATTTTGCAAATCAGAAGGGATCGTGAGACATTTGACAATTCGTCATACTCCACAGCAAAACGACGTTGCAGAACGAATTAACAGAATGATCATGGAGAAGGTTTGATGTATGTTATCGAATGCTAAATTACCGAAGTCGTTTTGGGTTGAAGCAGCCTCTACTGCATGTTTTCTGATCAACAGATCTCTATCAGTTTCCATTGAGAAAAAGACTCCATAAGAGATATGGTCTGGTAAGCGTGTTGATTATTCTAATATAAAGATTGTTGGGTGTCCTGCATATGCTCATGTTGATAATGGAAAATTGGAACCAAGATCCATTAAATGTGTTTTTCTTGGTTTTAAAGCTGGTGTAAAAGGGTATAAGTTATGGTGTCCTGAAAATAAAAAAGTTATGATTAGCAGAGATGTTGTTTTTGATGAAACTGCTATGTTACCTAACTTATGTCTTAAAGACTCTTTCAGTAAAGAATAACAAAAGCAGGTGGAGTTTTAGATTGATCCAGTATCTATAATAGAGTCAACTTCTCAAGTTAGTACAGAAGTTTAGAATAGAGTAACTTCTTCACCATAATATTCTATTGCCAAAAATAAGAAGTTCAAAATAGAGTAACTTCTTCACCACAATATTCTATTACCAAAAATAGACCTAGAAGAGAAATTAAACCTCCAAAAAGGTACGCTGAGGCTGATCTAGTGGCTTATGCTTTAAATGTGGCTGAAGATATTGATGCAAATCAAGAGCCATCTACTTATTCCAAGGCAGTTAGTTGTGAAGACTTAGAAAAGTGAATGATTGCCATGCAAGAAGAGATGGAATCACTCCATAAGAATAAAACGTGGGACTTAGTGAAGCTTCCAAAGGGTAAAAAGGTTGTTCGTTGTAAATGGGTATTCAAGAGGAAAGAAGGGATTCCAAGAATTGAACCCAGATATAAAACAAGACTTGTTGCAAAAGGTTACAGTTAAATTCCCGATGTAGACTTCACAGACGTGTTTTCTCCAGTTGTGAAACACAGTTCGATTCGAGCTTACTTAGTATTGTGGCCATGTATGATTTGGAGTTTGATCAGTTAGATGTAAAAACAATGTTGATGGAGTCATTGGGTATGTTGATGCTAATTTTGATGGAGACCTAGATAGAAGAAGATCTCTTACAAGGTATGTCTTTACAATTGGGGGTTGTGTAATTAGTTGGAAAACTACTTTGCAAACTACAATTGCTTTGTTTATCATTAAAGCTGAGTACATGGCGATTACCGAGGCTTGTAAAGAAGCTATTTGGTTAAAAGGACTCTTTGGTGAACTCAATAAAGATCTTCAGATTGGTACAATATTTTGTGACAGTCAAAGTGTCATTTTCCTTACAAAAGATCAAATGTTTCATGGGAGAACAAAGCACATTGATGTTCAATATCATTTTGTGCGTGATATTATTTCTCGTGGAGATATTGTTGTGAGCAAAGTTAGTACTCATGAAAATCCTGCAGATATGATGACTAAGTCACTTCCCATAACCAAGTTTGAGTATTGCTTGGACTTGGTTGGTGTTCATTGTTGAAGAATACCCCTCATGGGGTTTTGTGGAAGAGGTGGAGAACTTGTTCGTTAAGAGTTCTTGTTCGTAGAGAATTCTTGTCAAGGTGGAAATTGTTAGAATTAGGTGACTAGAATTCTTGTTAAAATAAAATTCAGTGGTAAAATAAAATAAAAGTAAAGTCCAAATAAACTAAACTTTTTTTATTTTATTTTAATTAGAATAGGTCATCTATTTTATTTTAATTAGAATAAGGTGTTTCAATCTTACTACGTTACTTCTATTAGTTGTTGATTGAAATAAGGTTTTTCAACCTATAAATAGGCGTAGTCATCTCCTCTTGTAATTATTCAATTTTTTACATTAGTGAATCTTCTTTTTCTTTGCCCTTGGTTTTTTCCTGAAAGAGTTTCCACGTAAAATCTGTGTTTTTTTTCCCATTTTCTTTGCGATATTTTTTCATTGTCAATATTTAATTTTATCAGAAATGTAAGTCATTAATATTGTCCATTTGTATCCATTTTTTCTCTCCAAAAGATTTTCATTTGCATTATACCTACAAAAAATACGTACAAAAAATGAGCAAATAATAGAAATATATGCATTTCAAAAATCAAATAATATAAAAAAAATGAATATATGCATTTATTAAATTATTTGTAATTTTTAGGATTGGGTTGGGTTGGGTACTTGGGTTTATATATATTGGATTGGGTTTGGGTAGATAGTGGGCTAATATTTATATATTATAATATTATTTATTAATTCGGTTAATCGACCAGTTTCGAACCAAATTAACCATTAATCGAAAACCCAAAAAATTATTAATCAACCCTCGACCGAATTCATTCGGTGAACCAACTGATTAATCGAATTCGATCGGTTAACCGAATTTTTCGGTTTTACCCAAATTGTGCACACCCCTAAGCATCGGTTCAGGCTCCTACTAGAGGTAGAGGACAAGGTAAACATGTTGCTTCAGATACGGTTAGTAGAGGTAGCGGTAATGCGTTTGATCTAGGGTGAGACAGTCGAGATTGGTTTATTCAAATAGGAGACATAAGGATCGTGATGAGCTAGATGCTTTAGCCGATACTCTCTTTTTCTATTCTATTTCTTATTTTGCTTTATTTTACCCAAAGCCGTTATCAAGGCCCAATATTCATATATTTTTTGTCTAAGTAGTTTCGAGGCCAAAATTTCTTTTATGAGGGGAAAATTTCTTTTATGAGGGGATTAAATTAGAGTTTTAGTGAAATTTGGGGATTTAATTGTGCTTTAGTTAAAGTTCTAGGGCCAAATTGGGATTTTTAGGACTGTTTGGTAAAGCGAGTAAAGTTAACGGCAATTATGGAAACCCTAATTTATTTAGAATCCCTGTGTGCAATTTACCCATTTTATTAGGTATTTAATCTCTTTTTCTTTTATTTCATAACCCTTCAACTTCTTTTTCCTTTCTCCATAGTCAAATTTGCTCCCCATCTCTCTCCCTCTCTACCATTTTTCTAACGAACTCTGACCAACCTTCCTCCGTCATCCGTGTAGTACACTGTCGTCACCACTATGCTTGTTGGCGACTCGCGAGCATAACCTAACCTTCAAACACCCACCACCATTGGTCATTTGTGAGAACAACGTTGAAGATCATTCGGGCTTTTAGCTCTCGTAGCCCCTCTATCGTTTCCTTCGTGGCTCCGCTATTTCACTGCTGTCCGTAGCGTGGTAAGTGAGGAGATCTCACAGTTTGCTCTTATAAGCCATGTTGGGAGCCGTTTCAAGGCCATTGTGAACCGTTTTCGACAAGCAAAGCGTTGTCCCGACGTGGTCCATCGTGGTGGCGCCTTTGAGGGTTTCTAAACCCTAGATCCCTTTGTCCATGTGTGAAATTGGGTCAATAACAACCCAAAACCAGGCCCAAGTCCGAGTAGCCTAAACTAATACCTAACCTTAGCACAAATTTAAGACCCAATATCTAACCCACTTTAAAACCCAACCTAAAACCCAAAGACCCAACCAAAGCCAAAGTGTGTGAACCCATTTTGACCTAAATCGTGTGACCCATGACCTTGACTTGAACCTGTAGCCTTGACCCAAACCCGTGATCCCGACTCGACCCATTAACCCAGCCGACCTGTTGGCCGACCCGACCCATTGACCGTTGACAGTTGACTTTGATCGTTGACCTTTTTTAACAATCTTGACTTGACATTTTTCGACATCCTGATCCCTAATTCACAATCCATTTTGTCAAATTTGAGCCCAAAAGCTCATTTTAGCTCTTTGCAATTATTTTTTGTACTTAGTAATTTCTAAGAAAAATGAATAAGGGATTTGACTTGGGATATTATGTGTGTAGATGATTACGATTCTGAGAACGACGAGTTACCTTCTCCACCTGTGTAAACTGCCCCTACACAAGCTCCGATAGTGACACGTGAGTTTTTGTTTCGGTTTTGTGTTGTGTTTAGTAGTGGCATAATGATAGAATTAATGAAGAATTTATTCTCGTAGATTTTAATTCAACTAGACCCGATGATAGATCTGAGCATAGGAGGCATTCTTCACGACGTTTGAGCTTCTACCCACTTGAGGTGTGTCTCTGTCTGTGCTACATACTGTTATGTGTTTCTATCTGTGCTACATTTAGTCACATGTTAATGTTTTATGTTGACTTAATTATGTGATAATGTTCTGAGATGTGTTATTGGTATGATTTTGTTCGGTGTTGTGCGATCGTATGTTGATATTGCATGCATGTCTATCAGATTATAGACAACTTGAATATTTTGATTAATATATTGTGTACTCTGATATATTATCATGAGATTGCGATTGAGATTGAGATATATGTGCTATCATACCATTATGTGTTCAAGGGTTGGGATTGTACAGTGGAAGACGTGGTAATCACCCCTTCAAACTGTTGATAGTAAAACCACTGTGATTGGTGACAATTGGATGGGGAGGGGTTCTGGGGAACCTCTCAACTGTGTTGGTGTGTTAGAGGATTGGGTGCATTGCATTGTGCTTGTGACTTTATTGCATTTGTGTTGTGATATAATGTATGCTTATTCTAAAATGTTTTTGTGAAATTACTGTGATATTATGTTTGTGATTGCTTGCACTTTAGAGACACAGTGGGCTCTTTAGCTCATTCCCCCTCAATTTCTCTTTCAAATTCACTTGGATATAGGCGACTTGATACTCAGAGGATCTCACGTTTTTTATATTATTATGTTATTATTCGAATTATTTTGTTAACAAATATTTGGGATTGTGATTTAAATTTAAACTTGGTTTTTTGGACATTTTGGTTATACTTTGCTTACATTTATAGGTTTACTCAAATTATTTTAAATAAACATTTTTATGTTTTAATTTATAAACTTTTGAGAATCATTACAAAAATAGAAGTTGATTTGATATGATATACTAATTATTTTATCATAATTAATAATGTATTTTTGATTAAACGATTTTCTTAAGGGTGAAATTACAATTGTGACCCTCTAGATCTAGTTATATCTTTTAGATCGATTAAAGGGGGTTACAAGGGTCATGTAATCTTGATTTGTTTAGGGTTTGATTGTCCAAGGATATGATTCAATGGATTATGGGTGTCTCACTCCCACATCCATTTGAGGGTCAAGATAAAATCTCTTGGCGTCACACCTCGACTGAAGCCTTTTCGATCAAAAGTGCTTACAAGATTTTGAAGTTTAAGACGCTTGGAATTCTACAGATGAAAAATGGAAATGAGCATGGAAGCTACTAGAACCATAGAGAGTTCATTTCTTTATTTAGACTGTTCTACAGTAAAGACTACTTACTAATGTGGAAAGGGTTAAATGAGGATTTGTGGTAAACCCTTTCTGTTCTATTTGTGGTCACGATTCGGGAGACATTCTGCACGTTCTTCAGGATTACACAGCAATTAAGGATGTTTGGAGTAGGATTATTCTAGGTAACTATTCTTCGGAGTTTTTTTTCTAATGGTTTATATGATTGGATTCTTTCAAATGTGTAGGATAACACTATAATTCATGAGGAAGGAACAAGTTGGGCTTGCCTCTTCGAAATACTTAATTGGCGCATTTGGAAGAATCGAAATCTTTTTATCTTTCAAAGGAAAACTTAGATACCAAGCAAGATAGTCAAAGCTTCTTACAGTTGGGCGAAACCGTTTTTCTCAACTAAAAAAGATGAAACGATGGGCTACGCTAACTTATCCACTAAAGATCGATCCTTTGAACAATAGATATTCCTTAACACTGGCGATCCTGTACAACTGGATTCAAGAAACACAGCAGTTGGGGGAGTAATCCATGATACTAATGGAGAGTGGATCTTTGAATATCATCCATACATTCGAAGATGTTTAATATTTGATGTTGAACTTTGGGCCATTCTAAAGGGTCTTAAGATTATTCAACACAGAGGTCATGATAAGGTCTTAATTTGATATGATAGTTTGGAGGTCGTTAAAGCTATTTAAGAAAGTGCTTACACTACGTCAAATTCGACCTCGATTAGACGAATTCAAAATATCTAGGTGCAAGAAAAACAATGGAGTCTACATTACATACTTAGAGAAATCAATCAAGCTGTAGATTATCTAGCTAAAATAACTTTAGCCAAAAAAGAGTCCTTTCAAATTTTAGATTCTCCTATGGCACTTCTTATATTTTAGAAACGGACAAAGGTAAGGATAATTGTCCTATCCAGAACACTTCTATGTAATTAATTGACAATGCTTTATTTCTCACCAAAAAAAGGGTAAGGACTTGCTTTTGTTGAAAAAAAAAGGGTAAGGACTTACTTGTTTTTCTTCTCTATTGTTACCTTTTCCTTTTTCTTTTTCTTTTAATTAATATGAAGAAGTTATTTTAAGAATATAATGGGTTGAGGCAGTAATGTATGTTGGAAAAAAATTGAATGGAAAAGAAATAGTTGGCAGTTGAAATAGTATAGTTATAATTTCAGCCAAATATAATTAAACACGACAAAATTTGAAGTTTAGGACATCATAGTTTGGTGATCAAGGACAAAGCATTAGCAACATAAACACAAGAGTTTGAAATGAAAGCATAGTAGTAAGTGGCAAATTCATTCTCAACCATGCATCAGGGTCATGGATGGAGAAAGAATCCCTAGTTACAATCCAAATCCATAGGCTTATACATAAAAAAAGATTAACAAGTTCCACAGAGAGGGATGAAAGAACAGGAAAGGAAAGTGATGATATTGCGGTCGAGAGAGAGTGATGGTGATTACCTAAGTCTAACCATGGTTGGTCCGTTAGAAGAAAAGAACCCTAAGGAACCAAAATATCTCCCAGGGTTACATGCAAATGCTTTGAACTCCACATCCATTCATGGAGCTACTTTTCATGATGAAACATTAGAAAAGCTAAATGCAAAAGGCAAACGCTACTAACCCTTCTATATATGGTTTAATCAAAATGGGCTAATACTTCCAAAGTTTAGCCGCAATGAATTTACAGGAAACAAGTGTTAGTAAACTTTATCTTCCCTTTCCATAAGAGAAGATGTTGTCAGCTTCAGACATATTATAATAAGATCTGAAGTGATGTTTTCTGGTAGAAAAAAACATTTTTAAAAATATGACTGCATGTTTTTCTAGTTTTAAACCCTATGACTACATGTCAATGCAAAAAAAAAATTGAAAAAAACAACCTTGGGGGCATACAATGCCCTCAGATTTTGCTAAAACTGCCTCGTTGTCAAGAGGTGATTAGCCGTTTATGTGAGGCTTGCTTTTTGTGTTGTTGAAATTTACAGTTTTTGCAAACCATTTTTTTGTTTATTAGCCTTGCCTGGGCTAAAAGTAACAAAAAAGTCTGTTTTAATTTGCCTTTTACTGGCACAAAAAACTTTCCCAACATAGCTCATCCAATAGCTGAAGTCGGCATTTAGATAAAAATGCTTTGGTTCTCTTCATGGAACCCTTGTTTGACAAAGATGCAATAGAAAAAAAAATGCATGATTCTCCGGCTTCGGAGGTGATCTTCAGCCCCTATGGGGGGCTTTTCCTGTGTGCAAAGGCCCAGATGCCAAGCATGGGCTTTGACTTGAGTTAGATGAAGGCAGAGGGAGAAAGAGAACCATGGTTAGACCAAAGGCAGAGGATTTAGAGCAACTGAGTATTTTTGGAGTAGCTAGCTAGTTTGGAACGAGTCTCTCAACGATGTGGAATTGCAGGTGCATGAAGAGGCATGGTCACGCCTGTGGAATAGCAAAACGCACTGTCAAAGATATTAATATTATTATTTGGTTGAACTAGGGAATACGTACGGCAGGTTGTTATTTGAGAAAATTGATTTAAGTAGTACTACTACACACCTGATTGTAAGGGTGCAGTAGGTGCAAGAGACATGGGCGCACCATAGTGCTGTGGGTAACTCCCAGTGGAGAACTGAAAGAGGTGATGTGGATACTGGAGACCATATCCTTGGCCGGAAGAGTAGGCAGTGGCTCCACCCCCGGTTCCTTCTCCGAATTGAAGATAGGGATAGAATGTTGTTCCCGTGCCAGTAATCAACCCACCCGGTCCAGCACTGTACATCGGAAACTGTGCTGTGGCCCCTCCATACACATTATAGTAGCTCTGTACCATAACACAATTGCAAACAGTTAGTAATATTGCTCTAAATTTAAATGTTGCCGCCTAATGGCTTTATACTTTATAGCCATGGAATTGCATGAATCAATTTTTTGGTGAGGACATTCAATTGGAACAAACCTAGCTAAGACTAGGAATGAAGACTGCTAGTTTCACAAATTTTTAGAAGAATAATGCAAGTGTGGGGGATGGACCACTGCTTCCAATTTCTTATCATGAACTTGTTGAGGACAAAGCAAAGCCTCCACAGCTGTATCCATATGCAAATGCAAGTACTAATGTCAATGCTGGGCCAATCAGTACAAGGCTCTGACCTAGTCAACCGTACACTTAACATGTTTCACCCCCCCCCCCAGTTGTCACTCTAACTGTGTTGGGTAAAATTAAATAGATTTATATTTGACGTAAATTGGAAAAGTTTTGGTGAATTATATTATGTCATTTTAACAACTCAATTGATGGTCACTAGCCTCGTTTCAATGAATACATTAAAAAATATAAAAATAAATAATTTAGAAAAATATCAAATATTTATATTTAATTTTATTATTAAAAAAAAATTTCTGTGAGATTTATTATCAGAATATATATTACAAAGGAAGATTAAAAAGTCTTAAATCCCCTAGTTCCTTGTTATCAGGATATAAATTTCTCCAGATATAAATCTATATTAAATTAGTGGAAACAAAATCACTAAAATGCGGGACAAAGTCTTCCGCCTGCCAGCTACAGCCAGCGAAAAAAGTTATCTTCCTCTTGACAAGTGTGGTTTTTTTTTTTTGAATTATTAGGAGATAATAAAATTTTATCAATAATATGATTGATTTGATTCGAATTCAAATTACACTTATAATATTAAACATTTTTAATTATTAGGTCAATACATAAATCCCAAATTTAACTATTCTTTTTTTCTTTATAGAAGCTATTACTTTATTCCAATTCTTATGAATTTAACTCATAAAATTGATTATCATTTTGAGAGGAAATTAACTAAACATATAATAACCATTAGAATTTAGAAATAGAAAGAAGCATCCAGGTAAAAAGTCAATATCTCCTTGCAATTTTTTTCTTTTTTTTTTTAAAGGAAGCTTGGAAACGCATCCTAAGGTGTAGTGAAGATAAAGCAAAGGGAAAAGGAGTAATCGAGAGAGAGAGAGAGAGAGAGAGAGAGAGAGAGAGAGAGAGAGAGAGAGATGTGTGTACAAACCGTGGGGTAATTAGAGTAATCTGGCGAGTATGAAGAGTACCTAAAAGAGTGTGCATGGAAACAAAGTTTAGCAAAATCACTTTAGAGAATCATAGTTGAAAAATAGAACATTTTATTTAAATCAAAGCAGAAACATGGAATTTGCCTTTATATCCCTGGTATGCATGTGCATTCGCATGCAAAGCATAACATAAGACTCTTTTATATAATATAATTTATATATATATATATATATGCAATGTCATGTGCACATCCAAAACATCACATGAATTGTCATTATTATATTCGAATTATAGAGAGAGAGAGAGAACAGATACAGATATGTAAAAGAAGATAGAGAGAGAAAATGGAATATGATGAATGTCTCTAATTAATTAGTTTAATGGCATGAGAAAGCATGCATACCCATAAACATTACAAGGGATCCCTTGTTGGATGGCATAATGAGGGGGAAAGGTTGCTGCCGAAGCAAAAGCTGCTGCAGTTCCGACTCCACCTCCAAACCCTGTTTGAAATGTGCTCATTACCCTAAAATTCCTGCCTACAACACCAACCCCCTTTCATATTTATTAAGTTTTTTTGTTAAACTAACACAAATAACAATCATAATCTTTCAGTATTGCTCCTTTAATGCATGAACACAAATGTTATGGACATATTTCATATTTCAGTATTTACCAGTAGTATTCTTTATCTTTGTTCTTTGTTTGCAGAATTTTACAATAGAACAACAAAATAAAAGACATGAGTTGATCAGAATTTAGTAAATTTCCCATGCAGCATTACGCATGAGTTACGGGATAAAGCTGCTCCATTTTCCATTTTTTGAAGAATATTCTTCACTATATTCCATGCTGAATTTTTGCATGAAAATGGAATGTTGGCTTGGGCCCTAGATATCAATTTCTTTTTCACTGACAACGTTAAACGTGTAGTAAACACCTGCTAAACTTGACGATAATTAAGTAACAATAAAGCAAAAAGAAGGAAAAAAAAGAAAGAAATGACATCAACTATCTTTTACTTCAGATCTGAAATATACATATGCGATCACCTAAAACCTAATAAGTTGAGATAACCCATAGATCATTTAGAAACAAATAGATTGAAAAGCAAGGAAAGGAAGCAGTTGATCACCATGCTTTGGAGTAGAGGGTTTGGATCTTTGAACACCCAAAGAAGCAAGGTTGCAATTAGCCCTTCTCCCATCGATCACAGGAGCAGCATCAACGCAAGCTCTCATGGCCGCATCCGGTTCACGAAACGTTACCTATGATAATAATAATCCAAAACAAAGCAGCACATTTTCAATCTCATCATCTACTTTGGTTTCACTCTTTTCAAAATCCATCACTAGCGACTAGATCTTTTACTTGCTTGGAGATGGAGTGATCAAAAATATAATATGGAAATTGAAAAATGAAGTTCAAAAAAGGTGAGAAGAAAGGAATGAAACCATACAAATCCATAGCCTTTAGATCTGCCAGTGGCCTTATCAGTGATTACGACAGCCTCCAAGATGTCACCGAATTGCTCAAAGTACTTCTTCATGGTATCCTTGTGAGTCTCCCATGCCAGCCCTCCCACAAACACCTTAGTGTATGTGGTGTCACCAAACTGCCCTGTCAAATTAGCTGGAGTCATCTTCTTTAATTTCTTCTACTTCTTCCTTCACTACTCCCAAATTAACAATCAAAATTCAAAAGAAACTAATGATATTTTTTATTTCTTCTTCACCCTCTCCTTGGTACCTCTCTAACAATCAAAAGAATTAGGTTTAGGTGAGGGAGAGAGAGAGAGAGAAAGGAGGGGGGGGGGGGGAGAGGAATTGGGAGGGAAGAGAAAGCAAAAGTTAGATAAAAGAGAAAAAGACCCTTGAATTAATTATACATAGTTGCCCCACCACCGCTTTACATTATGCATTTCGCTTTCTCACGCGCCCTTCCCTCTCTCCCTTAATGTTGTGATTCAGCAGCGCAAGCCACTACGCGCTCTTCTGAGAATGGAGTTCTCTTTTAGCAGAATTATTATGTCCGCTAGCTTAGCTGTACCTTCTATTATTTTAATTTTAAGGACAGGCGAACTTATTTTTATACCCTCCAACTTTTGAGATAACTACGAGATTTACCAGCCTGATTTGTAATTATTGATTCGAAGGTCCTTAGTGGCAGAAACGGAACGGGGAAATTAAGGAAACGCGGGAGGTCTACGGTCAAACATCCAATTGCTTGTTGCTTCTGTCTAAAGCTGTGATTTTGTGTATATTACATTTAGACAAAAAGAACCGAAGGAATTACAATTTGAGATGGCATTGAAAAACAGTTAAGTACATTTGGCTGACAATTCCAGACTGTAATAATTATAATATTTTATTATGATAGGATTAATTTAAAATTTTTAATTGCTATTAAATGTTTAAATTTAACATATTAGTTGGAATGAAAATTAGTTTCTAAAAAAGTATCCCATAATTTTTAAACAATTTTAGAAAAGAGTAAGGGTATTAAATATGTTTTATAGTGTATAGTAAAAAAGTAAAAAAAATAAAATATAAACAAATGTGTTATTTGTCATGTTTTTAATTAGGGGTGAAATTAGAAAAAAAAATTTATGGGTTAAAAATAATTTATAATTTTTACGATATTAAAAAATGTAATTTTACTATTTTAATAATTTATATCTTTATAATTTTTAAAGGATTAAATCAAATTTTTATATTTTTAGGAAGGGTCAAATGCAATTTTACTTTTATTAATTTAAATTTTTAAAAATTTTAAAAGGTTAAATGAAAATTTGTTTATTTTAAGGGAACTTAAAACCCTTGTCAACCCCCTTAATTTCGCTCTATTTTTTTTTTTGTGAATAGTTTCGCCCTACTTTTAACCATGCTTAACTAAACAACTTGTGTATTAAATTATTATCTTTAATAATATGCTATTTTAAGCTATCCGTCGAAGTCCAATAATTCTCTCGAAATTTGAGAGAATTTAAAAAAAATTATTAGACTAAAAAATGAGTTTAAGCAAAAAATTAAACTCATTTCAAATATTGATTAAGCTCAAAATCAAAGCATTCAAGGTTCAATCCCCATCTATCCAACCCATTTTCTAATTTTTGTAATATATTATACTATATATTTTTTTATGTATATTATGTAATTTATAAATTTATAATAATATATAATACAATAATGTACACATATTAAAAAATGTTAAATTACTCATATATAAATTTTTAATAAATAAAAAAAATATATAAAATTATTAAAAAAATAATATGATTGTGCTTAAAATAACTTGGATTAACATTTATAAATATGTGTAAATTTGAAAAAAAAAATTAAGTTTATATTTTAAACTAACTAAACTTAAACAAATAAAAATATATTAACATTATATTTAAATCCAATCCAAACATGAACGCAACCCTATTCCACCTACAAATGCCTCTACTTTGGAACAAGACTATTTATCTGTTTAAACTTTTTAGAAATACTGCAATTGAAGATGGATGAATGTTTTTTAAATGATATTTGTGACTTCAATATAAATAATCAAGTATAAATTTTAAAATTAAATGATAATTATTAAAATAACATAATTATAAAAGATTGTTTTTGTTAGTTCAACAAAGTATTTAAATTTGTATACTTAAATGTATTAGTAACTTTAGATGTGCTATTAGGTATTAGTGATTTATTAATTTGATGTTAGTTATTTATTAGTCACTAATAAAGGTATTCATGAATCAGGTCGGGTCGAGTTGGGTTTGGGTTGGATTTAAGCATGATATTAACATATTTTACACTTGTCCAATCTTGATCTGTCTTGAAATTTGAACCTAAAATTTTGCTCAAATCCATCCATATTTACAAAATATTAACCCAAGTTCATTTTAGGCCGCTCATATTATTTTTTTAATTTAAATATATATATATATATATATTGTTTTATTTTAATATTTAATAATTTTATACATTTTTTATTTATTGAAATTTTTTATATATTCATCTTATCGTCTTTTTAATGCTTACATTAGAGTAGTATTATAAATTTAGTATAAGTTTATTTTTTTTAATTTGTTCTAAATTACATAATATATAAAAATAACATAATATAAAATATAATAAACTTAAAACGGGTCGGACTGGGCTGGGCTTGGGCCTTGAATGTTCAAGCCTAAGCTCGACCCATATTTTAAATGGATCTATTTTTTTGCTTCAGCCCATTTTTCGGGCCTAGTATTTTTGCCCAAACCCTCCCTAATTTAGGGCAGGCCTTCGGGCCTAGGCAGATAGCCTGATCCATGAATAGGTCTAGTCACTAATGATGTGTCTAGACATTACAAAGTAAATGGTTAAAAGTGCAATTTTAATTTTAATTTGATAGATTGGTATCCAATTTTAATGAATTTCAAGTATTCCCTTGTGTTCACACAAGCTTGATTTTTTGAAAATTTTAAATTCGTGAGATTAGGTAAAATTAAAGGTTTATATATGTAATAATAGATTAAATAGGATGTATAAAAACTTAATTAAGATTTAGGAACAAAAAATCGAGTGAGGAAACCTCATATTTCGGCAAAAAATGAGTTGATTTTTGGTATGAGAAAAGAGAGCCTAGAGTTGTGATTTTACGATTGTTTGTTTGAGTTTAAGGATGTTAATAATGTGTTTGTAATGTATTTAATGTGAATGAAAAGTGTTGGACTCATCGAGAGCATCTACTAGCAAGGCAAAAGGGAAAAAAAAGCTCTTTTGAGATTGTTATGCGAAAGGCGTTGACTAGATGAGTGGTTGGAATTGTAGCTCTTAGGCATGATTCTTAAGGTTGAATGGGAACTTAGGTTGGTCTGAACACCTAATCTAAGTCCAAAAGTAAGTAACTCTACTTGAACTATATCCTATTACATATGATGTTTGTATGTGAGGTTGTAAAAAATCATGTGAAATATTTAAGCGAGTTATCGAAACCATTTTTTTGAAAAAATAAATCGACTTTATATTTAAAAAAATCGAAAATGGAGTTGCCACTAATCTTTTTTAATTTGGTGTGATTGGACCACCTAACACGTTTGAGTTTATTTTAGAAAAAAAATTAATCTTCGAAATCCAAAAATTGGTTCGAGAGTCGGTTACGTGTAAGGAAGAATTAGCACCCGCATATGCCCGAAATTGGTACCTAGACGACTATTTATAGTCTTAGTCATTGAAAATTGGAAAACTCAGAAAGAATTAAAATGCTATTCTTGAACGTATAAAATAATAAAATTTGACAACATGTATTTTAAAGCGACTTGAATTTTACGAAAAAATAATCTTTTATCTTGAGTCAATTGAGAAAAATCAAACCCTGTGTTAAGGGCACGATATTTCATGTACTTGAAAAATAAAAATCATTCATTGATTGGTTAAAGAAAATTTAATATGTAGTTGAGAATAAAGTCATTTAAAGATAAAAATCATATGTCGTTTAAAAATTAAATCTTACGAAAACAATCTTTTGTCTCAAATTTGTTGAGAATAACGTCACATCCCATAAGTTAGGAACACGACATCTCGGGTACTCGAAAATAAGGAAATTCATTGATTAATTAATATCTACACATTTTAATTTTAAATGGGGTCTTTAATTACTCAAGTTCAAAGATAAAACCGCATCCCGTAAGTTGGGACACAATTTTTATCGAGTCCTTAAGCAACGAACATTGCCTCGATTTTTAAAATAAATTTTACTTTACAATGCATGAATATTATAGAAAGCTTGAATTAATACATTTGCAATTTGTTAGTTAAAATGACAAAAAATAAAATAAAAAATAAAATACATACATAACACAAATTATAAGTCAATAATTATATCGAAACGTTTATTTTTGGGAAAACAAACAGGTCTCGAAAATATTTTTAAATTGAAAAATGGGAAATGGGAGTCGCCACCAATCTTTGATTCGGTGTGATTGAATCACCACAAAGCATTTACAATTCGTTTTGAAAAATATTTTGCTCTTCGAAATCCAGAAAATGGGTCCGGGAGTCAATTACGTGAGAGGAAAGATTAGCACCCTCACACGCCCAAAATTGGTATCATATTGATTATTTTAGGGTCTTGTTTGTAAAATTTTGAAAACTCGAATAAAGTTTTAAAGTACGATCCTTAAATGCATAAGTCCTGTTTAATAAAGAAATCAATTTTTTGTTTGGAAGTCTCACTATTTCGAGGTGATACAGAAAGAAAGTCACGTCCAGTGAGTTAGGACATAACGTTTCGAGATCTGGAGATAACAAGCTTTCTTTTGTTGTAAACTTTAAACCTTGAAAAAGGGTATTCGATTATCCCGATTTGAAGAAAAATCGTGTCTAGTAAGTTAAGGCACAAAATTTCAAAACCCGAAATAAAGTAATATTGCATTGATTTAAGAGTATCAGATTATCCCAATTTGAAGAAAAATCGCACCTAGTAAGTTAAGACACAAATTTTCAAAACCCGAAAAAAGGAATATTGCCTCGATTTTAAATATTTTGGAGAAAAATCAAAAAAAGAATTTAATTAAAAAATAGAGATAAAAATGAGCATGCAAATTAAATACGAGCTATGCAATTAATGATAAAATTAAATAACATAAAAAATGAACAAATATACGAAAATAAATATGAGAAAAATAAGATACGAATTATAAATCAAAATAAATGAGAAAATACAAAATTAATTTTAAAAAGGTTAAAAATTATAAACGAAAGTCGCAGAGAGAAAGAAAGAAAAAAAAGGGGTCGAAAATGAAGTTTCGAAGAGTTTGGGGATTAAAATGTAATTTTAGAAAGTTTTAGAGGTAAAAATGTCATTTTAGGAAATTTTAGGGTAAAAACATGATTTTTGAAAGTTTGAGGGTAAAAATATTATTTTTGGAAGTTCGAGGGAAAAAGGTAATTTTTGAGAAGTTTAGGAACAAAATGTAATTTTTTGAAGTTTAGGGGTAAAATGTAATTTTTGAGAATTTTAAGGGCAAAAATGTAATTTTTGGAAGTTTAAGGGAAAAAATATAATTTTTGAAAAGTTTAGGGGCAAAATGTAATTTTTGAAAAGTTTAAAGGTTAAAATGTGATTTTGGAAAAGTTTAGGGGTAAAATTGTAATTTTTGAAAAGGTTGGGGCAAAATGTAATTTTTGAGAAGTTCAAGGGTCAAAATGTGATTTTAAAAAAGTTTAGGGGTTAAAATGTGATATTGGAAAAGCGTAGGGGTCAAAATATGTTTTTTAGACAGTTCAGGAACCTTTTGGGCAATAAAACAAAAAAGATGGGACACGTGGCAGCTTCTCAAGCATTCTGGGGTTAAAGGACCAATTTGTAAATCTTTTAAAATTGCTGGCCCAATTTAAAAATAAAACAAAACTTGATTTAAGGATGAAATTAAAAATAGAAAGGACCAGTTACACAAATAACCCAAAAATAGACACCTAGCAGCTTCCTGGTTTTCAAAAATGTCAAATGATTAAACTGAAAATGAAATGAAATTCATGGGTAAATTTAAAATTAATTAAAAATACAAAAAAGATGAGATTGTAAATTTGAAAAAAGAAAAAGGACCAAATGAGTAAATAATTCATCCTTAAAAAACACGCAGATCCCAACCTGGATCAGGTCGGGTCGAGTCGAATCGGGCAGCTTGAAACGGTGCCGTTTTGACACTTAGACACCTATTGCTAAACAACGTCGCATGGGAACATGTATTTCAGTCAAATTTTAAGAAAAAAATTCATTTTACTCATTCAATTTTAAAAAAAACTCCTCTTTCTCTTTTTTTTCTCTCTGAAATCCCTTCTGCTCGACCGTCCGGCATCCTCTCGATCGACTTGGGTTCCGTCGTAGCTCCGTCGCACGCGCGCCGTCACGCACTACCGTAAAACGTCATATGTGGCAACAGGTTTGGAAAAACAAGCCCTTTTTTCATTTTTTTGTCTTCGAGCAGATCTGGGTTCACGATAGGTAGATCGAACCTAGATCTGCTAAAAAAAATCTTTTCTCCCTTTCTTTTCAAAAACAAAACTTTAGATCTCTTCCTTTCCCTTTTTTTTTAACTCGTTTCATTTTCTAAAAAATCAATTTGTTCTTTAAACCCTCGGTTTAAGGTTCAGTTTTTACAAAAAAAAAAAAGAAGGCTTGAAGATATATTATAAAAAATCTGCCTTTTCGTTATTTTTTATGCTTGTTAATTTGTTGTAGGTGTTCAAACAAAAAGAGTCCCTCTTGAACATGGAATGGTCGAGAGGGACTCCATTCGTGGCTCCGACGGTGGCGGCGTTTGGATCCCAGATACGCCCTTTGATCTTCCTTTTTATTATTATTAAAAATATTATTTATATTGAAGCTGTACTTGGACGATTTAATGCCTGAGAGCTTTGAATCTGACTTGAATCTGTTTTTTGTTGCTTTGTGTGTCTGTTCGAATATCTCTGTTTTGTATTGATTTTTGGAAAATATTTGTGTATTGATTTCTAATAAAAGCTTCTGTAAAAAATTACAATCGTTTGAATTTGGTTCTTATAACCAATTATACAATCATGTTAATTTGTCCTTTACAACTAAATGCTAGTATTTTCTTCTTTTGCAGGTTCGGCTTGGCAGTGGCGGTGGTGGCAGTTCAAGTTGTTGGTGCTGACGTGGCGGTTTCTGGTTGGAAGGGAGAGAGGCAGCAGCTGCAAGTGGCTTAGCAGATTGGGATTCTGAAAAGCTTTGTAAAATTGGGCCTATTGGGTTGTAATCTATTGGGCCATGTATTTGGGTTTGTTTGGGCCTATATTTGAATGTAATTATGGACATTTGGAATTTTTGTATTTGGACTTTTAAAGTTTAAATTTAATTTAAAATAAATTCAAACTCAAAATAAGTTTAAATTTAAAAAAATTCAAACTTAAATAAATTAAAATATAAAATTTAGAATTGGGTCCATTTTAAATGTTGGGTCCGGTCAAAATGGGGCTCCAACAACTGCCCCTCTTTGCTCGTTGCTGTGTAATAGGAACGAAGCAAAAACCAAAAGGAGGCCTAATTTTGCCATGTCTCACTTCTTTGATGCTCTTTCTTCAATTGGCCCACCTTTTGCTTCGTCAGTCGTTCAGCTTCATTGCATCTGCTTCTCTATGTCCTCGGGGTTGTGATTCCATCTTGCCTTGAGGCAATTTCTAGAAAGACAAAATTTGTTATTGTAGCCTCACTCCATCCGCTTGCAACTTCAGGGGTTTGGGTGTTGTAGCTTTATATCCTAATTTATTTCTTTGTATTTTACTAGGAAGACGGATTTGGTTCACTTCTCTGCATCTCACCAAGAAGATGACCACTTTATTACTTCGAATGACTGCAATCTGCCTCATGATCGGGGTAAGAAATTAGCTGATAATGATCTGCACCAAGCTCAGGGTAAGAGGTCGAATGGCTGTAATTTACCCTAGGCTCGGGGTAAGAGATTGGCTGATGATGATCTGTCCCAGGCTCGGGGTAAAAGATTGAACGGCTACAATCTGCCCCAGGGTCGGGGTAAGAGATTTGCTGATGGTGATCTGGCCTAGGCTCGGGGTAAAAGATTGAATAGTTACAATCTGCCCCAGGCTCGGGGTAAGAGATTGGCAGATGCTGATCTACCCTAGGTTCGGGGTAAAGGGTCGAATGGCTTTAATCTGCCCTAGGCTCGGGGTAAGAGATTGGCTGACGACGATCTACCCCAAGCTTGGGGTAAAAGATCGAATGACTACAATTTTCCTAAAGCTCGGAGTAAGAGATTGGCTGATGGTGATCTACCCTAAGCTCGGGTTAAAAGATCAAATGACTGCAATTTGTCACAGGCTAGGGTTAAGAGATTGGTTGATGATGATCTGCCCTAGGTTCGGGGTAAAGGATCGAACGGCTGTAATTTACCTCAAGCTCGGGGTAAAAGATCGAACGGCTGCAATCTGCCCCAGGCTTGAGGTAAGAGATTGGCTAATGATGATTTGACCCAAGCTTGGGGTAAAAGATTGAACGGTTGCAATCTGCCCTAGGCTCGGGGTAAGAGATTGGTTGATGGTGATTTGCCCTAGGCTCGGGGTAAAAGATCGAAATGTTGCAATCTGCCTCATGCTCGGGGTAAGAGATTGACTGATGGTGATCTGCCCCAAGTTCGGGGTAAAAGATCAAATGGCTGCAATCTAGCCCAGGCTCGGGGTAAGAGATTGGCTGATAATGATCTACCCTAGGCTCGAGGTAAAAGATCGAACGACAGCAATCTGCTCCAAGCTCGAGGTAAGAGATTGGTTGATGGTGATCTGCCTTAGGTTTGGGGTAAGAGATCGAATCTTCAATTTTCCATTTTTATTAAGGGTAAAAATGGAATGATGTAATTTGAATCCAGCTCTACTATAATTTCAAGAAGATAGGATTTGGTATTGAAACTTCATCTTACTCTTATGAAAACTTGGTATTGTAGTTTAATCTCGATCCACTGTAACTTCGAGGTAGAAGATTTACTGTTACGGCTTCAATCTACTCCTTTACGTCTTCAGGGTATCGACTTTAATGTTTCCTTTGTTCCTCTCGCC
The DNA here is from genome assembly GCA_039519145.1 of Kokia cookei. Lineage (NCBI taxonomy): Eukaryota > Viridiplantae > Streptophyta > Magnoliopsida > Malvales > Malvaceae > Kokia > Kokia cookei. The sequence continues at coordinate 14,493,048 of CM076901.1, forward strand.
ATTTTGCATGGATGTGACCTATTAATCCAATGTTTCCTTTGTTCCTCTCGCCATTTTGCGTGGATGTGACCTATAAAGTATGCTTCTATAGACCTCATATGTAGGCCCGAATTATCAGGTGCAATGATCAAAATGAATCAAATGCTCCTAACTACATAAATGTGTATGATGAATGTTCGTTTATTATTTGGGCTATCATAGCCTGTCGTTTGTCCAAATTCTGTCATGGGTGCGCTGTTCTGTTTCCTTCTAGGCTTAGCTTGAACTGCTTATTTTCAAGTTTTCCAATTGGTCGTCCTATTTCGGGCTCCTGTACCATTTAGGAAATTTCCAAAGTAATGCTCATTGATCTTTGTATGATTCATATTATTAGTTCATTATCCGTTATTTTAAATACGAAAATGCTTGAACGAGATTATGAAAGAATAAGGTCTAAATTTATTGAAAATTCTATTCAACAAAAAGGATCAAAAAGTGGCAACATTAGTCAAAAATTGCCAAGTATACAACAAAAGACAATTAGATGCCTTGAATATCGCAGGATGAGCTTCTTTGAGCTGACTCGCTGAGAATCATTCTAAGCCCAAATATGTGTCTAGAAGACCTGGAGTGCTTTGTTGACGCTTCAAGTTGTAATTTCCTTCCATCTTGTTATAATTGAGGGAGAAACAATCACTTCGAACCCGTTCTTGAATTTGAACCGCCCTTTGCGAGTTTTCAACTGAAAACTCTTTTGGTTTCAAGACGCCCTTTGTGGGTTTTCATCTTGAACCCTTTTTTTTTGAGACGCCCTTTACGGGTTTTCATCTCAATTTTAGGCAAAATATTTTTCACCGAGTCTGAATTGATGAAATTGTGTAGATCTTTGCCGTCCATTTCTGTTAGAATGAGAGCTCCTCCCAAGAAAGCTTTCTTTACCACGTAAGGTTCTTCCCAGTTGGGAATCCATTTTTCGCGGAAGTCTTTATATATGGGAAGTATCTTTTTCAAAACTAGATCTCCGTCATGAAATTCTCTAGGATGAACCTTTTTGTCATAAGCTCACATCATTCTTTTCTGGTACATCTAAGCATGGCGAATAGCTCTTAACCTCTTTTCTTCGATTAAATTCAACTGATCATATCGGGCCTAGATCCATTCTGCCTTATCTAATTGTAACTCAGTCAAGACTCGGAGAGAAGATATTTCAACCTCAATTGGTAAGACAGCTTCCATACCATATGCTAGTGAGAATGGTGTTGCCCCAGTAAAAGTTCTGATTGAAGTTCTGTAAGCAAAGAGGGCAAATGGTAGTTTTTTGTGCCAGTCTTTATAGGTCTCAGTCATTTTCACAACGATCTTCTTGATGTTATTGTTAGCCGCCTCTACAGCTCCATTCATCTTCGGGCGATAGAGAGACGAATTGTGATGCTTGATTTTGAATTGCTCGCAAACTTCCACTATTGTGCTATTGTTCAAATTCAAGGCATTTTCGGATATGATCCTCTATGGCATCCCATATCGACAGATGATCTCTTTTTTCAAGAACTTACTAACCGCTGTCTTCATGATGTTGGCATAAGAAGCTGCTTCTACCCATTTTGGTGAAATAGTCGATAACCACGAAGATAATCTATGACCATCAGAAGCCTTTAGAGAAATTAGCCCAATGACATCCATGCCCCACATAGAAAATGGCCAAGGAGAAGTCATGACATGAAGATGTGATGGAGGTACATGAATATTGTCTCCATAAATCTGGCACTTATGGCACCTCTTAGCATAATTGATGCAATCGCCTTCCATAGTAGACCGGTAATACCCAAATCTCATTATCTGCCTGGCCATTGTGAAACCATTGGTGTGTGTCCCGCAAATGCCTTCATGAACTTCTTCTAAGATCTTTCTAGCTTCAACTACGTCAACACATCTTAGCAACACCTGATCTTTTCTCCTTTTGTAGAAGATTTCCCCATCTAAGACATATTCATTGGTGAGTCTTCTCAATGTCCTTTTTTTATTTTCAAAAGCTTGCTCAGGGTATTTGTGATCTCTTACATACTGAAGAATATCTTGATACCATAGGTGATCATCCCTTTCTTCTTCTTCTTCTTCTTCTTCTTCAATATCATAACAATGAGTCGGAGCTTCATAGATGCTCATCTGAATGGGTTTCATATCCTCTAGTCTACTTACTTTAATTATCGAGGCCAAAGTGGCAAGAGTATCAGCCATCTGATTTTTTTCTCGTGGGCGATAATGGAATGTGACATCATCAAACTCTTTGGTTAACTCGTGAACCAATTTTCGGTAATTAATTAGCTTAAAATCCTTCGTTTCTCATTCTCCTTTGAGTTGATAGATTACTAGTGCAGAATCTCCATATACCTCCAAAACTTTGATTCCCTGTTCTATGGCTGCATGGATTCCCATGATACATGCTTAATATTCTGCCATGTTATTTGTACAATCAAAATCGAGTTTACTGGTGAAAGGATAGTGGTCTCCTTTTGGTGATACCAAGACTGCTCCAACTCCATTACCCGTGGCATTTGAAGCTCCATAAAAATTTAATCTCCAAGGATGTTCCACTGTGGTTACCTCTTCAGTGGTCGCCCCATACATTAAATCCTCATTCGGGAAGTCGAAGTTTATTGGTTCATAGTCCTCTAAAGCCCTGCTAGCTAGGAAGTTTGCTATCGCACTCCCTTTTACTACCTTTTGATTGACATAGACTATGTCGAATTCAAAAAGCAAAACCTTCCATCTAGCTAATCTTCCATTCAATGCGACAGATTCCATCATGTACTTTAGAGGGTCTAGTTTTGAGATTAACCAAGTGGTGTGGTACAACATGTATTGCCTTAATCTTCGCGTGGTCCAAACTAGAGCACAACATAGTTTTTCAATTGGCGACTATCAAGTCTCGCAATCAGTGAATTTCTTGCTGAGATAATATATCACCCTTCCCTTCTTTCCAGACTCATCGTGCTGGCCTAGTACACATCCCATAGAATTTTCAAAGACTGCCAAGTACAGGATCAATGGTTTATTAAGAGTTGAAGGTACCAAGAGGGGAGCATTGGACAAGTAATCTTTGACCTTGTTAAAAGTTTCCTGACATGCATCATCCCATACACCTGGGTTACGCTTCTTAAGCAAATGAAAGATAGGATCACACTTCTCAGTCATCTGTGAGATGAACCGAGCAATATAATTTAGTCTCCCTAAAAACCCTCAAAACTTTTTTTTTGCGTATTGGGTGATGGTAGCTCCTGTATGGCTTTGACTTTATTTGGATCAATTTCAATCCCTTTTTTGCTGACTACAAAGCCCAACAGCTTTCCTGTCGTGGCTTCGAAGGTACACTTTGCTGGGTTTAGCTTTAGTTGATACTTTCTTAGCCTCCCAAACAACTTTCTCATCCTTACATGCTCTTCCTCCGTTCGAGATTTCGCAATCATGTCATCGACATAAACTTCAATTTCTTTATGCATCATGTCATGAAACAAAGTCACCATGGCCCTTTGATAAGTTGCCTCCGCGTTTTTGAGTAAAAAAGGCATCACCTTGTAACAGAATGTTCCCCATAGCGTGACAAATGTGGTTTTCTCTATATCTTTATATCCAGAGAAATCGTTCATGAATGAAAAAAAGGAGTGACCTGCTGTATTGTCTACTAAGGTGTCGGTGTGGGGTAGTGGAAAGTTATCCTTTGGGCTTGCTTTATTTAAATCCTGATAATCCACACACATATGCACTTTCTCATTTTTTTTAGGAACAGAAACTATGTTGGCTACCCATTCTGAGTATTTAACTACTTGGAGAAACCCAGCGTCAAATTGCTTTCTGACCTCCTCTTTTATTTTCAATAAAACATCAGGTCTCATCCTTCGAATCTTTTGCTGAACAGACCTGCATTCTTCCCTTATGGGGAGTTTATGTACCACGATGACAGTACTCAAGCCAGGCATGTCTTGGTAAGACCATGCAAAGACATCTTGGAACTCTTGAAGCAACTTGATAAGATCTCTTCTGGTTTCTGGGAGATTCTAGTATCAATTTTCACTTCTTTGATAACTTCCACCGGTTCCGAATGAGGCAGAATTTTTTCTTCTTTCTCTATCATTCTTAACAGATCAGGAGACAAATTACAATCTTGATCATCTTCGAAGTCTTGAAGTTCTTCTAAACACTTATAACATAGAAGATGCATTTTCATTCAAAATAACTAGATAATGATCATGAGCCCTTGTACAAAAAGACTACAGGGAGTTCCTCTACAGTCCAGTTGTCGAGAGTACTTCCAGGGGCGAAAGGACAAATTTCCCATGAGTTTCTTCCTTCATTTCCTTCCTTTGATACAACGTTGATACTCAAACCCTTCATTGTCCCTGTTACTTCTATTAGTCTTCCTTCTCTCTCTTCTACCTTAGGCCTTTAATTGATTATTCCTCTTGATATGAACGTTTTTGATATATGGGGAAAAATCATTGGCTCCCATTAGGTTTCCTCTCCAGCCAATCGAGCTCTCCTTCATTCTTTCTTCTTTTCCAACTCCTTTTTCTTTCCCTTCGCGTCTGGTTTATACCTTAGGCCAAAAAGATCTTGTTTCTCTTCCAACATTGGCACATTGATTGTCCCTTGGAGAAACTTTCCTAGTCCTTTTCCAGTTAGGGCTCTCTTGCTAATTGTCATTTTCAGGGTCATCTTTGTGATTTTTGATATTTTAGGTACAGGGATTCTGCTCTCTTCGGCGACGTAGGTTGCATTGATGAACTCCAAGGACCGAAAAGAACATTCCAAAGCTTCTTCATCTGCTCTAATGTATGGCACATCATTTTCTATTGATGCGATTAAGTCCTCCTCAGCATTGATAATGACTAATCGTCCTTCGGTCACCAATTTCCACTTCTGGTGTAATGATAACTGCAATTGTAGCTTGGTTTGATATCCATTATCAAGAAGTCTACTTCGTATGAGTTTAGACCGATTAGCAATGGTATCTCGATCCAACCCATAACTTTCTTTTCTGTTTCATCGAATGCTCTCACTACATTATGGCATGTCTTCATATGAGAACTATCAATCGGTAACCTCTTTAATGTTGTCAATAGTAGAACGTTCAAGGCTAAACCGTTGTCAATCAATACACCAGGCAGTGTAACCTTTACAGCGGGTGGTGATATATAGCGCTTTTGTTGACCCATACCTCCCGGGGGTATTTCATCATCATTAAAAAAGATAAAATTATCGGCGCTGACATTATTGACCAAGTGGTCTAGCTTGTTCACTGAAATGTCCTTGGGTACATAAGTCTTATTTAATACTTTTATTAACGCGTTACGATGTGCTTCTGAGCTTTGCAACATCGTTAAAATGGATATACAAGCTAGCTACTTATGTAACTGCTCCATCACACTGTATTCGCTATGCTTAAGGAACTTCAAGAATTCCTTAGCCTCATTTTCTGTTACTGGCTCGTTGATTGGTGACTTTAGTCCACTAGTACTCCCTTTTTTCGGCTCTTCTAGACTTTTTTCAGATGTTTCATTTTTTGTTCTTGCAAGGCCATAGTCTTTCCTACTACGCGTGACAAGACTCACGTCTCGAGCTCCTTCTGATTCAACATTGAAACTTTTCCCTCTTGATACCGTTACATTACAATTGTAATTCCAAGGTACCCTTTTGTCATCCTTGTAAAGGAAGGCTACAGGTTTTTGAATTATTATTGTGGGAGCAACTCTTGCTTTAGTTTCATCCTTCTTTGGCCATACGATGATTATCATTGGGTTATTAATCCCAAAAGATTTCTTAGCTGTGCCTTCTTCGGAGGCGCATACTTCTTCCTCTTCCTCTTTTTCCTCGAAAAATTCTAACTCCTTACTGCCCATCAATCCCTGTACCACAGTTTTGAACTTGTCACACTCCTGAATCTCATGCTCTTCATTATTGTGGAACTCACAGTAGCGTCCTTTTCTCACTATTTTTCCCGAATCTTGAGCAATTAAGCTCGCTTTTTTCATTTCGTGCCATACCCATCTCAAGAGTGATCTTACTTCCTCAATGCGAGTTTTAATCTTCCTTCCTTCTCCTCCGACTATTGCATTTACCCCTTGATCGGGATGTTTGGGTAGCAGATTCCCTGATACATTGAGATTTGTAAGATCCTCGAATCTCAGTGCCTTGGCATTAATAAGTTGTTGTACATGCCTTTTTAGGACTATACAGTTCTCAATTGAATGTCTGGCTAGCCCTACGTGATATTCACATCGTGCATTTACGTCGTACCAACTCAGGAATGGCAGCAGCAATGACTTTACATGGATTGGCGCCACGAGACATTCCTCGTACAATCTCGGATAAAGTTCCCTATATGTCATGGGAATAGGAGAGAATTCCATTTTTGGTCTCACACCAAACCTCTGCCTTGGATTTCTTTGATAATTTCCTTTCGTGGTTTTGGGTGATGCCATCATCATTAGCTTTGAGTAATTCGTCTTGTAACAGTTTGTGTTGTTGACCTCATTTTCCTTTTTTTAGGAGTTATTCTTCTGACACCTTCTCCCGTCTCAATTTTTTCGCTTCAGATTGCGTTCTCGACCATCTCCCCTAATGTCAGAGAAACTTTTGGTAAGGCTTCCCAACATATGGTTAATAAAAGGGGCTTTTAGAGTATTAACAAACAACATAGTTGTTTCCTTTTCCAACAATGGTGGTTGTACCTGGGTTGCTATGTCCCTCCATGTTTGAGCGTATTGTCGAAAACTCTCATTTGGCTATTTCTCCATCCTTTGCAGTGTCAGTCTATCAGGTGCCATGTCAATTACATGATTGTATTGCTTCATAAATGCTTGTGCCAGATCCTTCCATTAGTTTATCTTGGCACAACTCAACTAATTATACCATTTGGCTACAGATCCTGTTAAACAATCTTGAAAACAGTGTACTAATAACTGGTTATTATGGACATGCCCAGTCATCTTCCTATAGAACATGGTAATGTGTGCTTCGGGGTAACTGGTCCCGTTGTATTTGTTGAAATCCAGTGTCTTGAACTTTGGGGGGGAGCACTAGGTCTGGGACAATGCTCAGCTCCTTAGCGTCAATGCCATAGAAGGAATCAACAGCTTTCATTGCTTTCACTTTTTCTTCTAACCACTTGTATTTGTCCTCGAGCTGTTTAGGGATCTCAGGTCTTGCTCTTTCCGTCTCCTCTATGTCATCCAAGTCATGGACGACGAGAATGGCTACATTATCTCCGGGGTTGAAATCGGATTCCATCTGAAAATTTGCTGGCCTTGACATACCGCCTGAGTGTTGTTGTGCTCTTATTGTTACAGGTACTCTACGTGGATACGTTTTCGGCGGTACTTGAGTATGCATAGAAGCATAGCCTAGAAGATATCTAGGCTCTTCACTCTCCTCCCCTGGGCTTATAGCAGGACTTTTTCCTTTATCCGCCCCCGCTCTTATCAGCTGTGTTAGCTCACTTATAATGATCTTTTGATATTCTATAATCTGGTCCTTCATATCTTTTTGTACTTTTCCAAATGGTCTTGCAACTGCGCTTGCACTTGTTCTTGCATGTCCTTTTGAATTTGCTCTAGCCTTTGCTCCATAGCTTTGGTTTTTTATGAGTGTTATAATGATGTGAGTTTTCAATAATTACTGACGTAACTGTTAAAGTTTTAATTAGTTAGAATTATTAAGCCAAAATATGTGAAAATGCAATGCGGATGAATGCATGTATGCAAAAGAAAGGTATTGACTTATAATTCAATTTCCATTAGAAAACTTAACTAGATAACAAGTTCCTTTACATAAAGAAAATTACATAAATGATTTTGCCTTAATGCTCATAGCTTAGATTTTATTGAGAAGTCCTGCTAGCTTTTGACCCTGTTCTGTCTTTGTCTCATATTGTATGCTTAACTCATCTGCTTCGATTGCTAGTGCTTGCATGTGGTCAGCTACTCCATGTATTTGATTCAGAGCCTCACCCATAACATAATCTCTGTCTCGAACTTACTTCTGAGTTTACTGAAGATGCCAATCATTTGTTTCCAGTGTCCTCTCCAGAATCTCGGTTCGTATTTCACTACTCTGTAGCGCGACCTCTAATTCTGCCACCCTCTTATTCAATCTCTCGATCTCGACTCGACTTGCCTTTGCTTTACCATTGAATTCTGGCTGCAATGTCTATACAAGGATTCCTCCAATTCCTTTATTCGGGCCTTTAACTCGGTCACCTCAGCTTGACTTTCCAACAGGCTCTCTTCATGGCATTATCTAGGCATCTTGAAACTTGTTCTTCCTAAGAGTCGATCTATTATTCTCTTCATGGATTTCCCATTGCCATTGTTTCGACATCTTACCTAAACCGATAGTCCTCCTGATAAGCGAAGTTTTTTATAGTCTTTCTTCAGGCTATCGAGATCTTCTTCGGCCTTATTTTTCTCTTTTCTCAATTTCTTTGCCTCTATCTTCTGGACATCACGTCTAACCTAAAAGCACCTTTTCTTCTTCCAATTTTTCTATCACCTTTTTCGTTTCAGCATTTTTCTCTCAAAATCTTGCTTAATAATTTCTAGTTCAGTCGGGACAACCTGCAAGTGCTTCTCAATTGGGTGAACAACCTTCGGGTTTGGCACAAGGATGTTGTCATTAATCCTTCTATTTCTCCACCAATCATATTCTACAGTTGTCATGGGATTAGCGCCGAACACTATCATCCTTCAAACCTGGTTCCATGCATTTGAGATCTCTTGAATCCTTTTCTTATTGTTTTCTCCTCTACATGCGAATTCACATTGAGCTAACCCTTGAGTTACTGGTATGAACTGTCTCGATCTGTATTATCTTAAAACCAATAAAGGTGCGTATCCTATTACTCCCCAAATTTTGGCCAATGGGACCCAGTCAAAGTCTCCACATTGATATAAAATTTCATCAGGAACAAACCATGGTGCCCGCCATTCTGTCTTAGAGACTTTGAAGTATTGCCCGACCTTCTCCTTCCTTTCTGCATGCATTTAATGATCTAATAGTTTTAGTCAATTTTGTCGGGACCAGTGTAACCTTTTTACTCAATCGGTCAAACAAGTTTGTCACTGCATCTTCTATGTGTCCTAAAGCCTTGGGAAAAATGACTAACTCGTATATACCTAGAGCCAGGATGTCAATCTTTTTCTTCGCATCTGGGTGGGCCAGGATCAAATCTCGCAAACTCTTCCATGTAATGTATTTATTGTCACCTTTCACCTTAATCCGAGCTGCAGCCCATTGCTCACTCATGCCAGTGATGTTTATTAATCTCTTAACAAAAGTCGAGACACTAAGAGCTCTAGAATTGGCTTTATCTATCGAGATATTTGGGCAATGGAATAAAGTGGTGTATTCTTCTATCGTCGGTGTTATGTCCACATTCCCAAAAGTGAAGCAACTGTAGGTCGAGTTCCAATATTGCGCTAAGGCTCGAAAGAGGTACTTATCTACCTTAACCTCGAACAAGTATGGTAAATCTCTGTACTCTTGGTAAAAGGTTTGCTTCATGTCATTATCCCAACTGTCCCATATCCCTTTCAATTCTTGCACACTGTTCTGAGCTGTGCTAATCCTGGTATAATCCCAAAAGTTTGACTAATATCCTTCTACTATGCTATCCCCTTTTTGGCATTGATTTTCCTTTGACCACATACGCACAACCATGTTGACCTTATCAAGGTACTTATTTTCCATGATCAATTATCTTATTAGTAATTGAGTTTGTATCAATACCTTTCCTTGTCGGATGATGAAATGTAATCCAAAAGAGACAAAACAGAACAAGTTAGCAAAACACATCACTATCAATATACAAGTATAAAGTAAAAACCTAAGAATTTGTCTTGGATAGTTGCCAAAAGGTTCGGCATAATTCTTTCTAAGACAAGTAGTTATGGCTCGTTACATGTGGTTTAGTCTCTAGAGTAAGGGGTACCCAAACCAGCAGATTCCTCGATCCTCACCCATTACAGGCTCATACGGATGAGTTCGATTTAGGGGACACATTTCCTACATGTTTGCACGGAAGTGAAAACTTCACGAAAACATGGGTACGGATGTAATCCCGAAAGTGATCCACTATCATCCACAGAGGTGAAAACCTCACGAAGGAATAGTTTCCCACTTCCATTTAAAGGGTGTAGTATCATATGCAAATGAGTGCAAATCTATATAAGCAGTATTGACATAATATAGCATCACACAAAATGTTTGAGGATCGTACATTAAACAAAATATAGAATTAAAAGTTTTAACAAAAAGGCCCGAAAATAATCAATTTTGGCTTGACTCTCTTTTGTTTTAAAAGTCCCCAGTGGAGTTGCCAAGCTGTCGAAACATTTATTTTTAAGGAAAACAAACAGGTCTCGAAAATATTTTTAAATTGAAAAACGGGAAATGAGAGTCGCCACCAATCTTTGATTCGGTGTGATTGGATCTCCACAAAGCATTTAAAATTCGTTTTTGGAAACATTTTGGTCTTCGAAATCCAGTAAATGGGTTCGAGAGTTGATTACGTGAGAGGAAGGATTAGCACTCTCACACGCCCAAAATTGGTACCACATTAATTATTTTAGGGTCTTATTTGTAAAATTTTGAAAACTCAAATAAAGTTTTAAAGTACAATCCTTAAATGCATAAGTCATGTTTAAGAAAGAAAACAATTTTTTGTTTGGAAGTCTCACTATTTCGAGGTGATCGAGAAAGAAAGTCACGTCCAATGAGTTAGGACATAACGTTTTGAGATCCGGAGATAACGAGCTTTCCTTTGTTGTAAACTTTAAACCTTGAAACAGGGTATTCGATTATCCCGATTTGAAGAAAAATCACGCCTAGTAAGTTAAGGCATAAATTTTCAAAACCAGAAATAAAGGAATATTGCCTTGATTTTAAATATTTTGGAGAAAAATCAAAAAATGACTTTAATTAAAAAATAGAGATAAAAATGAGCATGCAAATTAAATACGAGCTATGCAATTAATGATAAAGTTAAATAACATAAGGAATGAACAAATATACAAAAATAAATATGAGAAAAATAAGATACAATTATGAATAAAAATAAATGAGAAAATACAAAATTAATTTTTTAAAAAAAGGTTAAAAATTTATATATGAAAGTCGAAGAAAGAAAGAAAGAAAAAATGGGGTCAAAAATGAAGTTTCAAAGAGTTTGAGGGTTAAAATGCAATTTTAGAAAGTTTTAGGGGTAAAAATGTTATTTTAGGAAAATTTGGGGTAAAAATGTGATTTTTGGAAGTTCGAGGGCAAAAATGTGATTTTTGGAAATTTGTAGGCAAAAATGTAATTTTTGGAAGTTCAGGGGAAAATTTAATTTTTGAGAAGTTTAGAGGTAAAAATGTAATTTTTAAGAAGTTTGACGGTCAAAATGTGATTTTGGAAAAGTTTGAAAGCAAAAATATAATTTTTGAAAGTTTAGGGGTAAAAACGTAATTTTTGAGAAGTTTAGGGGTCAAAATGTGATTTTGGAAAAGTTCTAGGGTAAAAATATAATTTTTGAGAAGTTTGGAGGCAAAAATGTAATTTTTGAGAAGTTTAAGGGTTAAAATGTGATTTTGGAAAAGTTTAAGGGTTAAAATGTGATTTTGGAAAAGTATAGGGGTCAAAATATGATTTTTTGATAGTTCAAGGAACTCTTGGGTAATAAAACCAAAAAGATGAGACACGTGGCAACTTCTCAAGCATTCTTGGGTCAAAGGACCAATTTGTAAATCTTTTAAAATTACTGGGCCAATTTTAAAATAAAACAAAACTTGATGTAAGGACGAGATTGTAAATTTGAAAAAGCGAAAGGACCAAATGAGTAAATAACCCATCATTAAAAAACACGCGGATCCCAGCTTGGAGCAGGTCGAGTTGGATTGAGCAGCTTGAAACGGTGCCATTTTACTTATTCAATTTTAAAAAAAACTCCTCTTTCTCTTTTTTTTTTCTCTCTGAAATCTCTTCTGCCCGACCGCCCGACGTCCCCTCGGTCGACCTGGGTTCTGTCGTGGCTCCGTCGCACGCGCTCCATTACGCGCCATCGTAAAACGCCGTATGTGGCCACAGTTTTGGAAAAACAATCCCCTTTTTCTTTTTTTTTTCTTCGAGCAGATCTGGGTTCACGATCGATAGATCGAACCTAGATCTGCTGAAAAATCTTTTCTCCATTTTTTTTTTGAAAAACGAAACTTTAGATCTCTTACTTTCCCTTTTTCTTTAACTCGTTTCTGTTTCTAAAAAATCAATTTGTTCTTTAAACTCTAGGTTTAAGGTTCAGTTTTTACAAAAAAAAAAGAGGCTTAAAGATATATTATAAAACAATCTGACTTTTCGTTATTTTTTATGCTTGTTAATTTCTTGCAAGTGTTCAAACAAAAGGGGTCTCTCTTGAACATGGAATGGCCTGGAGGGACTCCGTTCATGGCTCCGATAGTGGTGGCGTTTTGGATCCCAGATACGCCCTTTGATCTTCCTTTTATTATTATTAATAATATTATTTATTTAAAATTATTTATTTAATACGTTTTTGAAATAAATAAAAAGAATAAATGATAATAGTGAGGTATTTAATATGCTTATTAATGTATATTTAAAATATCAAGAGTTTAGAAATTTAAACCCTAAATGACAATAAATGCATATGTATTGAAGTTGTACCTGGACGATTTAATGCTTGAGAGCTTTGAATCTGACTTGAATTTGTTTTTTGTTGCTTTGTGTGTCTGTTTATCTCTATTTTGTATTGGTTTTTGGAAAATATTTGTGTGTATTGATTTCTAATAAAATCTTCTGTAAAAAATTACAATCGTTTGAATTTGGTTCTTATAACCAATTATACAATCATGTTAATTTATCCCTTACAACTAAATGCTGATCTTTTCTTCTTATGCAGGTTCGGCTTGGCAGTGGCGGTGGTGACAATTCAAGTTGCTGGTGCTGTGGTGCAATTTGGTTGCTGACGTGGTAGCTTCTGGTTGGAAGGGAGGGAGGTAGCAACTGCAAGTGGCTTAGCAGATTAGGGTTCTGAAAAGCTTTATAAAATTGAGTCTATTGGCTTGTAATCTATTGGGCCATGTATTTGGGTTTGTTTGGGCCTGTATTTGAATGTAATTATAGACATTTGAAATTTTTGTATTTGGACTTTTAAAGCTTAAATTTAATTTAAAATAAATTCAAACTCAAAATAAGTTTAAATTTAAAATAAATTCAAACTTATAAAATTTAAATTGGGCTCCAACAAATTAAATTTAAATGAATAAATAACTCATGAATAGACAAATAAATCGAGGCTAAAAAGGATAAATAATTATGTAAGGGATTAAAATTAAAAAGAATAATAGATTTTAAAAGTATATAAAAATAAACGAATTAGTTTTTTTGACGTGAAAGGGCTTTTTTTTTTTTAAATTTACACAAAAAAAAAGTTAATTTTTTTAAAAAAGGGTAATTTTAAAAAAATGTAAAGTTCAGGGATTAATTTAAAAATAAAGTAAAATGGAAGGGTCGATTTTAAAAAAATAAAATTAAGGGGGCTAGTTTTAAAAGAAACAAAAATAAAGGACTAAGTTAATATGAAAATAAAGTTTTAGGAAAAAAACATGAAAACCAAAAACAATGCGATCAAACTCGAATTTTTTAAAAAAATAGGGGTTGCGTGGGTAATTTCCAAAACATTCTGACACGTGGCAGCCTTGCATGCACCTAAAATTAGGGGACTAAATTGAAAATGGAATGTAATTTAAAGGCTGATTTTAAATAAATTAAAAATGCAAGAAAGGGACAAGTTTGTAACTTTTGAAAAATGCGAAAGGACAGCGTAAACAATTTCACCATTTGTTGAAAACACGCGGACCTCAAGGCTTGGAGCGGGTCGGATCCATGTATAAGCTAAACGACGTCGTTTTTAGGCCATTGAATTAGGCCCTAAATGACGTCATATCAGGGCAAGTATACAGGTAAAAAAGGTGTTAAAAATCATTTTTACATGTATTTAAAAAAAAAAACTTTGGCCTTTCGTTTTTTTTCTCTCAAATAAATCCCCAAGGTCGATTTAGGGTTTGAGGAGCCTTTACTGTGGGCCACTGATCGTCGGCACTGGTGACCACTACCTACAATGGTCGGAGGTAGGAAATTCTTCCTTTTTTTCTTCTCGAGGCCTAGATCTCAGATCTGGGATTATTTGTCGAAAAAAAACTTTTGGTTCAAAAAAGAACCTGAAAACCCTTCGGTTTTCTATATTCTTTTTAGAAATTTTATTTTTCATTTTTTCCGAAGCCCTTACACAAAAACAAAGGGATTTGGAGGATCTTTCGGGTTTCAAAGACGCTACCCTTCATTAGGGGTAGCAACCTTAACCATGCACGGTGGCGACGGTGCTCGGAGCAACAAGGTAAAACCCAAGGATTTTCCTATTCCTTTTTGTTTATTTTTATATGTATTTTTTATTTTCGAAAGGAATAATGAAAATATGCGTGAAAAATAGAAAAACCTTTGAAATTGTTCTTCAATTGCTAATGCTTTTTGTATTTCTTCGTATTTTTCTTTCTATTTTCTCGTAAAAAATTATAATGGTGAAGTAAGGCTTTTATAGCCATTCAAAATACATAAAGAAATAGTTTTTTCCTTCGTTTTTTTCCTTCATTTTTGTCTTGTTTCTTCTTCTTTTGCAGGTATAATTGGAATGGCTAAGTTTGGGGTCAACTCCGGTGATGGGAGGTGTGCCCTTGCCATTTCGATGCAAAGGGTAGAGGAGAAGTCAGATGCCTCGTGTTTGACGTGGCGGCTGGCATAGAGGGGTGAGTAGCACTGGTGAGTGCTAAGGTTTCTGTTTAGGAAAAAAATTTAGGGTAGTGGGTTGGGTTGCATATTTGAGCTTTGGGTTAGGTATTTTTATTTTGGTTTGTAATTTTTTTGGGATTTGGATTTGGATTATTAATGGACTTTGTTGCTTCTTTTTAGGAATTATTTATTTTTATTTTTATTTTGTTTTTTTTTGTTTATTGGGCCGAATAAATTGGGTTCCTATAGCTGCCCCTCTTTGTTTATTTTCGTGAAACGAGAATGAAGAAAAGACTAAAAGGAGGACCAATTTTGTCCGGTCCTGTCGAATCTTAACTTTTTTTATGCTTCTTCTTCAAGTAACCTGCTCTTTCACTTTGTCAATTACTCAACTCCACTATATCCACTTTGCTACAAGTTAAGAAGATAGGATTTAGCGTCGTGACTTCATCTTGCCCAAGGCAACTTCAAAGAGATAAAATTTGCTACTGTAGCTTCACTCCATTCTAGTGCAACTTCAGAGATATTGAGATTCTATATCATAGTCTTTGGTTCAATCCACTGACACTTCAAGGATATAGGATTTGGTGTTGAAGCTTCTCTCCATTCCACTGTAACTTCAGGGAGATTGAGATTCGGTTTTGTGAGATGGTAGCTTCAATCTGCCCCTCTTGATTTAAGGGTAAAAGATTGGACGGTTGCTTCAATCTAGCCCTCTTCATTAGGGGTAAAAGATTGGATGGTGGCTTCAATCTACCCCTCTTGATTAGGGGTAAAAGATTGGATGGTGGCTTCAATCTTCCTCTCTCAATTAGGGGTAAAAGATTGAATGGTCTTCAATCTACCCCTCTTGACTAGGGGTAAAAGATTGGATGCTTCAATCTACCTCATGGTCGGGGTAAGAGATTGGTGTGTCTTCAATCTGCCATCTAATTAGGGTAAAAGATTGGATACTTCAATCTGCCCCATGGTCGGAGTAAGAGATTGGATGATAGCTTCTCTTTGCTCTACTGCAACTTCAGAGAGATAAAAACTTGCTACTTTAGCTTTAATTTGATCCATTGCAACTTCAGGAATATAAGATTTGCTATTTTGTTAGTCTATCACTCTATTTTCTAGGGAATGAGACCTGTAGAATATGCTTCTATGGTATTTTGCCATGCCATGATTTAAATGAGTCAAATGCTCCTTACTAGATAGGTATGAACGCTCCTAACTTGATAGGTATGAATGATGAATGCAAAAATATCATCTTTGAGAATGATTTTGTTTTTTAGTCCTTAAGTCAACTTGTTCGTCATTTGTCTAAGTCCTATCACTGATTTGTTACCACGTTCTCCTTTCAGGTTTGATATTTTTGACATGAAAATCAATAGGGTAGTCATATCTGAACTACTTGCTCCGGGGAACCTTCCAACCTTCAGGCATGGTTCTTTTCAACTGGTGGTCCTGTTTTAGGTCCCTGTACCATTTAGGAATCTCCCAAAATGATACGCAAAAATCTTTTCACATTAATCCATTATTTGTTATTTCAATGCAACAATGTTTGAACAATGTCATAAGATGGATAAAGTTGAATTTTATTGGAGACAAAGCTCGAATGAAAGAAATATCCAAAAATGGCAAACATTGCTAAAAATTACCAAACATAAGGTAAGAAAAGAATGAAATTAGGTGCCCTAGATATTAAAGTATGAGCTTTGCTGCGCAAACTTGATAAGAACCATTCTAAACCTGACATGTGTCCATGAAACTTGGAGTACTTCGTTGATGCCTCAAGGTGTAAAGTTTCTCCACCTTGCTACTTTTGAGAAAGAAGACCATTTCATGCCCCTTCTTTGATTTGAATTTGAGCTATCCTTTCGGGTTTTCAACTCAAATCTCCTTAGGTTTTGAGATGCCCTTTATGAGTTTTCACCTTGACCTCTTCTTTTCTTTTTTCTTTTTCTTTTATATTTTTTTCTTTCTTTATTTTCTTTCTTTTTTTGGGTAAAATTTATTCTTTACTGAATATGAGTTCACGGGGTTGAGCAGATCTTTATTGCCGAGATCAAAGCTTTTGTGGATAAGGCTTTCTTCATCTCATAAGGCTATTCCCAATTGGGCATCCATTTTCCTCGGAAGTCTTTTTTGTATAGGCAGGATCCTTTCAAAACTAGAGCTCCCTCATGGAATTCTCTAAGGTGGATCTTTCTTTTTCATAAGCCCGTGTCATTTGTTTTTGGTACATCTAATCATGACGGATATCTTTGAGCCTCTTTCTTTAATCAAGCTTAGCAGATCACATCTTGATTGAATCCATTCTGCTTCATTAGTTCTAACAAAATTCGGAGGAATTTTGACTCCAATGGGTAAGACTGCTTTCATTCAATAAACCAGTGAGAAAGGTGTTACCTCGATGGATGTTCTAACAAAGGTTCGATAAGCATCGAGGGCTAATGATAACCTCTTCTAGCAATCTTTGTAGGTCTTTGTCATTTTCCAATGATGTTTTTGATGTTCTTATTAACTGCCTCCATTGCCCCATTCACTTTTGGAAAATATGGTGTCGGATTGTGATACTTGATCTTGAACTAATTGCAGACCTTTGCTATCGTGCTTTTGTTCAAATTCAATGTGTTGTCAAATATGATCCTTTTTTGGCATTCCATATCGACATATAATCTCTTTCTTGTCTATCTTGTAACATTAGCATAGGAAACAACTTTTATCTTCTTGGTGCAGTAATCAATGACCATGAGAATGAATTGAAGCTTATTAGAAGCCTTTCACCAAGTTGGCCTGATGACGTCCATGATTCACATAGAAAGAGGTCATGACATGAATAGGTGAAAGAGATAAATAGATTTTCAAGATGCCCTTTGCGGGTTTTCATCTTGACTTTTTTCTTCTTTTCTTTTTTTTTCTTTTTCTTTTTGTTTCAAGATGCCCTTTGCATGTTTTTTATCTCGACCTTTTTTTTTTATCTCCTTTGTTAGGCCTCATTCTTCAAAGTTTTTGTTTGAACTGAATTGCATCCTCTTTTATGGGAGCCTGTGTGTCATGACATCAGTTCCTTAAACTCAACATGCTTTGATAGAACCATGCAAAGACCTTTTCGAATTCTCGAAGCAGCTCTAAGGGATCTCGTTTTATTTCTATAGAGATTCATGTCCCAATTTTCACCCTTTTTATCTCTTTTTCATTTTCGTTTCCCAAACTTGCAATTTTTGTTGATTCTTTGTAAGGTAATATTTGAGTCTTGTCTTGCTTGGTCATCCGTAACATATAGGGAGACAAGTTACATTCTTGAACATTTTCGAAGCCCTGAGGTTTTCTGGACACATGTCCTTCTCAAAATGAGGCTACCAAGTTAACAACAATGTTGCTCATATGCTTGATATCAAGGGACCCAACGTAGAGACAAAAGGGGATCCAAAGAAACAAATGACTTTTAAGAAAGATTATATGGTATAAGTATGAATGAATATAATGTTTTGTTAATTTGGAAAAGAATAAAAATATTTGTCAAATTGAACGAGAACAAATGAATTTAAGAATGGTTAATTGTAAGGTGAGAATTAAAAATATTTGTCAAATGAATTTAAAATATTTGTTAGAAAATGCATTGTTCTCATTAAAATAAAAGATAATGGTTACATGCCCTTTAAAAAGGATCCTTATTACTCTCGGGCTTAGAGCAATAGTTATGTTTTGAGTATTACTCCGAAGATGTTCTAAAAGCTACGGGGAGTTCCTTTACAGTCCAATTACTCAGAATGCTTCCAGAAGCATAAGGACGAAATCTAGATATATTTCTATTTCCACTCCTTTCTTCGCATATAGCATTAATCTTTAACCACCTCATTTACCACTTGATTCAAATGATTGGATAACGAATTCTCCTCTGTGTTGGACCTTGTCGGGTCATCGAACCTCAAGATTCCCTTTTTGATGTGTCTTTCGACCAGCTTCTTAAAAGTAAAACAATTTTCAATCGAATACCCTATTATTCTCGCGTGAAACTCACATTGGGAATTCACATTGTACCACGTTGGGAATGAGTGGCGCAATGGTTTTACATAGAATGGCGACACAACATGAGCGTCAAATAGGTTCTGATATAGCTCTTTATATATAGTGGGGATAAGGGTAAACTAAAGCCTTCCATTATTTGACCTAGATTCCTGTCTCAGGGCACCTTTGCTGTTAGCTGTTATAGCCCTAGGTTGTGCCATTACTACTGACTTTGAGTAGCTTATCCTACTGTACAGGCCTATGTTGATGATCTCAATTTCCTTTTTCTTGGTGGCTACTCTTTTGACCCCTTCCCCTGTATCGATCTTCCCATTCCTGATAGCGTTTTCGATCTTCTCTTCGGACATAACCATGTCAGAGAAGCTCTTAGTAGCGCTCCCCAGCATGTGGTTAATGAACGGATTCTTCAAGGTATTGACAAACAACATGGTCGTTTCTTTTTCCAACAGAGGTGGTTGTACTTGTGTTACTACATCCCTCCATCTTTGGGCATACTGTCGAAAGCTTTCATTTGTCCTTTTTTCCATATTTTGCAGAGTTAGTTTATCGGGTGTCGTGTCAGTTACATGACTGTACTGTTTCATAAATGCTTGTGCCAAATCTTTCCACGAACTGATTTTGGCACGGCTCAGTTGGTTGAACCATTTTACAGCAGATCCCGCTAATCTGTCATGGAAACAGTGGATTAATAACTAGTCATTTTTGACATGCCTAGTCATCTTCTTGCAGCACATGGTGCTGTAGGCCTCGGGGAAGTTGGTCCCATTGTATTTATCGAAATCAGGTGTTTTGAACTCGAGGGGAGCACTAGGTCTGGGATAAGACTTAGCTCCTTAGCGTCAATCCCACAGAATGTATCAACACCTTTCATTGGTTTTACTTTCTCTTCCAACCATTTGTATCGGTCCCTAGTTGTTCAGGGATATTAAGCCTTACTCTTTCTGTCTAATCCATGTCATCCAAGTCGTGGACAACGGGGTTGGCTATATTGTCTCCGGGGTTGGAGCCAGATCCCATTTGGAAATTTGCAGGCCTTGACATGCCATCGAGGTGTTGTTGTGCTCTTATTGTTACTAGTACCCAACATGGGTACATTTCTTGCAGAACTTGGATGTGCACAGAAGTATAGCATGGGAGGTATATAGGCTCCTCACTTTCCTCCTCTGGACTTATTGCGAGACTTTATCCCTTATCAGCCCCTTCTCTTAGCAACTGAGTCAGCTCACTTATAATGCTCCTTTGGGACTCTATAATTTGTTCCTTCATATCTTGCTGCACGTTTGCCAATTAGTCTTCCAACTATGCTTGCATTTGCTCTTGCATTCCCTTTTGGATTTGTTCTAATTATTCGATTCTTTGGTCCATAGCTTTGCGAGTACCGTAGCGATATGAGTTCTAATTTTTTCTAATTGAATGCATGTAAAAAAATGCAATGCTAATGAATTCATTTATGCATATGTAAGAAAGGCGTTGATTCTTAATTCAATTCTATTAGAAAAACTTTACTAGATAACAAGTTTCTTTACATAAGGTAGATACATATATGGTCGTGCCTTAATGCTCAAAGCCTTAATCTTCTAAGCTAATTTTGCTCCGATTTGACTTCAATCTAAGGCTCAAGATGTCAGTCTCGAATGGCTAAGGCCTTCAAGTGGTTAGCCACTTCTCATACTTGGGTGAAAGTTTTGCTTGTTGCATGGTCTTCGTCTCTGACCTACCTGTCTGACGGGCCATCGCTTTCTTCTTGTTGCCCTTTCTTTGACCACATATGCATGGCCATATTATCCTCCACTTTATCAAGAAACCCATTTTCCATGTTAAGTTCTATATTTGATAATCGAGTATAAATCAACACAATGCAATGCGAGAAGAAAAAAAAAGACAGAATAAAACAAGTTAATACAATCAATATAGAATATATAACAGTAAATTGCAACTAAAAGCAAAAATCAGAGTATAAAAACACTCCCCTCTTCTATATTTGGGTGACCGCTAAAGGTTCGGCGCAATGCTTCTTAGGGTAGGCTGTTAAGGTCAACTACATGTGGTTTAAGTTCTAAAATAAGGTACCTGAACCGATAGATTATTCGATCCTCACCCATTATACGCTCATACGGACAAATTCAGTTTAGGGGGATCAATTTCCCATATGTTTGCACGGAAGTGAAAACTTCACGAAAACATAGGTACAGATGTATTCCCAAAAGCGATCCACTATCTGACACGGAGGTGAAGACCTCACGAAGGAGTAGTTTCTCACTCTCACTCAAAAGGGTAAAGTAACCGATCAATGCAATGCATGAAACCCTCACTTTTGACCTAAAAATAAATCAATAGGCAAATTAATTTAAATCAGACATGTGCCCACAAAAATGCAAGAAAGTATCGCAAAATAAATTTAAACCAAATTCTCAATTTTCAATCAAAAGATGAAAAATAATCGACTCGCGGCTTGACTCTCTTATTTGTCGCTAGTGGAGTCGCCAAGCTATCGAAACCATTTTTTTGAAAAAAATAAATCGATTTATATTTTTAAAAAAATTGAAAATGGAGTCGTCACCAATCTTTTTAATTTGGTGTGATTGGACCACCTAAAACGTTTGAGTTTATTTTAGAAAACAATTTGATCTTCGAAATCCAGAAAATAGGTTTGGGAGTCGATTACGTGTAAGGAAAGATTAGCACGCTCACATGACCAAAATTGATACCTAGTCGATTATTTATGGTCTTAGTCGTTGAAAATTGAAAAACTTAGAAAGAATTTAAAATGCAATCCTTGAACGAATAAAATAATAAAATTTGACAAGATGTGTTTTAAAGCGACTTGAATTTTACGAAAAATAATCTTTTATCTCGATTCAATTGAGAAAAATCACACCCTGTGAGTTAAGGGCACGATATTGCATGTACTCAAAAACTAAAAATCCATTCATCGATTGATTAAAGAAAATTTAATACATAGTTGAGAATAAAGTCGTTTAAAGATAAAAATCATATGTCGTTTAAAAATTAAATCTTAAGAAAATGATCTTTTGTCTCAAATTTGTTGATAATAACGTCATATCCCATAAGTTAGGAACACGATATCTCGGGTGCTCGAAAATAAGGAAATTCGTTGATTAATTAAAATCTACACATTTTAATTTTAAATGGAGTGTTCAATTACTCAAGTTCAAAGATAAAACCGCATCCCATAAGTTGGGACGCAATTTTTATCGAATTCTTAAGCAACGAATATTGCCTTGATTTTTAAAATAACTTTTACTTTACAATGCATGATTTATTTTCTTAAATATTATAGAAAGCTTGAGTTAATACATTTGCAATTTGTTAGTTAAAATGACAAAAGTAAAATAAAAAATAAAATACATACATAAAACAAATTTGATGTCAATAATTAAATTTAAATGAATAAATAATGCATGAATAGACAAATAAATAGAGGCAAAAAAAATGAATAATTATGTAAGGGATTAAAATTAAAAAGAATAAAAGATTTTTAAAAGTATATAAAAATAAACGAATTAGTTTTTTAGACGTGAAAGGACTTTTTTAAAAAAAAAAATTTAACACAAAAAGAAGTTAAATTTTTTTAAAAAAGGGTAATTGAAAAAAAATGTAAAGTTTAGGGGTCAATTTAAAAATAGAGTAAAAGGGAAGGGTCGATTTTAAAAAAATAAAGTTAAGAGGGGGCTAATTTTAAAAGAAACAAAAATAGTGGACTAAATTAATATGAAAATAAAGTTTTAGGAAAAAAATGAAAACCAGAAAAAATAGGGGTTGTGTGAGTAATTTTCCAAAAAAATTTGACACATGGCAGCCTTACATGCACCTAGAATTAGGGGACTAAATTGAAAATGGAATGAAATTTAAAGGTTGATTTTCAATAAATTAAAAATGCAAGAAAGGGACGAGATTGTAACTTTTGACAAAATGCGGAAGGATTGCGCAGATAATTTCACCATTTGTTGAAAACACACGGACCCCATGGCTTGGAGCGGGTCATATCCGGGTATAGGCTAAACGACATCGTTTTAGGGCCACTGAATCAGGCCCTAAATGATGTCGTATCAGGGCAAGTATATAGGTAAAAAAGGTGTTAAAAAATCATTTTTACATGCATTTTAAAAAAAAGCTTTGGCCCTTCGTTTTTTTCTCTCAAATAAATCCCTAAGATCGATCTAGGGTTTGAGGAGCCTCCACCATGGGCCACCGATCTTTGGCACCGGTGACCACCACCCACGGTGGTCAGAGGTAGGAAATTCTTCCTTTTATTCTCTTTTCGAGGCCTAGATCTCATATATGGGATTATTTGTTGAAAAATAATTTTTGGTTCGAAAAAGAACTTGAAAACCCTTCAATGTTCTATATTCTTTTTAGAAATTTTATTTTTCTTTTTTGCCGAAGCCCTTACACAAAAACAAAGGGATTTGGAGGGTCTTTCGGGCTTCAATTTGGAGGGTCTTTCGGGTTTCAAAGACGCTACCCTTCATCAGGGTAGCAACCTCAACCACGCACGGTGGCGGCGGTGCTCGGCGCAACAAGGTAAAACCCAAGGGTTTTCATATTCCTTTTTATTTATTTTTATATGTATTTTTTATTTTCGAAAAGAATAATGAAAATATGCGTGAAAAATAAAAAAACACCTTTGAAATTCTTCTTCAATTGCTACTGCTTTTTGTATGTCTTCGTATTTTTCTTTCTATTTTCTCGTAAAAAATTACAATGGTGAAGCAAGGCTTTATAGCCATTCAAAATACATAAAGAACTAGTTTTTTCCTTCGTTTTTGTCTTGTTTCTTATTCTTTTGTAGATATCATTGGCATGGCAAGGTTTGGGGTCAACTCTGGCAATGGGAGGTGTGCCCTTGCCATTTTGGTGAAAAGGGGCAAAGGAGAAGATAGGGGCATCGTGGTTGGCCGTGGAGGGGTGAGCGGCGCTGGTGGGTGCTAGGGTTTTTGTTTAGGAAAAAAATTTAGGGTAGTGGGTTGGGTTGTGTATTTGGGCTTTGGGTTAGGTATTTTTTTATTTTGGGTTGTAATTTTTTTGGAATTTGGATTTTGATTATTAATGGACTTTGTTGCTTCTTTTTGGGAATTATTTATTTTTATTTTGTTTTGTTTATTGGGCCGGATAAATTGGGCTCCTACATGAGTGATATGTGAATATGACAGTGTTTGTTAAGTAACTACTAAATTTATGCACACTATTATGTTTTAGAGTGATTATGGCTCTTTTGAGCAAATGTAATAGCACTTGAAAGTGTATAAAAAGAAAATGTTGTGAAAATGATTGCGAAAGTGTTTTTAATATGTAAGAGTGTGCATAAAACTATGAGTGATTGTCTGTATAAACAGATATATTGACATTATGATCATGTGGAACAATTTGATATCATTGACATGCCATAGGATTGTGAGTACCCACCACTTTTGCTTATGATAGGCGAAATGACCCATCTATTTATAGGAAGAGAATGTAGAACCCTTGTTGAGTTATAGTGGTTTATTTCAATTAGAAAAAAAACATCCCACTTAGAATAGGACAAGGGTGGACGACACACCCTAGTATTCCTACTAAGGTTTCCGCCCTCTTCATGTCCATGATGGGTTTTTGGGCCTCTCTCACATCGGATCCCATTACAAATACTTTTTGGGCCATTTTGACCTAGTACTCTATAATATGATCCAACTCGATTTAGTTTTTCTATTACCCAAAATAAATATTTATATTTATATATAAAACAATTTTCTCATCCTTATTTAACCTTAGCAAAATTTTGACAATTTTACCCTTGGTAAAATTTTGATGATTTTGTCCCTAGTAAAATTTCGAGAAAATATGTCCAATATTTCAAAACTCAACATGTTCACTATGACCGGATGATTTATTTTCATTTTTAGGCTTCAAAATAGTCCAAAAACATTAACTCATTCTTCCAAATTGTTTATTTTTCATTTTTGGAAACCTACATTCATTTCCTAATGATTCCATTTCTCCATTTCGAAAAAAACCATAATCTTTCTTAAATGTTTCTCATTTCTCTTTTTCTATTCATTTCGTTCGTTTCTATTGAAACACGTAATTCATTTTTGGTTTCAACGAGCTAGTGGAAGGACCGATTAGACATATGTAGTTGAGGCTTAAATGATTTATAATTAAGTTCTGACTTTTCATCTATTAATTATAAACTCATTTAGTCACGATGTCATTCCATTCTAGTATCATGACTGAGCTCTCCTCAACAACATACCATATGAAAGCAACTACTCAATGCTCGTCCAATAACCTTGTCATAAGTGTGTAACACTCATATGATATCTTTGATCTCTTAGGGATAATATCCGTTTTCATAATATGATCCTATTTTATCTCATGGTAACCTTTACATCTTCCTTCATGAAAAGTTAATCATTATCAAATAGTGATCAAGTCATCCATCATGAAGATGGATGACCCGTGGCCACGTTTATTTTTCATCAATCATGTAATGCCAATGAAAGGATATAATTTACCCATGTCTTGGGCTATGAATTCCACTATTGTCGATGACGCTACATACTACAAAAGTCATACACTCAACGTACCAACTTTCTGTTCCTTATCTATTTGAACTCAGACTTTTACTTACATCAAAATGTATGATTCACACATACATAGTCCGCCATCTACTCAGGATTTATGTATGCCATACTATGAACATTTCAAGTGAATAAATCCAAAAATGGACTTAGGATCTATTCTGCTTTGGTCCTATTCAATTTATTGTCAATCCAATCAATCACATCTATGTCTCTATCTTTTAGGAGTCATCCGCTCCGATGCCTAAGATAAGGAATCTCCCCAATTGAATTTGATAGATGAGATACTAGTTTTTTAATTGGTTTTCTCATTTCCAATTATACTAATGACATGTTTAGGTTCGTCTACTAATACAATATAATACCCTAGGTAAATCCCACATTGTCAAAACATGGGAAAGACCTGAGCTGTATACATGGGAAAGACCTGAGCTATATAAAAGGGTGGTAACACTTAAGCGGTAAAAGGCCTTTTGAGGGTGTATGGATACTCCCAAGAACAAAATCATGATGGTCATGTGCGTCTAAAGCGAACAATATTTTATTAGGTTGGGTGTTGGCTATGACATTTAGTGATATCAAAGCCAGGTTACATAAAAATTGAGCGAAGCCATAAGTTTTTGCCAAGCTATTATTTTTGAAAATACAAATGATTTGATTTTAAAATGGAATTGGAAACATTTATATCTTTAGAAAAAATATCATTGTAGGAAATTACTTATTTATGGGGTAGAAACGGAAATACATTACCTTCTTCAAAAATGTTTTCATTGTTGGAATTAATTTGGATCAATTATCACTTCTTGCTTTCTCGTATTGTTTGATTTAATGTTTATAATATATTTAAATGCCTCCTACACATGGGCATCCGATTGCTAATATACCAGAGAAGCCACCCCCAGGACAAGTTGCACCTGAAGTTGGTTTTGAACCTCTAGTACAAGCGATGATTAGGGTGTTTCAAATGATAGTTGGTGGAAACCTTGCCCCAGCTAACAGAGGTTTGCCACTCGAGCGACTCCATGCTCTAGGTGGTAAGGATTTTCATGGCACGTAGAGAGCTAATACAACCATTACGGAATACTGGTTGGAGAACGTGAAGTGGATCCTAGAGCATATAGGCTTCTTGGATGAGGAGAAGTTGGGTTGCACTATTCCCTTACTTAACGGTGAAGCTCATCGATGGTGGAACACAATAAGGAAAGGGACCACAGCTGATCATTTGACTTGGGATTTCTTCTTGGATTCATTCTGGAGGAAGTATTTGGGTGAGCAATCTTTGAATGCGAGGAAGAGAGAGTTTCTAGATTTGGTTCGTGGAAGTATGTTGGTGGTAGAGTATGAGCTGAAATTTTTACGGCTCAGCTAGTATGCTCCGGAGATGGTTCACTTCGAGAGGGATAGGTGTAAGAGGTTTTGTTATGGACTAAACCAGAATATTCACCTATATATAGTAGCGTAGAGTACTAAGATTTTTGATAATTTGGTGAAGAAGACAGTTGAGGAGACACTGATCCAGCCACCAAGACAAGTGGTATATGAGTTCAAAAAGAGGGACTCTCATCAGTCAGGTTCTTCAAGGAGGCCGAGTAAGAGAGGTCATGATTTTCAGAGTTCTAGGAGGAATGCTCGATAGGATTCTTGATCAAGCCAGTCTAGATCGTAGAGTATCGAGGTGGTCGCTACGGGTGGACCGAACGAGGTATCATCTTGTTAGCATTGTTGACGTAAACACCTGGACGTGTGTTTGAGAGTATCTAGGGTATGTTTATAATGTGGTTTGAGGGAACACCAGCTATGAGACTACTTGAGGAGGATTGAGTTGCCTCAAACTACTGCACATACTAAGGTCGTGGCTGAGGTCGTGATGGTAATGGGATGTCTATGGGTTAGAAGATTGTTGCTCATACAGTAGTTACATCGACTGTGTCTAGAGGACCAACTTGAGTTTATGCAATCAGGGAGATGCGAGATCGTGATTTGATTAACATCATTGCATGTACTTTTATGTTGCAATCCATCTCCTTATTTTTGCTAGTTAATTCAGGTTCAACTTATTCATATATCGTGACTGATTTGGCTGGTGAGTTGGGGATTCTAGTAAAGATTCTTAGGTTAGGTATGACAGTTATGAGCTCTTTAGGTGAGAACATCATAGTTGACCGAGTGTATCTTAGGTGTCCACTGATGGTTCAGGGACATGTCTTCCCTGTTGATTTGATGGACTTGTCGTTCCATGGTTTCAATGTTATTATTGGCATGGATTGGCTTGTAACACCCAAAACCCGTTACCGTCATCAGTTACAATCTCGAGGTCTTTTCGATGATCATTCATAGATTTTCTCTCAATATTATTCCATTTAAGTATAATTTAATGAAGTTATACATTACAAACGACATAAATCAAAAAATAAATATTGATGCAACTCAAGGGCAAAAAGGTCATTTCCATAATTTTAGGAGACTTCTATCGGTACCTGTTGGATAGGTATCGGTAAAAGTCAAGTCAGCAAACAATTCAAAAATAATTGCAGTTTTCTACCGGTATTTGGGATGGTTCTACCGAAATAACTCATGCTTATACCAATACTAAAAAATCCACAAAGCTTGAAAGATTCATCTTGCCACTTTTACCGATACAAGTAAATGATCTACCGATACTTCTATGTTCAGAACTACTGATACCTCAAATTTACTACCGATACAATGCAAGTCAAAAAACAAGCTCTCTCCTACTTTGTACTTCTACCGATACATACATGGAAACTACCGAAACAAATATGCAGATTTCTAAAATGCTCATAATTTCCTTAAGTTTATACTCAACCATCTTAAACACATCAAGAACATTTCCATTACACATTGAACACTCAAAATCATGCCTATTTGAACAACAACATGATGATATTTAGATCATTACAAAACACAAAATACATTTGGAAGCAAGTATCAAGATATCCTCATTTCAAATGACATTACACACCAAACACATTAAGTTTGCAATCTTACTATATGCCATATAAGCCAAGTGATACGAAAGACTACCAAATGAGCTCTCGGGATAGAGTGGTTCTTCTTGGGGATATGATCTTCAACAGCAAAACGAATCTACAAAACAGTAAACAATACACAAATAAGCTTACAGAGCTTAGTAAATTCGTTGAACACAAATAAGCATAACGAAACTTCACTCATTTCTTGCATTTGTCCGTTTTGGGAAATTTACAAAACTACCCTTGTACTTTCATTTTCATTCAATTTAGTCCTTAGACCTCAAACAAGCAAAATAACCATTACAAAACTTAACCCATGCTAGTTGAATACACTAGAATACATTCTCCACTCATACATACAATTTATTTCACAATAAATACATGCATTTTACCATTTTAGCAATTTGATTCTCAAACCTTAAAACAATTAAAAATCACATTACGATATAAACTTTCATAAACTTCCAAGAGTAAGCTTTTTCAACAATGGCAAGATTTATAACATTTGACAAAATTACAAATTAGTCCTTAGGTTAGCTAGATTAAGCTAATACGGACTCGAAAACATAAGAATTACTAAAACGAGTGAGATTTCACTCACCAAATTAGAGAACCTAGCTCGGTCGAATATGGCTCTTCTTTTTTAGGGTTTCTTCATGTTTTCTCAAGGAAAAAGATGAGAGAAAATCCCTTTCTCATTTCTCTTTTCTTTCATTTTAATTTGTTTATTAAAGAATTATTAATTTACCCTTAATGATTCAATTGAATTTCCACCATCTAACTGTCCTAAACCATCCACTCACATAGCTAATGTATAATTACCATTCAAGAACCTTAAATCACCATTTAGTTAACATCTAGTGCTTTTAATTAATAGAACTCTACTTTCATCGCTTTTACGATTTAATCCTTTTCACTTAATTAACCATCTAAACGATAAAATTTCCTCACCAAAATTTAATACGATGCCATTGACATCATAAATATTAGGTAATTAGAATTTACGACTCAACTTGTGTTGTGGTCTCGAAACCACTATTTTTGACAACACTAAAAATCGAGTTATTACATGGCTAATCAAGCACAAGGTGAAGGTAGACTTTGAGACTAAGCGAAGTACCTTGCGAGGTAGTGACGACTTGGAGATCGTGGTTATTGGCGAGAGACCCAAATTCTTCTCCAACGTAGTTTCAATGACTAAGGCTGAGAAGCTGTCAGGTAAAAGTTGCAAAGCTTACTTAGCCTATGTGTTGAGTTCTAAGAGTAAGGAACTGAGAGTTCAAGATATTTGCACAGTGAGGGATTTTCTTAACGTATTTCTAGAGGAGCTGTCTGACTTGCCACTAGATTATGAATGTAAGTTCAACATTGAGGTGTTTCTGGGTACCGCACTAGTGTCCACTACCTCTTATCGCATAGCATTGAATAAGCTCAATAAGTTGAATTGTGACACTCATAACCCGTTTCTGTTGCCAAAATAAGGTTACAGAGTATTACCGTACCAATCAGAACATTTTATAACTTATGAATTGTAACACACAAAAATCGTTCATTTACGAACATTCAACTATCGAATTAATTGCATAAATACATATGTTCGAATTAATTGCATAAATACATATGTAATTCAACATCGGATAATTCAACTATCGAATTAATTGAATTAATTGCATAAATACATATTTAATTCAACATCGGATAAATCATACATTTACGAACCTTAAATCAGGCCTAGGATGCCTCAAAAATAACTTATGAATTGTAACACACAAAAATCGTAACCATCTTCGATCTAGGGTCTTAGGGTTTACAGAACTTTATGAGTTTTTTTTAAAACAATTCAATCATAATCTATACAATTACAAACTAGTAACCCAGAATACTAGCTTTATTTAATCTTACACATTCATTTACAACCTTTGAATCAATCAAGAATCAAATTCAATCACGTAAGAACATAGGAGTCACGTACGAATATTTTCCATCAGAGATCACATGGCCTTGTGTCTTAAACACACAATTTTCACCACTAGCTAACCAAACTATAACCCAAACATACTCATCATTACATCGCAAGAAGGAATCAATATTCATATCACAAATCATGACATCTATATTCCATATCAACCATAATATCACAATATCATCCAAGCTACATCAATCATACTTACTATCATTGTATAGTACCCAAACCCAACACCATCGTCGATTAGGGTTCAGAGGTCACATGTATTCCTGCCTCAAATCGTTACCTATTCAAATCTTATTTCAACATTTTTATTGATTTAATAAAATATACACATTTACAATTCGTTATTATTACTTTGTTTATCAACTCAATAAGGCTAAAAAAGTCATTTCCATAATTCTAGGAGATTTCTACCGATACTTGTTGGACAAATATCGGTAATTGTCAAGTCAGTAAACAATTCAAGAAATAGTGCAGACTTCTACCGATACCTATGACAGTTCTACCGATACAAGTGAAGCTTCTACCGAAACAAATCATGCTTCCGCGAGTACTAAAAACTCTAGAGAGCTAAGATGTCCTACCCTACAACTTCTACCGATATAAGTACATAAACTATCGATACTTATTATGCAACTACCGATACAAATCAAGTCAGTGAACAACCTCTCTCCTGCCCTGTACTTCTACCGATACATGCAGGGGTTCTACCAAAACATATAACACCCGAAACTCATATCCGTCCTCGAAGTGGAGTTTCGAAGTGTTACCAAATCATTCAAATAATATACCTTCATAACAATCAATATCATATTACTTATACCTAACTAATATGCTCTTCTAAATGCTCTAACTTATTTAAACACATAAATCAACTATCCAACCTCTCATCCATTCACCAAATAATTACCTTATAAATTCATTCACACTTCATACCATAACACATTATATAAATATACCTATTTATATATTGATATACAAAACAAAAAAATATTCAAAGTTATTATATCATTTACCACATTTCAAACTAAATTCCAAACAAGCCATATTTAGAACCTAAGGATTTCTAAACACCTAAATTGTCCTAGGTACATGCCAAAATATCAAAAGAGAATATCATCGACTTTGAGTACGAGATTTTTTTTTACGAGTTGCTAAGTCCAAATCTAATAGATTCCTAACCTAAATCATGAGAAGATACTTCACATTAGTTAAATTCTCATTGCTATAATGAACACAAGTTAAAGAATCCAAACGAATAAACTTAATTTCTAGTATCTTTAATACAATTCAAACCAAATCATTTCTTTCAAATTTAACTAGCATTATAATCACACATGACTTTGTAGGTATTTTATATACAATAGTACTTATTCGCCATTCTTCCTCAATAGTTTATACATTCTTACCACAAAGGTTTCATCGAAACTTTCTATTTGTTTCCCATCAATTCATGGCACCCGATGCCTAGGGGATATACCGAGGTATGTGAGCCTAGCTCTAGTTGGATTATCCAATGGTTTGCGCCTAGTGCTAGTTAGATAAATTGACAATTATGGCACCCAGTGCCAAGCGGATAAATCGCGATATGTGAGCCTAGCTCTGGTTGGATTAACCAATGGTTTGTGCCCAGCGCTAGTAAGATAAACTGACAGTTATGGCACCCAGTGTCTAGCGGATAAACCGTGATATGTGAGCCACAATCTAGCCAGTTAAACTGACATTCATTCAATAGATCGTTTCCATAATTTTTTCAATTTGTACTCACTATCAACAAATCAATTCTACCCTTTTATTATTTCAGTATCCATTACTATTTATTCACATATACATAAATTATGTTATACATGAGTAAAAAGTTCTATAAAATTTAAACATAATTGAGTTTAGATAATAATTAATGAAAATAATAAGTTCGGGAATACGAATTTACTGAAGTATGATTATTATTTAAGTCGTAGTTCATTATTCCGTAACCTTCTCCTTTCCACGTCTAATATCCGTTCTACTTGTTTCTTGCTCTCTATATATAACAATTCAAATCTTTCATTAATCCTTTGTATTCAACTCATATGCAACAATCCAAAATGTTCAATATAATTCACATGGCAAGAAGCATTTATTTATTTATTTCCAGCCACCAAATATGCATATCAATATATATAACAATTCAAATCTTTCGTTAATCCTTTGTATTCAACTCATATTTAACAATCCAAAATGTTCAATATAATTCACATGGTGAAAAGCATTTATTTATTTATTTCCAGCCACCAAATATGCATTCCATCTAACTAGAGAATGGAACATAGGACATTGACTTTTAAACTGATTTTAGAATCCATATGATAAACGTGGCATTAGTTTTACTAATGTAACAAAATAATCACCAATAGTATATTAGTAGTAAACCTATCACTCAACCATATACAAGTAACAACCTATAAAAATCTCTCTTATATTTAAAGCTGAAGAGAAAGGAACTTATTACAACTACCTTCCAATTATTTACCATATGGTATGAACCCAAGTCACTATATTATTAATCTAAGTAGATGCTGACATCCAAAATTTTCAGAAACATAGCTTCTTCACATCATCTAGAATTACTAGGAGAAAAACATGTGCATCATATGCAAAATAACAAGTACATCCAAGTTTTAGATCATCACAAAATCCGTATTGATCACAAGGATCAATTCTTAAACAAATCAGGCTCCTTGCTAACCGTCACTGCCGACAACAACAACAAATGGATATAGTACTAGCACCAAGCCCTTTAAATACTTGTAACCAAATCAAAATGACTAAGTTTTTACCCTTATTAGCATAGAGAAAATTATAAAATCCAAGTATCAAAACCACAAAAAAAACCAAATAAATATTTCATGCTTCCCAGAAGTTGGTTGACAATTTGAATGTAGACACTGATGTTGCTAAATACTGTTACCAATCCAACTCAATTTCATGATAAAAAAAATGCTAAAGATCCATGCTCATCCGATGCAAAGGAGAACCATAATCTTGAAAATGAGCTTAAGAAACATTGGGCAATTATAAGAAATAGAACAAAAAAGCAGCATGAAAATTAAAAAACATTCGTGAAAGGAGAAACCCTCACATTTAAACACTTCATTATAAAACATTCATAAGTTTCTCATGCTAAATCTTTACATGTATAGGACATGCGGAGAAATATACCCACAACATTCACAAAGAACTTACAATTACAACAATGGCATTTCTCAAAACACTTAATACTTTTAGAAATTAACACCCAATTTAATTAATTTGAGTCAAGAGAATCACAAATATATCAAAATCATTAGGGAAAAATCAAGTTTCACTTACAAGCATCCACCCATAAAGACCAAACCTCAAACTTCAACAATGGATTCTTTTTTTTAATCTACTTTTCGACAGAGGAAGAAAGAGACAGTAAAAAGTTTTCTTATTTTAATGGTCTTTTCCTTCTTAACCCACTTTTCCTCATTTAATTACTATTATACCCCATTAAATTGGTTACAATTACCATTATGCTAATACATCAATATCCACTATATCAAGACATGGTATATTTATCTTCCTAGTCTTTATCTATCATTACTCTCTCTTTTTATATCCTTTTTAATTAACCTCCTTACCCAACTTAAATATTTTTATTACAAAACATCCTCTTAATTTCCATAAATTTCAATCCTAAACCTTTATCTTAATTATAACTAACAGGAGGGTATTACAAAACAAGTGTCCATAATTCAATTAATCACACAAGTCCTCAAGTTTATAAACCATCATTCAACACAACACTCATTCAAATTCTCATCTTGCAAAATCTACCTATTACAATATTTGTTTCATCATATAACACAAAATACAATCAATCAACACAAGGATTCTTAAATTCACCTGTCAATTCATTTCAAAATACATTTGCTTAATTACAACATCAAGCAAGCATGCAAGTTTAGTTCAACAACGAAACCAACCATCCAAAAATCCAGCATTTCAAGGGTAACATCATCCTAGTACATTCCATATATCCAAGTTATGAAAAACTACCAAACGAGCTCCGCGATGGTGTGATTTATTTGAGATGATCCGATCTTCAAGAAGCAAACAATCTACAAAACAACAATAACATCTCTGGTAAGCTTTATAGCTTAGTAAGTTCAAAAAGTCTAAAGGAGTTACCAACATATGCATAAAGCAGTTATAACTCAACTGAGCTGGGATAATCCAATGCTTCCTCGAGCCATTTCAGCATCTTAAATTCCATGTCTGTATTATTTATGTTATTAGTACCCGATGCTACTTGCACGAGCTATTGAGGACTTGTAACATATGCTGTACCCAAACCATCATTACGGTGCCTGTCTATATAACTGTTTCCTAACGATGCTACTCACATGAGCTGTCGGGTGTATGCACTTATGCATAAGTCTCAGCCATTCCAGAACCTGTAATCCATTCTAGGATTCATATCTCTTTTTTTGACACATAATGCTGTTCACAGGAGTTGTTGAGGACTTGTCACATATGCGGTACCTCAACCATCGCGTAGGTTTCAAATCACAGGCTCAAAGCTTGATATCTCTTTCATTTATTTCTTTTGATCTTTCTCAATTTCACGTACCATTACTTGTTCTGCAACAATCATAAAGAATACAAATAATGTACTAATTAAATGCAAATTTAACGTTACAAACTTACCGGACGAAATTGCAGTTAAAGTGAGCTCTAGGGTCAAATCCATAATTTTCTTTTTTCCATGATCGAGACACGATCTTGATCTATTACAATAATTTCATTCAATTATTTAAATCAACATGAAATTTTAATCATTTCAAGAAAATAAGCCTTTTTGGTATTTTTACAAAATTACCCTTAACTTTTCACTTTTATTCAATTTAGTCCTTTAGCTCAAAACTTGCAAATTAACCATTTCTCCTTAAAACAAGTTCATCCAAATATTATAGCTATCCAATAATTCCCATATTTGTTTTATTTAAAAACAAGTCCTTGTACTTTTACTACTTTTAAATTTTAGTCCTTTAACATGAAAATTACTAAAAATTACTTTACAAAATAGTCTTATTTAACAACCAACCTTAATATTTTATCATTAAATTTTGAAAACACACTAAACTCATCAATGGCATAAACCACAATGTTTAACAGTTTTACAAATTAGTACTCGAGTTAGCTAAATCGAGTTAGAACGAACTCAAAAACATAAAAATTACTAAAAACAAGCTAAATTTCCTTAACTAATCATAGCTTCAAAGGTAAACAATGGAAAACCCTAAGTTTTCTCTCATTCGGCTGCAAAGAAGATGAAGAAAGGATGAAAAATGCCATTTTCTTCCTTTAATTTCATATATATACTTATGATAATTTTGTAAATATTTGATCTTTTATAATTAACTTAATTAACCTTACTTAAGCTTAATTAAATTCACTTATTACATCACTAATTAACATATAAATCCATTAACTTAACCTCCATGGTTAATTTGTTTATTTAACCCCTCTAATTGAGCATTTCAACTTCTTTCAACCTCTACAATTTAGTCCTTTTCATTTAATTAACTATGTAAACAATAAAATTTTGTAACCAAATTTTAATACGATACTAATGAGCTTGTAAATATTAAATAAATAATATTTATGGTCTGACACGTCAAATTTATGGCCTTGAAACCACCATTCCCGTTCGTACTTAAAATAAACTAATTAGTAAATCCTCATTTAATTAGGATTTAGTTGCAATTTACCAAAATCTAAAGATTTCCATATCATTTCTATTATTAGGCCATTTAAGGAGGGTCCAATTACACAATTGGTCCTTTAATTATATTAAATTCCAATTAAACAAACTTTGTTTTAATTTAACCCTTAAACTAATTAGGACTAAATGAATAAATATCCCAAAGGTTAGTGGAATGTAATCATATCCTCAACCGCTTGGACTTTTTGACCTTGGAGTAATTGCAACTTTGGTCCCTTTTATTTTTAATCAATAGCGATTAACTTTTACCTCTTTTACAATTTACTCATTTTCCTTAATTAAGCAATTAATTATCAAAATTACCCAACCAAACTTCGATTCACATATAATAAGACCCTGTAAATATTTAATAAAAATATTTATAGCTCTTAATTTCAGAAATGAGGTCCCAATACCTCATTTTCTAAAACCACTTGACTTTTGAACCAAACTGTTTATACTAACTTTTAATTCAACAATTAACATTCCTCAATTCAAAATTTCATATAAAATTAATATTGACTTATTTAATATAATCACTCATTATAAAAATTTTCCCGTCGGGTTTGTGGTCCCAAAACCACTATTTTCGACACCATTGAAAAACAGGCTATTACAACTCAATCCCCTTTAGGAAATTTCGTCCTCTAAATTTAATTTAGCAGTTCCTGTTTATTCTGCAGTTTTCCTCACAACAAGAATCATTACTAGTTCATCCAATGTAGAAAATAACAATCTCATAATAAACTCAAATAACACAAATTTTATCTTGACTTTTCCTTCTCAGGAATCATAATAAGCAGTAATAATTTAGCCAACACTTGATGTTCAAATTCCTTTCCATATTCAAGACAGATCAAACAAAAATTTGCAGAGATATTTTCTGAAGTTTTCATATAACAATAGAAAAATCTTTTACTCGAGCCTACTCAAACCCATCTGTCAACTTTACCTGACCAAAAAAATCAACCTCACTAAACCAAAACTCATCGTTGATAGTTTTCATAGAAATTATTTCTCACACATAGTGTATAATACATTTCTCACATACTACACATACACAGATTCTATTTGAAATCTATTAGAATATCATCAATAATCATAGTACGACTGTAGCCAAATATC
This sequence comes from Kokia cookei, assembly GCA_039519145.1. Classification (NCBI taxonomy): domain Eukaryota; kingdom Viridiplantae; phylum Streptophyta; class Magnoliopsida; order Malvales; family Malvaceae; genus Kokia; species Kokia cookei. The sequence goes on from CM076901.1 coordinate 14,530,311, forward strand.
TAGATAAGGTTGAACAATCTGATTCATCATATTCATAAATCACAGAGACATTAGTTAATCTAGGCAATATTACCAGAATTCTTAATGACTATCTCAAGTTGAAAAGAAATTTTTAGCGTCTCATCCATTATTAATATGATGCCATATATAAATAAACTAACTCAATCTTAACTAGTGCATACCCAATAAATAATATAGAAAGAATATACCATACCAGGAATATTATTTGGCACTATAATTTCAGATCCATCATTATGTCTTTAATCCCACTCCATTTACCTATACTCAAAGATAGCGATTATAAAGTCACTCCTTATTTCAAATATTTATGGAACCAATATACTATAACTTGCACTAGAATTAGTAGTCAGATTATTATTAACTTCATTAATTTCATCACATTCAGATTTAGAAAACACCTTTAGAATCTGTAAATAAACAAGAGTTAGACTGGATCAATCAATATCACACTATCACAGGTTTATATGGCATATACTTTCTAGACTTTATTCACACTACACTTAGTCCGAGAATCGACTAAACCGTAGCTTTAGTACCACTAAATGTTACACCCAAAAACCGTAACCATCTTCGATCTAAGGTCTCAAGTTTTATAGAACTTTATGAGTTTTTTATTAAAAATAATTCAATCATAATCTATACAATTACAAACTAGCAACCCAGAATACTAGCTTCATTTAATCTTACACATTCATTTATAACCTTTGAATCAATCAAGAATCAAATTCAATCACACAAGAACTTAGGAGTCATGTACGAATATTTTACATCAAGGATCACATGACTGTGTGTCTTAAACACACAGTTTTCACCACTAGCTAACCAAACTATAACCCAAACATACTCATCATTACATCGCAAGAAGGAATCAATATTCATATCACAAATCATGACATCTATATTCCATATTAACCATAATATCACAATATCATCCAAGCTACATCAATCATACTTACTATCATTGTATAGTACCCAAACCCAACACCGTCGCTAGTTAAGGTTCCGAGATCGAATGTATTCATGTGTCAAATCATTACCTATTCAAATCTTATTTTAACATCTTTCTTGATTTAATAAAATATATACATTTACAATTCGTTATTCTTACTTTGTTTATCAACTCAATAAGGGTAAAAATGTCATTTCCACAATTCTGGGAGACTTCTATCGATACCTGTTAGACAAGTATCAGTAGTTGTCAAGTCAGTAAATAATTCAAGAAATAGTGTAGACTTCTACCGATACAAGTGAAGCTTCTACTGAAACAAATCATGCTTCTACTAGTACTAAAAACTCTAGAGAGCTAAGATGTCTTACCCTGTAGCTTCTACCGATACTAGTACATAAACTACCGATACTCCTATGGGCAGAACTACCGATACAATTCAAGTCAGTGAACAACCTCTCTCCTACACTGTACTTTTACTGATACATGCAGGGTTTCTACCAAAACAAGTATGCAAAATTCAATTATTCACACAAGTCCTCAAGTTTATCAACCATCATTCAACACAATACTCTTATTCAAATTCTCATCTTGCAAAATCTACCTATGACAATACTTGTTTTATCATATAACAAAAAATACAATCAATCAACACAAGGATTCTTAAATTCACATGTCAATTCATCGCAAAATACATTTTCTTAATTACAACATCAAGCAAGCATGCAAGTTTAGTTCAACAACGAAACCAACCATCCAAAAATCAAGCATTTCAAGGGTAACAACATCCTAATACATGCCATATATCTAATTGATGAAAAACTACCAAACAAGCTTCGTGATAGTGTAATTTCTTTGAGATGATCCAATCTTCAAGCAGCAAACAATCTAAAAAACAACAATAACATCTTTGGTAAGCTTTATAGCTTAGTAAGTTCAAAAATTCTAAAGGAGTTACCAACATATGCATAAAACAGTTATAACTTAACCGAGCTGGGATAATCCAATGCTTCCTCGAGCCATTGTAGCATCTCAAATTCCATGTCTGTATCATTTTTGTTACCAATACCCGATGCTACTCACACGAGCTGTTAAGGACTCGTAACATATGCGATACCCCAGCCATCGGTATGGTGCCTGTCTAAATAAATGTCTCCTAACGATGATGCTCACACAAGTTGTCGGGTGTATGCATTTATGCATAAGTCCCAGCCATCGCAAGGCATGTAATCCATTCTAGGATTCATATCTCTTTTTTCGACTCACGATGCTTCTCACACGAGTTGTCAAGGACTTGCAACATATGCGGTACCTTAGCCATCGCGTTGGTTTCAAATCACCGGCTCAAAGCCTGATATCTCTTTCATTCATTTCTGTTCATCTTTATCAATTTCACGTACCATAGCCTGTTTTGCAACAATCATAAAGAATACAAATAATGTACTAATTAAATGCAAATTTAACGTTACCAACTTACCGGACGAAATTACAGTTAAAGTGAACTCTAGGGCTAAATCCGTAAATTTCCTTTTTTTCACGATCTTGATCTATTGCAATAATTTCATTCAATTATTTAAATCAACATGAATTTTTAATCATTTCATGTAAATAAGCCTTTCTGGTATTTTTACAAAATTACCCTTTACTTTTCACTTTTATTCAATTTAGACCTTTAGCTAAAAACTTGCAAATTAACCATTTTTCCTTAAAAACAAGTTCAGTCGAATATTATAGCAATCCAATACTTCCCATATTTTTTATTCAACAACAAGTCCTTGTACTTTTACTACTTTTATATTTTAGTCCTTTAACATAAAAATTACTAAAAATTACTTTACAAAACAGTCTTATTTAACAACCAAGCTTAATATTTTATCATTAAACTTCAAAAATGCACTAAAATCATCAATGACATAAACCAAAATATTTAACGATTTTACAAATTAGTACTCGGGTTAGCTAAATCAAGCTAGAACAAACTCAAAAACATAAAAATTATTAAAAACGGGCAAGATTTCCTTACCTAATCAAAGCTTCAAAGGTAAACAATGGAAAATGCTAAGTTTTTTTTCTCATTAGGCCATGAAGAAGAAGAAGAAAGGATGAAAAATGCCTTTTTTCTTCCTTTAATTTCATATATATACTTATGGCAATTTTGTAAATATTTGATCTTTTATAATTAACTTAATTAACCTTACTTAAGCTTAATTAAATTCACTTATTACATCACTAATTGTCATATAAATCCACTAACTTAACCTCCATGATTAATTTGTTTATTTAACCCCTCTAATTAAGCATTTAAACTTTCTACAACCTCTACAGTTTAGTCATTTTCTTTTAATTAACTATCTAAACAATAAAATTTCGTAACCAAATTTTAATACGATACTAATAACCTCATAAATATTAAGTAAATAATATTTACGATCTGACACATCAAAGTTGTGGCCTCAAAACCACCATTCCTAATCGTACTAAAAATAAACTAATTAGTAAATCTTCATTTAATTAGGATTTAATTGCAATTTACCAAAATCTAAAGATTTCCATATCATTTCTATTATTAGGCCATTTAAGGAGGGTCCAATTGCACAATTGGTCCTTTAATTATATTAAATTCCAATTAAACAAATTTTATTTCAATTTAACCCTTAAACTACTTAGGACTAAATGAATAAATATCTCAAAGGTTAGTGGAAGATAATCATATCCTCCACCGCTTGGACTTTTTGACCTTGGTGTAATTGCCACTTTGGTCCCTTTTATTTTTAATCAATAACGATTAACTTTTACCTCTTTTACAATGTACTCATTTTCCTTAATTAAGCTATTAATTATCAAAATTACCCAACCAAACTTCAATTCACATATAATAAGACTCTGTAAATATTTAATAAAAATATTTTCGGCTCTTAATTTTAGAAACGATGTCCCGATACCTCATTTTCTAAAATCACTTGACTTTTGAACCAAACTACTTATACTAACTTTTAATTCAAAAATTTAAATTCCTCAATTCTAAATTTCATATAAAATTAATATTAACTTATTTAATTTAATCATTCATTATAGAAATTTTGTCGTCGAGTTTGTGGTCCTGAAACCACTATTTTTGACACCACTAAAAAACAGTCTGTTACATGAACAATCAGGGATCAAATTGAAATAAATCGAAACATTTAGGGAAAAACTAAAAAAATTCCTCTTCAACGGTCACACGGCTGTGTGTCTAGGCCATGTGACAGAACCCATATCATGTGGCTACTAACATGGTCGGTAGCTATAGCTATCCCACAATCCCGTGTGCTCACCCGTGTGCTAACCAGTGTAACTCACTGACTTGGATCACACGGTCGTGTCGCAGGCTGTGTGCTAGCCCGTGATGCACCCTGCATCCAACATGCTTAGGATACACATCCATGTGGGTCAGACGAAATTGTGACAACCCGTGTCTCAAGCTATGTGTACCCAAAAGTGACCTAAAACATATTCATTTTCCAACCAAATGCATGGGTACTTAAACCAACATATAACACATCATCACAAGACCTCAAAACCCATCAAGAGTAATCAAAACATGTCAAATTTAATCACCTAAGACCTAATCAATTTATCATACACGCTATCACAATATAAGCATTTATCCTTTTATCACCCTAGCTACCATTCACAAGACTTAGCATAAACACCAATTTCTATCTCAATCTCACCACACCATACTTAAACATAATACTTACCATTTCATGTTCAACCACTCATGCTCAACTTAGAGTTTAACAATCATACCATAAGGAGTTCTCAATCCACAGCACCACACATACTAATTACCATACACATAGTTATAAAACATTAAAAACATAACCAATTATCCCTATTACATGCCATATAAGCCAGGTTGTTTATAAAATCTACCAAAGAGGTCTTCGAATAGTGTGATTGTTTGAGTTGATCTGATCTCCCGACTTTCACAAATGTATCTACAAAGAAAAGACAAGGATTTGAGTAAGCTTACATAAAGCTTAGTAAATTCATTGATTAAACGATAAAGCTTACTGAATTAAACACAATAATTCAAATATCAATAATTTAAGAACAGAGTTCCCATCACAAGGTTATTTTCAGAATTCTTGTCAATCACAGCTCACAATAGGTGAGTAATGCTCAATACAATAATTCAAATTAGTTTCCATATTTCAATAACAATCAGAGATAAATAAAACATAGCCCGATGAACAACAAGTGGATATAGTACACAGTTAACCATCCAACACACCAGATGCTTGTATGAGCCAATCCATCTAGCACACCAAATGCTTGTATCAGCTAATCCATCTAGCACACCAAATGCTCGTCTGAGCTAGTCCAACCAACACACCACACGCTCGTAAGAGCTCCATCCAACACACCAAAACACTATAACATATCTCATTAGTCCGCAACAAATGCAGGACCTCAATATATCTAGTGAGCATACAATCTACTGTAATCATCTCTACTGCTCTCATTAACCCTATACCGCACGCAACATAGCTTATTAGCATGCCATTCGTACTCTATTCTACGTTCATAGGTTCATAGCAATCCATAACAGAGTAGTAGATAAATATTTAACTATCTCAATTTACATATTCAAGCTTTTGCTCAACATCCAAATATTCATTGGCTTAAAATATTCAAATCAGTGATCAATGTCATATTAATTCATTAATTCCATTTTCAATTACATGCATCAATATAACCCAACATTGTACAATTAAGTTCATATATTACATTAAAAAATGTATTAAAATTAAACCGAATGAACTTACCTGACTAAACTGCAGCTCGATAAAGTACAGGGACTATTCTAAATAATAATTTCATTCAATCATCAATTTCCAGCAACATAATTAAATATTTTATGCAACTAAGTCCTTTTTTACATTTTTACAAAATTACCCCAACATTTTATTTTTATGCAATTTAGTCCATAAGCTCAAAACTTGCAATTTAACCAATTTTAGCCAAATTTAAGTTTAGACGAATTATATACTACCGCATTATATCCCATACTTGCTATTATTTCACATCAATTCCTTATAATTTAATCACTTTAACATTTTAGTCCTTTAACATTTAAAATTACTAAAAATTACATTACAAAATAGTCTTATTTAACAATCAAGCTTAATAATTTATCATAAAACTTCAAAAACACACTAAAATCATCAATGTCATAACTCACTATATTTTAAAGTTTTACATATTAGTCCCAAGTTAGCTAGATCAAGCTAACACGAGTTCAAAAACATAAAAATTACTAAAATCGAGTGAAATTTCCCTTACCTATTATGAAACCAAAGCTTGATCGAAGCTTAAAAGCCCTAAATATGGTTGTTTGGTGCTTCCCAAAGAAGAAAATATGAAGGTGAGGACCTTTTTCTTTTATTTCATACTTTTATTTACTTAATAATTAAATTTTACCATTTTACCCATTAAAAACAAATGAAGTTTTATGAATTCTAGCACTTATACCGTCCAATAATATTCCAAGAGGTATATTTACCATTCAAGTCCTTTAATATACCTTTCTATAGCTATTTGAACCTTTTAATCAATAGAAATAAACTTTTGCAGCTTTTAAAATTTAACCATTTTTCTTTAATTAACTATCGAAAAGTTAAAATTTCTAAACTAAATTTTAATACGACACTAATGGCCTCGTAAGTATTAAATAATTAATATTTATGGGCTAAAACATCAGATTTGTGACCTCAAAACCATTATTTCTGACAATACTAGAAAATAGGTTAATTAGTAAATCCTTAATTAATTAGGATCTAATTGAAATTAACCACAAATCTAGAGAATTCCACATCATTCCTGTCATTAGGCTAGTTAAGGAGGTTCCAATTACACAATTGGTCCTTCAATTATATTGAATTCTAATTAAATAAACATTATTTCAATTTAACCTTAAACTAATTAGGACTTAATGAGCAAATAGCCCAAAAGTTAGTGGATTAATCATGTCACCATCGCTTGGACTTTTTAACCATGGCTTAATCATCATTTTTGTCCCTTTAATATTTTAAATCTATAGCGATTAACTTTTACCTTTTATATAATTTAATCATTTTACCTAAATTAACTAACCAATCACTAAAATTTTCGGATCAAACATCAATACACCTATAATATGACTATAAATATTTAATAAAAATATCTACGACCTTAAATTACGAAAACGAGGTCCTAATACCTCATTTCAAAAACCACTTGACTTTTGAACTGAAGCACTTATACTAACCCTTAATTCAATTAATTAAAATTCATCAAATCAAAATAATATATAAAATTATTATTGACTCGTATAATTTAATTACTAATTATACAAACTTACTCGTCAGATTCTTGGTCCTGGAACCACTGTTTTCGACACCATTGAAAAACAAACTGTTTCAACTTTCTCCGTTAGGAAATTTCGTCCTTGAAATTTTTACCTGAGAATAAATTTGAGTATGCAGAATCATAAAATATCGTCCAAAACTTGTATTACCCGTTTTGATTGCCACCTGTTTCTGGATGAAACACTGTACTAAAATTAAGTTTAATACTTAGAACATCGCAAAGTTTACCCCAAAATATAAAAATAAATCTCGAATCAATATCAGAAATAATAACAATGGCACTCCATGCAATCTGACAATCTCTAACACATGGCTCAACTACTTCTCAAGAGAATAATCAGTTTTAACTAGAATAAATGAGTTGACCTTGTCAATCTATCAACCATTACTTAGATCAAATATTTCTTCCTCGATGATACAATAAATCCATATACAACATCCATCGTGACTTGCTCCCATCTCCATTCAAGAATCTTGATAGGATGTAATAATTTTGACAGTACTTGATGTTCAATTTTTATTTGGAAGAATATAATATATGCTTCTGTGAGCCTCAGATAAAATGTCTCGTTTAACTCTAGATTATTCAGAACACACAATCTATTATAAAAACACATCATACTATCAGTATTCCACTGTAACTCTTGTAGACGGCTCACTCTAGATTTGCTCTCATTAGCTAACAACTTCAGGCCATCATCTTGCAACTCTCGGATTCCCTGAAGAACAATAGTCTAGTTTTTAATTCAGCTAATACAAAATTATTACTATAATCATCACCTTCCTTCCCAGATTCAGGATAGGTTAGTACATGAACTCCTAAAGATATTTTTCGGAGTTTCCCATATAGCAATAGAAAATATTTTACCCATATCTACACAAATCCCATCTGCTGGATTTATGTAACCATGAAAACCAACATCGCTGAGCCAAAACTCACTTTTGTTAAATTTTCACATAAATTATTTCTAGCACAAAGTATGTAGTACAATTCTCAAATATTAAGTGTGCACAGATGTTGTTTAAAATGAATCAGGATATCATCGATAAACATAACTAGAACTATATATAAAAATCTAGATAAAGTTGAAAAATCTAATTCATCAAATTCATAAATTAACAGAGACATTAGTTAGCCCAAACAACATTACCAAAATTCATAATGACCATTTCAAATTCGAAAAGCAGTTTTCTGCATATCACAATATTTAACTAGCAACTAAATAATCAAATTTGTATTAATCTTCGTGAACACTGTTACGCCCCTTTTAACTTATTAAACAAGTCGCCTATACTAGATAATAGACATTTATTCCATTTTCACAATTAAGTAGAAATCTTAGAAATTCTTTAAGAAACAAATGAAGAAATCCACTAGCAATCGATACATGATAAATTTTTAATCTCAATTCCTGAGTATAAAGTAGATATATATATATATATAGCAAAAATCTTTTACAATCTTTTCAAATCATTTTCTGTGTACCAAGATAACTAAAATAGTAGTTAGTGTATTATTACCATAAACTAAAAAAATAATAAAGAAGTCATCTTCTTCTTTGGTTCTCTCCATTGAATTTTGAAGGGAAAAGAAACCATTTAAGGGTTTTGATTTCGGCTAGTAATATCACCTTGCATGTAAGCCTATTCTTGATCCATTTTTAATATTTTTTTTATGTTTTTGACATCGTTACAAATAGGTCTAGCTAACTAGGTGTTAATTTGAAAAAATGTTAACTGTTTTGATATGTGCCATTGTCGAGATTTTGTGTTTAATGAAATTTTGTGATGGTTTTGTAAGCTTGATAGCTAAACAATGATATTTTCTTAATTAGTTTTAGTTATTTTGATGATTAGGGATTTAATTATTAAATTAGAAAAATATCATGAAAGTTTTTGTTAAATGAATAAATATGTAGGTTGTTCATGGGTTATATGAAAATCAACTAATTTGATTTAAGCTTAATTGTACTCCGTTTGATAGTTTCAGGATTAGGGACCAAATTGTATAATAGTGAAAGTTTAGGGGTAAAATTATAAATATGACTAGAAGGACTTATATGTATAAATTGTGTATTTTTTAGGTTTGAATGGATTTAATTAAACTAAATTATAATTTATATCAAGAATCTCAACGTGTGAAGGATGTACGAGTAAAAGGGAAATTCGCCAATTAGTCCCTATTAGTCAAATCACTCGACATGTAAGTTTCTATTGATGTCTTTGGTTATAATTTGATTTAATGTTGTTAATTTTACCTATATACATATTGAGTTGTTATTATAGTAAATAATTTAATCTATAAAAAGTAGAAATGAATTTTCTAAAAAGATTTCGATGGATCAAGTAAAAGTTTCATACGTGAGACTTTCTGTCTGAATATCTATTTTGGACCGAGCTCCTTCATGTGTTAAAGACTCGGGTTAACATGAGACTCAAATTTAGCCTAGATTAGCTATCCGTTGTCATTTAATATGTTTACCTAGCTTTGGCCAAGCTGGTTTCTCTGTGCTATCATTAGTTTAACCCGAAAGGGTAACCTGACGCAACTATTATATATTGGATTAGCTCTTATGAGTATTATACATTTCTGGACTTACATATTGAGTACTTTTACAAAGATCCACCAAAATAATAAAAGTTGCTTGACACAAAAATGTTCCAACGAAGTATAACTAGTCATGAAATTTTATTATCCGTAGGTTTAAACATTACTAACTTTGAATTTCTAAACCATGTTGAACAAGTTTGAAGTTCAATTGACTATATGCTCTTAGCTATTTATTAAACATAGTAAGTAGTGTATTTATTTTATGGAAGCTTATTAAGTATTTCCTATACTTACTTTGGTTATTATATTTCTTCTGGAGATTTTGAACTTTTGGGATCACGTTGGTCGAATCATCAGAGCACACACATCTTCCTACATCTCTTTTTGATAGATTTTGATGTCCTAACTTTTGGTTAAATATGGCATGTAATTAAGATGTTATTATGTAAATTTTTGAACTTGTTTGGTACCTTTTTTTGTATATAACCTTGATACTAGTTTAGTGTTTGTACTAATATTATAAGTTTGGTCTCTTGGTTTATATGATATAGCTCACGATTTTTTGGTTTTAGTGTGTTTGATGGTATGAAGTTAGGTTATTAAATTTGGTAGAAATTGATGAGTGAATTATTATGGATGAATGTGATTTGTTTAGCATATGAATTGTGGTGTCAATGAAGGCATATTGGTTAGGCACTTAGGTTGGGTGTTTTAAACATGTTTTAAGGTTGCTTAAGTGAGTTTTGGATAGGTTTAATTGTTGATAAATGTGTTGCTTGTTGTCCAAGTAAGCTAAATTTGATAACTTATTTTTAAGGCACATTTAGAGCACACGGGCTGTCACACGGCCGTGTGGAGCACACGATCTATTCATACAACCGTGTGATCCAAGTCAGTATGTCACACGAGCTGAGATACTACCGTGTGTGCCAAGTTAGTGTGCTATATGGTCTGGCATACAACCTACGACACGACCGTGTGACTGAACTTAATATCCCATACGGGCGACGACACGATCATGTTTGGAGCCACACAGTCTAGACTTTATCACGCAGCTTGGATGCACGACTGTGTGACCCCTATTTAAAAAATTTTCAACTTTTTAGCATAATTTTATGTTTTAATTCAAATTAGTCTCAAATTGTTCTTAAACTATTTTTATGGTCTTATAAGCTTGATTTTAAGGTTGTAAATGTATATTGGATATGAATATGGTGTATTTCGAATGATGTTATTTTTATTTGATAAATAAATGATGTATTTTACTTTGAGTTGTGTTATGACACTCTTTAACCCTAATCCGATGACGGAGATGGGATAGGGGTGTTATAGGTGAGAGGTGTGTTATCTACACCGATCACAAGAGTATTAAGTATCTCCTAACCCAGAAGGAGTTGAACTTGAGACAAAGACGTTGGGTTGAGTTGCTTAAAGATTATGACTATGTGATTGAGTATCACCCTGACAAAGCGAATGTGGTTATTGATGCTTTGAGCCGAAAATCGATGATCTAGCTGAGAGTAGTGTTTGTACGGTTGAGTTTATCCGAAGATGGTAGTTTATTGGCTGAACTTCAAGTGAAGCCGACACATCGTAAAATATTAAGGAGAGGCAGTTGGTCGATGTTTGTTTGGGTAAAAAAATTTGACAAGTTGAGGAATGCTGGTGGAGATTTTAATATGAACGTAGATGGTATTTTGAGTTTTCGAGGGAGACTTTGTGTGTTAGTCGATGTAGATCTTAGGCATGCAATTCTTACTGAGGCGCATAATAGTTCATATGTTATGCATCCTGGTATTAATAAGATGTATTGGGATCTTCGAGAGTTGTTTTGATGGCCTAGTTTGCAGTGTGATGTGACATAATTTGTATCTAGAAGCTTGGTTTGTCAAAGGGTGAAGGCGGAGAATGAAAATCCTTCGGGATTGTTACAGTCGATTCGGATCCTAGAGTGGAAATTGGAGAGGATCACCACGGACTTTGTCTCAAGTTTACCATTAACCCCGAAAAAAAGATTTGGTCTGGGTGATTGTCGATCAATTTTCAAAGAGAGCGCATTTTCTAGCTGTGCATACTAACTATTCGATGCAAAGGTTAGTCAAGTTATACATAGTTGATATAGTTAGACTTCATAGTGTTTCGATTTCGATTATTTCTAATAAAGATCCTCTGTTTACTTTGAGATTTTGGAAGAGTCTCTTATAAGCTTTGGATTTGAAGCTTAACTTTAGTACAACTTATTATCCTCAGACAAATGGTTAGTTGGAAAGAGTAATTCAGATACGCGAGGATATGTTGTGCCGTTGTGTCATCGAGTTTAGTAGTAGTTGGGAGCGATATCTACCTTTAAGACATTGTATTGTAAGAGATGTAGGACTCCCATATGTTGGTCCAAATTGGACGAGAGACAGTTATGGGTCAGCATTTGATTCGGGAGATTGAGGAGATGGTGAAACTGATTTACGATAGACTGAAAGCTACTTCTGATAGGCAAAAGTCTTATACGGATATGAAATGTCATGGTATAGAATTTCAAGTTGGGGATAGAGTGTTCCTTAAGGTTTCGTCTTGGAAGAAAAATTTGAGATTCATATGGAAAGGAAAGTTGAGTCCAAGATTCATTTGACCCTATGAGGTTATTGAGAGGATAGAATTGATAGCCTATCGACTCAAGTTTTCGATTGAACTTGAGCATATTCATGACGTGTTTCACGTATCCATGCTGTAAAAGCATCGATTCGACCTATCGTATATTGTTCCAATCAAGTAGATTGAGGTTTGACCTGATCTTACCTATGAGGAGGAATCGATTGAGATCTTAGCTCGTGAGATAAAAGTGTTGCGTAACAAGAGTATAAGGTTTTGTGGAGTAATCAAAAAATTGATGAGGCTACTTGGGAAATCGAGGACTCAATGAGATGTCAATATTTTGATTTATTTCGTTCAAGAAATTTCAAGGAATAAATTCTTTTTAGAGGAGGAGAGTTGTCACACCTTAAAAATCGAGTTAGTAGAATCAGGTAATTAAGTCATGGGCTTGAGAGATATTAGAATTAGAGTCACAAAAAGTAAAATAAACTAAAATAATTAATTAATCATAATAATCGAGTTTTTTTATAAATATTTATTAGTAGGGATTAAATTGAAATGAATTTTAAATTAGAGGTCGAATGTGAAAATAAAGAGTTTTAATTGAAATGGGATTTAGTTGAAAAAAGGAGAGAAGAGGAAGGGGCCTTAGGGGAAATAAACCAAAATTTGAAAATTGATTAGCTATATAAGAACACCCACCTTCCCTTCTCTATACATTTCCATTCATTTGAAAAGTTTGTTAGATCCAAATTAGGAGTTTTCTCTAAAAATTCTCTCAACCATTCTGATTTTCTAAGCATCCAAACATATTTTTTCTTCTCCAATTTCAAAAGAAACTAATCTTTTTCCCTTCAGTTCTCTATTATTTTGAACACATTTTTGCTCAAATTGATCCAAAACTCATGGAGTTCTTCAAATCAAAGGTAGCAATATGTTTTAAAACTTGTTTTTATAGATCTAATCAAGAATTCATGATATCTATTGATTTAAAGCTTGTTTTTACTTGAATATGGTAGATCTCGTAATAGTGAGCCAAGTGACTATTTTAAAATGATTTTCAACTCATTTTGATGTAATTAAGAGTTCATAATCTAAATTTAACAAATCTTCAACGAATTTGAGTGAATCGAATGATTTTTCTTCTATGTGGTTAAAAACAAACATGTTTTTGGAAAAAATGAAGATTTGTGGAATTATGATAAATTAGAAGTATAGATCTCTAATTAAATATTAAATATGATGTTATGAAGTAGGAAAAAGGGATTAAATCGAGTGAGAGTGAAGAAATTAAAAGATCGGTGTTATGCGAGGTGAGCTAGCTGATGGTATTACAAATGACATATATTTTCTCCCTAATTTAGTGGTTTTATTGTCTCTTTTGTATCTCATTTAGCATGCATCATAAGCATTTTATAATTAGTTTTTATATTTTCTAATACATTGCTAGTCAGTTTAAACTCTTGTTATTTCTATATATTTTGTACTAATGTCAACTCAAGTAGTTGGTATATTGCATATTAAGATATCTAGCATAGGAACTCAGTTCAGAAGAACAACATTCACAGAATACAACCACAAAACTAGCTTAGATTGTAACTACATATGTCGCTGCATTGAAGTTGAACCTCAAATGAGGAGAGTTAAACTGAGTTTACACTTGGAGCACCAGCACAGGAATATCACAGATGTTGTTGTAATTACAACATCAGAATGCGTTTAATAGTACAGCGACAATCTGCAGATCTTTAAAGAAAACATGTAATCTGCGTGAGTGCACAGTTGTACTCTAACTAACTTTGACAGTTGCAAAAACCTAGATCTGAATATGAGAATCAAGGACAAAATCTGCAAATATTTAGGGGTTATAAATAGACAAAAAAATGAGGAAAAACTTCATCAAGAACAAGGGGATTAAATTTCGAAAATTCTTTGTGAATTAAAGATTTGAGCTGGAATCGGGGAGCTAATGAACCACGTCTGCAACTGCTTTTGTCGAGAGGTGCTTGATGCCAAGCAAGAGGAACAAGTAAAGAGTACGCCTAATAGTCTAGAGATAATAAGCTTCATTGTACTTTTTCTTTCTTATAAAAATGATGATGGATTTTGTTGATGTTAAATGAATATGAGAGTATCTTTTAATATTATATCATTTTGATTCTTATTTTACATTACTGGTTCGCTTATTCTTGGATTTAACCACTCTAAACACAAAAGTGAAATTGCAGTACATTGACATCTAGAGATGCGATGACAAGTTAGATTAACAAGTGGGTTAGGCGAGAGCTGCTCGGGACTAGGACAGACTCCAGTTACTTGTTCTTAGATACACATCATTGCTCGCATCGAGAGGTGGAGAAGTGTATCTAAGTTAGGATTAATAGGGAGTTATTGTGAGTAAGAACTTGAAAGGACTTCATTGCTGTGATAATTCGTCTACATTTTACATTGTTGAAGCATCTAGATTGCAACTTGTAGAATCAGTGAACCATTTCCACCCTTTACACTTGATCACTTTTATATTTCCTGCATTTTAATTTCCATTACTCACACTTAACACTTTTGGATTTATTTTCAGTACATTGACATCTAACTTCTAAGATTTAACTTTAATACAATGACAATAATGATTAATTTAGTGTGCATAACTGACATAACTGCGCTGACAACCCTATTCACATTATACAGATTTTTCTTATATTAATTGCTTTAACATTAAGATATCGGAAACCATTTCCTCCTGGGATCGATATCCGATAGCTTTGTCTATCAACTATACTTGCATCGACGTGTGTACGCTTGCACAATCATGTGTCGTAAAAACACCGATCAAGTTTTGGCGCCGTTATCAGGGAACTTGGTGTTTGTTCGATAATTATTTTTGTTATTGTAATTAATTTTACTTACTTAATTTTTAACTTTTAATTAATTTGTTTATCGTTTTTTTCTGATTTTGAAGGTATTGTATGTCCACAAGGAGAAATCCTAAGGACATTGTAAGCTTTGATCCAAACACTTAGGAGGAGAACTCAAGAACAAAGGAAGATGGCTGGTAACAACAACAACAATAATCTACCACCATTGTTGCCATAGGATAACAATCCTCCAATGTTACCACAAGATTTACTACTACCATGTCCACAAGAAGAGAAAATACAGAATAGGCCAATAAGAGATTTTGTTGTGCCTATACTCGATGATATACAACCAGGGGTTATGCGACTAGCAATTCAGGATAGTAACTTTGAATTGAAACCGGTGATGTTTCAAATGCTTAATTCTAATGGACAGTATTCAGGTTTTCCACATGATGACGCACGAGAACATTTGAAATCATTTTTACTTATTTGTGCATCCTTTAGTCAACATGGTGTCCTTGATGATGCTTTGAAAATGCAATTATTTCCTTATTCATTGCAGGGAAAAGCTCAAACATTAGGATTACCGGCTAGATCAATCACATCATGAAATACTTTAGCAACTCAGTTTGTATTACGATTTAATCTGCCGACAATGAATGCAAGGTTGCGAAATGACATCACTTCATATCATCAACTCGATAATGAGAATTTACACACAACATGGGAGAGCTACAAAGCATTGCTTCAACGCTGCCCAATGAATGGGATTCAACAGGAAACTCAGATTGAAATTTTTTATAATGGTTTGAATGCTCAGACAAGGAATCTTGTCGACGCATCTGCAAACGGTCCATTGTTGGATTGCACATATGATGAAGCGGTTTGAATTCTGGAGAGGATAGGTCAAAATGATTACAATATTTGACTTCTCGTTCTACACAAGTGAAAACTAACCCTGGAGTTCTTAAATTAGATGTTATTTCTGCATTGTCAGTGCAGGTATCTTCTTTGGCCAACATCATTAAGAACATGAATGGAACAAGCACCATTGATCCGATTCAAATGGCCCAGCAAACAGATATGCCGATATTTTCATGCGAGATTTACAGCGACAATCACAGCTATGAAGATTGCCCATAGCATGCAGAAAATGCATATTATGTCAATAACATCCAAGGGGGTTCGTTTGGTAACTCCTATAACAATCGTTCGCAACAACCTTAGAGAAATCAAAATACATCCACATTTCAATATGGAAATTCTTCGAACTAAGGAAGTTATAGGCAAGGAGGTTACAATAACAACCAATCACAGAATTATAATCAAAATTCACAAGTAAATTCTCGTACTGAACCAATTCAGTTACATATCAAATGCAACCACAACAACGACTACAACCATAACCATCTGTTTTGCCACAAATTAAAGGACAACATCATCAACATCAATAGCAGCAATTTAATCAATCTAAGGTAGATCCTATGGCTACTCTTGAAGCAATGATGCGCAAGCATATTACCCGAACCGAAGCAATAGTGTAAGGAAATTCTTCTTTAATACTAGCATTGGAAGCACAACTTGGACAGTTGGCCTCTAATCTCAACACTAGATCACCAGGTACTCTACCTAGTGATACTGAAGATCCACCACAACGAGGGAAAGAGCAATGCAAAGCAATCACATTAAGAAAACAAACGGTAGAAATAAGTAATTCTGGTCAAGACCATGTCGAAGCATCCACTTCACAATAGCAACAAGAGGTTATAATTGAAGAAAGTTAAGCATAAAAGAATATGGAAAAACCAACGTTAGTACCATCTCTGCCTACAGTTTGTCCAAATAAGCTGTCGGAACAACCATCATTGTTTAGGCAATAGAATCATCCACACCACCCTACTGCAACCATACCTTTTCCATTTCCACAACATTTCAAAGAAGAAGTCCATGATGAAGAATATCATAAGTTTGTTTCTACTTTGAAACAATTGTATATTAATCTACCTCTAATAGATGCTCTTGTACAGATACCCAGTTATGGGAAATACATGAAGGAGCCATTATCAAAGAAAAGAAACTATCTAACATCGAGAAGATTGCACTCACAAAGGGGTGCAGCGTTGTACTCACAAACAAATTGCCAACAAAAATGAAAGATCCTGGCAGTTTCACAATTCCATGCTCAATTGGAGATCATTACTTAGGTAAAGCATTATGTAATTTAGGAGCTAGAATTAACTTAATGCCTTTGTCTACTTTCAGGAAACTAGGAATCAGATCAATGAAGCCCACTGTGGTGACATTGCAATTAACGGATAGATCTTTAGCACAACCGGAGGGACAAATCAAAGACATTTTTGTTCAAGTTGATAAGTTGGTGTTTCCTGATGATTTTATCATACTAGATTGCGAAGCTGATAAGGAGGTACCTATTATTTTGGGAAGGCCATTTTTGGCAACGGGGCGAACACTTATAGACGTGTTTAAGGGAGAATTAGTGATGCGTCATAATAATGACCAAGTAACCTTCAGTGTGTTTGAAGCAGCACCGATAGGGCCCAAAGAACAATGTCATCATGTTGATATTTTGGACGAAATTATTTTTGAAGAGTTTCGTATCAGGAATTCAACATTGGCTGATATTGATGTAATGACATCTACTAAAGATATCTTAGGGGGCTATATTGACAAAGAGGAAGTGAACAACTATGAATTGTGAAGATATTGGCAATTGGAATCATTGGATTTATCCAACAGGACAATTCTAGTTTTTAAACCATCTGTAGAGCAAGCTCCTACCTTGGAGTTAAAATAATTGCCAACACATTTGAAATATGTATTCCTTGGTGACAATGAGACACTGCCTGTCATTGTCAACGTAACCCTCAACGCCACACAAGAAGAGAAGCTTATCACAATCCTGAAAGAGCACAAGAAAGCCATAGCTTGGAGCACAACAGACATCAAAGGCATCAGTCCTTCTTTCTGCATGCATAAGATAAGGTTAGAAGAAGAACAAAAGCAATCAATTGAGCAACAAAGACGACTCAATGAGAAAATGAAAGAAGTGGTAAAGAAGGAAATCATCTAATGGTTGGATGCGGGAGTAATATATCCTATTTTTGACAGTAATTGGGTAAGCCCCGTTTAATGTGTTCAAAAAAAAAGTGGTTTTACTGTTGTAACCAATGATAAAAATGAGTTAATCCCTACTCGCATCCCAATTGAATGGCGTGTGTGCATGGATTATCGATGATTGAATACGGCCACAAAGAAGGACCATTTTTCACTCCCTTTCATTGATCAAATGTTAGATAGGCTAGCTGGTAAAGCCTATTATTGCTTCTTGGATGGCTACTCTGGATACAGCCAAATAGCTATTACATTGGAAGATCAAGCGAAAACCACATTTACATGTCCTTTTGGTTTGTGTAATACGCCAGCAACGTTCCAGAGATGTATGATGGCGATATTCTTGGATATGATTGAAGACTCACTCGAGCTATTTATGGATGATTTTTCAATCTATGGACAGAGTTTCGACCAATGCGCCGATAACTTGGCAAATGTTTTGGGAAGATGCGAGGAAACAAACTTGATTCTGAATTGGGAAAAATGCCACTTCATGGCAACAAAGGGAATTGTCCTTGGCCATCGAATCTCGTATCAAGGTATTAAGGTCGATAAAACAAAGGTAAATATCATCGAAAAACTACCACCACCTACCACTATCAAAGCAATAAGAAGCTCTTTGGACACATAGGTTTTTATAGGAGATTTATCAAAGATTTCTCCAAGATAGCTAAACCTTTATGTTCTTTATTAGAGAAAAGTAAAAAGTTTGTATTCGATGACATCTGTCTAGATGCATTCATAACAATAAAGACAAAGTTTGTGGAAGCTCCGATTGTAATAGCATTGGACTGCACTCAACCATTTGAATTAATGTGTGATGCTAGCGACTTTGCTGTAGGAGTTATTCTCGGAAAAAGGAAAGAAAAGGTATTTCATGCTATTTATTATGCTAGTAAAACACTAACTAAAACGCAGGTTCATTACACTACAACTAAAAAATAGTTACTAGCAGTGGTCTTCGCATTTGACAAGTTTCGTTCTTATCTTGTCGGCATAAAGACTACAGTATATACGGATCACTCAGCTTTAAGACAACTTTCAACAAAAAAGACACTAAGCTTAGACTTATTAGATGGATCTTACTCCTTCAAGAATTTGATGTTGAAATCAAGGATAGGAAAGGATCTGAGAATTAGGTAGCTGACCATTTATCTCGAATGGAAAGTGGAAGCGAAGATGGACAAAAAACTCAAATTGTCGAAGCATTTCTTGACGAGCAATTATTCACTATTGACACATCACCATGGTATGTGGAAAGCTACCCATGGGTGCAACTGGTCATAAAAAAATCAAGATCATACGAGATGCTACTAAATATTATTGGAATGAGTCATACTTATTCAAGGTATGCGCTGACAATATAATTCACCGATGTGTTCTTGAAGAAGAAATGATGTTAATACTGCAACATTACCACAATGCTCCTTATAGAGGTCATTTTGGTGGAACAAGGACTGCTGCAAAGGTCTTCCAATCTAGATTCTATTGGCCTAATTTGTTTCGAGATGCCCATAATTTCGCGCAACAGTGTGATTGTTGTTAACGTAATGAGATGCTCCAACAACCTATCATGGAGGTGGAACTCTTCGATGTTTCGGGTATTGATTTTATGGGACCATTTCCAAACTCTTTTGGAAATACATATATCCTAGTAGCTGTTGATTACGTATCCAAGTGGATCGAAGCTATTACAGTACCAAAAGATTATGCTCGGACAGTATTGGAATTCTTTCATACATAATCCTCACAAGGTTTGAAATCCCAAGAGCATTGATAAGTGACCAAGGCACTCATTTCTACAACAATCAAGTGGTGACTGCATTGAAACGATATGGTGTGAAGCATCGTATGGTTACCATTTATCACCCGTAATGGTCAAGTCGAAGTATCCAATCGTCAAATTAAAGGTATACTGCAAAAGGTGGTTAATCCACCTAGAAAGGATTTGTCAATACGGTTACATGATGCATTGTAGGCGCTTCGCACTGCCTACAAAACACCTCTAGGAATGTCGTCGTATCAGCTGGTATTTGGAAAATCCTGTCACCTACCTGTCGAACTTGAACATAAAGATATGTGGGCAATTAAATAGGTAAACTTGGATTATGATGCAACTAGTAAGAAAAGAATGTTGGACATCACCAAATTAGAAGAAATTCGATGCGATGCTTATGAGAATGCAGCGATATACAAGGAAAAGACAAAGAGATGGCATGGCAACAACATTTTGCATCGACAATGTCATCCTGGTCAGTTGGTACTTTTATTTAATTCACGTTTAAAACTACATCCAGGGAAATTTCGATCAAGGTGGTCAGGTCCTTTTAAGGTTTTCAAAGCATTTCAAAGTGGTGCAGTAACAATTGAAATTTTGCAAGATGGACAACAATTCAAAGTGAACGGCCAACGTCTTAAACACTATGTGAGCCCAAACATTCGAGAACCAGATGAAGTCATCAACCCGGTAAATTTTAATTAATGTCGACGCATTTTATTTATTTATTTACTTTTCAGTTATTTCACTGTTCATCATGTTGTTTCATATTCTTAGCAAAAATAAAGGTCATATTTTTGTCGATGCATTAAAGCATATATTGTCGATGCATTCAACGATGAGTCAGCATTACCTTTTCAGCAAAAATCACGTCGATTGGTTCTTTTTTATCCCAACCATTGGATCAAAACAAACTTGGTACGATTTACAGCCTAGCAATTAATGGCTGCAGGCGCATCGTTTCCCCATATGTTTTCACTCATTATACCTAGGTTATAAAACCTTCACTATAGTTTTCTTTTTCTTCACAATCGCCATTATTACTGAGAATCAACCTTCTCTGTCGATTTTATTTTCTCGCTTCAAAGTAATATATCTTTCTTTTTCCTTATTCTCTGATAGTTGCACCATGGTAAAAACTCGTGCATCCAAAAACACTCCAAAACCTTTATCTCGAAATACCCCAAACAACCCTATTGAGATTTCACCCACAACACCACCATCCTCTTCCACAGGCCCGGGTTTGTTTTTAACAACTACGGCCAAAGACAGATATCACAACATAATGATGAAATGTAATATACATCCTGAGCAAGGCATCCAACTTTCACCAAACTTAAGCCTAGGAAAACAGGTCCACCGCACCATCAGTCGCATGGAGTGGGAATTTTTGCAACCATCCATTTGGTTATTCCCCTACTTTGGTTCGAGAGTTTTATACTAACTTGGTAGACAAGGAACAAGAGTTTGTTTTTGTTCGAGAAGGGCTAATACCATGGAGTACGACGCATATCAATATTTTGCTGCGTAAACCAGAAAGGGTAGACCATTACTCACCCTTCATGCACAACATGACTGAAGATACTCTGGCTGTGATGATTAAAGATCTTTACATCGACAATGCTGCATGGGCAAGCTACAGTTTTCACAATTTTACGATGCATCGACGTTATTTGACGACTTTCTATAAGGTCTGGTTTCACTTTATTAACCGTCATGTGATGCCTTCTACACATAGTACTACAGCCACTCTAGATCATATGTGTTTGTTGCATTCAATATCACACCATCGTCACATCGACATTGGGGAAATCATACATGCTCAGATTGTGGAAGTTGCTAACAGAGAAAATGGTATTCTCCCCTTTCGATCTCTTATTATGCTAATGTGTCAACATAAAGGCATTGTGCCAAAAGAGGATGAAGAGGTTGTGGAAAATAAGGGTCCGATCAATGATATATCTATTGAAAGAATGACCAAAGGCCAAGATACACCTGTGGCTAAAGAAGCTTCGACAAAGAAAAAGGGAAAGAGAAAGAAGAACAGACTTATGCACCCTTTGATCCAAAAATATTACGAAGATTGGCTAGTTTGGAAAGTCTTCTTGACCGTGTTGATGTAAGAACAATCCATCTTTTAAGTGTGTTAGAAGATTTGGATTACAGACAGCATATATTTTATGCCTATACAAAGGCCTGGAATGAGGCCATTATCGCTACACTGCATCTTATCAGCACTAGACCATTGCCAGAATTTCCAAAATTTCCTGATATCTTCTTTCACATGCAACAATCTTCATCTTATAAGCCTACTACAGATGGTAGGCCCAATCAAATGTCAACAGGAGTTCACATCTTTGATGATAACAATAATGAAGGGTAGTCAAACGCTGAGGAAGACTGTTGTCGTAATATAGCTGATCTGTTTGAGGAAGAATTATCAAACAGTTTAGGCATAAATATGGCTAAAAGAGCATATATTACAGGAGAAGAAGGAAGAAAATGAGACTGAGAAGGAAGAAATAGAGCCTGGAAAAATGCAGGAAAAGAAGGAATCTAATGATGCTCCAACATTGATCGTGGAGGATGATGTGGGAGCATCTAGCCCAGAAGTGACTCGACCTACTGCGAGTCAAGCTAAAATTGTCACAAGCGAAGAAGAGGAATTGAATCCTCTAGCTATTATACCATACATAACACCACTCGTCGAAATCCATCCATCTGATGTGACAATTGATGAGGTCGTCACCCAACCTGCCAAGGGAGAGCAATCTACCGAGCCGGTTGGATCGAGGGACAAGAAAAGAAAGAGGCGCAAGGGAAAGAAAGTGAAGAAGAATCGTGACGACGGGGAACGCCTAAAGAAGAAAAAGAAGAAAGCAAAGGCAGCCACTATATCAACTGCTGATGAATGACTTGGTACAAAATTTTTAGTTTTAATGCATTTTTATTATCATTGCATTTTATTTTGTCATCGTATCATTTTGTTAACTTAGTATTTTTTCTATATTATATTTTCAGTGCATTGGGGACAATGCAGACATTAAGTTTGGGGGAGATAATGTGAAATGGAAATGCAATTACACCCACATATTTAAATTCTATTTGTTTCTTTGGTCAATGAAAATTCACAAAATTTCAAAATGAATGTGCTTATAATTTTTTATCTTAATACATAATTCTTGAATTATTTGGATGCTGATGTATACATTGGATGAATGTGAATGAATGATGAATATACTATTTTCGAATGAATGATTTGAATTGTTTCAATAATGAATGATTAGTGTTTATGTTTGAATCTTGAACTAATTGACCCGCTGTAGCTACATTTTATAAAAGACACTCCAATGTGAGTGCATTATGACTTTTCAAGGGAGAACTCCGCTGTAGGATTAGAAAAATCATCTAGAAAAAGGCTATTACTGCAAGAGTGTGTGTCGGTGCAAATACATACCTCTTGGGGGTTTGTTGCACCCCATCATTACTGCCCAGGAACTAAGGTAGAGTAATGGAATGAAATCTCTCAGTCATTAAAAAAGTTAAGTGTTGTTATTGGTTTAAGGAAAATTAGGATTCAATGCATATCACTAACATTTATGAAGTTGCAATTTTTGAACATTCATTTCTATAAATTGTCGGTACATTCTTCTTTCATATGAATACAATTTGTACATTAGGAATTTAGAGAGTTCAAGTTGTATGGATAATAATTGTGGTAACATTTTTTGCTTGTGACTTTGTTAATTTTTGTTTACTTAAGGACAAGTAAAAACTTAAGTTTGGGGGTGTAATGGTATTACAAAGGACATATATTTTCTCCCTAATTTAGTGCTTTTATTGTCTCTTTTGTATTTCATTTAGCATGCATCATAAGCATTTTATAATTAGTTTTTATATTTTCTAATACATTGCTAGTTAGTTTAAACTCTTGTTATTTCTATATATTTTGTACTAATGTCAACGCAAGCAGTTGGTATATTGCATATTAAGATTGCTAGCACAGGAACTCAGATCAAAAGAACAACATTGACAGAATGCAGCCACAAAACTAGCTTGGAATTGCGACTTGAGATGTCGCTGCATTGAGGTTGAACCTCAAATGAGTAGAGTTAAGCTGAGCTTACACTAGAAGCACCAGTGTAGGAATATCATAGATGTCCCTGTAATTACAACATCAAAATGCGTTAAATAGTATAGCGACAATTTGCAGATCTTTAAAGAAAACATGCAATCTGCGTGAGTGCACAGCTGTACTCTAACTAACTTTGACAGCTGCAAAAATCTAGATCTGAATCTGAGAATGAAGGATGAAATCTGCAAATATTTAGAGGTTATAAATAGATGAAAAAATGAGGAAAAACATCATCAAGAACAAGGGGATTAAATACTAAAAATTCTTTGTGAATCAAAGATTTGAGCTGGAATCGGGGAGCTGATGAACCACGTCTGCAACTGCTTCTGACGAGAGGTGCTTGATGTCGAGCAAGAGGAGCAGGTAAAGAGTAGGCCTAGTAGTTTAGAGATAGTAAGCTTCATTGTACTCTTTATTTCTTCTAAAAACGATTATGGATTCTGTTGGTGTTAAATGAATACGAGAGTATCTTTTAATATTATATCATTTCGATTCTTATTTTACATTACTTGTCCACTTATTCTTGGATTTAACTGCTCTAAACACAAAAGTGAAATTACAGTACATCGACATCGAAAGATGCGATGACAGGTTAGATTAACAAGTGGGTTAGGCGAGAGCTGCTCGAGACTAGGACAAACTCCAATTGCTTGTTCTTGGATACAAATCATTGCTCGCATCAAGAGGTGGAGTAGTGTATCTGAGTCAAGATTAAGTAGAGAGTTATTGTGAGTGAGAACTTAAAAGGACTTCATTGTTGTGATAATTCGTCTACATTTTACCTTGTTAACGTATCCAGCATTGCAACCTGTAGAATCAATGAACCATTTCCACCCTTTACACTTGATCACTTTTATATATCCTGCATTTTAATTTTCATTACTCACACTCAACACTTTTGGATTTATTTTCAGTACATTGACATCTAACTTCTGAGATTTGACTTTAATACAATGACAGTAACGATTAATTTAGTGTGCATGACTAACATAACTGCAATGACAACCCTATTCAAATTATATTGATTTTTCTTATATTAATTGCTTTAACATTAAGACATCGAAAATCATTTCCTCATGGGATTGATATCCAATAGCTCTGTCTATCAACTATACTTGCATCGACGTGTGTATGCTTGCACAATCATGTGTCGTAAAAACACTGATCACTCGCTAGGGAGGTGTGAGTGGCGAGTTGTAATGATGTTAGGAAGGTTTTTTTCCTTTAAAAGATTATAATATGTTATGTTTGTGTGTTATTATACGAAGCCTCAGATAGCGAAGGAGCCTCATTAAGAAAAGACAAAGGCAAGCAATAGGTGACTTAAGCTCGATAACAAGCAGCAAACTAGTAGGTGAATGGTTATATATATTACGAATGAGCACCTATTGGCGTGCTAAGGGGATCTTAGGTAGTCTAAAAACCCTATTATACTATATGCAAGCCTATTATACTATGTGCGAACCTATGCTATTATGTGAACGTATACCATGTACGAAGCTATACTATGCGTAAACCTATATTATGTGTGAACTATACTGTTATGCGAGCTTGTGTTATGTGTGAATTATGTTAATACGTGAGCCTATGCCATTATACGAACTATAAATTGCAAACTATGATATTGCAAGCTCTGCTAAATTGCAAACTGTGATATTGCAAACTGTGATATGTTGTGCGAGCTCTGCTGTATTACAATTATATTGTGTACTGTGAATGTGATAAAAATTATATGTTGGCATTGTGAACACTTGAAACCTTAGGATATCATTAGCATGTCATAGGATTTTGAGTATCCACCTTTATCATATGTTAGGGCATTATGGCTTGAAGACTACGTTGGAGAGATAAGAGAATGTAAAGCATAACTTCATTCACTGTAGATAACTTGAAGTGTTTGGAGAGTGTGAGCACTCGTGCTACACTTATTAGAGACAAATCATGACTCTTTGAGTCATTTTGAGTGTTTGGAGATCAGTTTATCCAATGCATATGAATTTATGAAAATGTTTCACAATAAAAAATTGCCAATACATCGATATGATGTGGTTTGAGTATTGTATTTTATGCAAACTACTTTATCATGCAAATTGTTATTAGTGTGAACTGTTATAGTATGTCTACTTCTAGCCTGATAGACATGTTTACTTGTAGTATGTTTCAGCACTCACTGAGCTTCAACAAGCTCACACTCAAGTGGCGAAGTGAACCTTCCTAGTGAACCATTGCAAGGTAAAATTGCCTGAGTATATGTTTTGTTTCCAAACCCTAATAAGGAAGACAATGTGGGACTGTTCCAAGGGACTAAATATATGTTTAAGGTTTTAAATAAATTTTGATGTGTTGTAAATGGACATTAGAGATTGTTAATTTTGGATTTTTGGATCTTTTATAACTGCATCATTGAATGAATGATTGTTTAGATTGTAATGGCATGAAGATTTGTTTGATAAATTGATGAACTAACAGGTAATTGTAGATTAAGGAGTTAGCTAAACAGTTTTTAAACCTGAAATTATTTTCAATCAATGTGTTGATGTAGTATGTTTGAGAAATAGGTTGTGATATGTTAAATTGGTGCTTGCAATTTGTCTAATTGATGTATGAATGGGTAAACAAGAACATGTTAGGGGTCATAAGAGTAAGGACTTCATTAATTGTAAAAGGGATGTCTTATAGAACAACAAATAAGTTGTTTAGTAAAAAGAATTATTTTGGGGGTAGATTTTGCCAAAAGGGGGTTCGCCAAGGTAAGTGGGTACACCAAGGTAATGGAGTTCACGGAAGTACCATTCACAAAACAATCTGCTAATTAAGACGGTAGGTTTGTTTTAGAGTTTGTCAAAAATAGGGGTTCGCCAACAATAGGAGATCGCATTGTAAATTGTGAACTAGTGGTTCGCAGGGTAAGTTTCGAACTAGGTGTTCACAGGGTATGTCATGAGATAGGGGTCCATCGAGTCGTCTGCGAGCATCTAGGATTTCTAGTTGAGTTAGCCGCGAGGTAAGGTCGCAGGTTCTATGTGTTTGAATTTCTTGAATTATTTTTTATGTTGTTTTGGTTTAGAAAAACATGTGTTAGAAATCCTACATTTAAAATTTAACCTACATTTAAAATTTAAAATTAAAAGAAATTTAAATGAGAAACCCCTTTTCAAACTCAGTATGATCCCTATCGCCACCGAAGAAGAACTTCTAGTTGGTCCTCAACACTTTGATCCGTTGTTTGTTCCATTTTTTTATGTATATGAACCAACAATTTTGATCGATTCCAATGATATCATCTTATTTTCTTCTGTCAAGACATTCACATTATGAGTTTTTGGTGCCGACTCTGAGCCAACCCCAAATTATTTTACAGGGTATGATTGGCCCAAGCTTTCTTGCCTCCATGCCGCGTGAGGCTTTGGTCGCACAAGTTTTACCTCTTTTGTCGTATGAGAACAAAGTGAGCCCATTGACTCCTCCGGTTGGCACCTCTTCGGTTTTAGGCAAAATGTGTATGGGCTCGTCTACACTTTCACTCAGAAATGGTTGGAGCTCCAAGTTAGTCGTTACTTTTCCATCTACTGCTACCGCTACTTCTGTATCTACCTCTATGTCAATTGGATTGGAGACGCCTTCGATTATATTCAATGTCTCCTAGTGGCCTTCAGTTCCAAACTCTTGCTGATTGTTATCATCTAATTCAAGGTGGTTGACAATGATACTATGATCCTTATGATCAAAGTTGGGAACATCATGTCCTACCTCTTCTACTAAACTCTGCACCTTCATTATTTATTTTAATGATTTTTTCATTTTTAATATTTGCGCTAGCAGTTCTTTTATTTTCACCGCATCCTAGGTGTAGGTTGACGTGGTTGCATTACAAGAGGCTGTCTCATGCGAATTATAAGAGAGATCGATTGGATATTTGAATGTCTTTAACCTGTCTAATTATTTTTGGACTTCCTTTGATTTAGCTTGGGATTCTAGACTGAGGCGGAAAGACTTATATACATCTGACTCTGGAGGAAATTTGGATGAATACTCGTAATCTCCACACCTCTGATCATGACTCCACTTGTAACCCCCTTTACTCGGCCTAGAAGATATGATCGGATCTAGAAGGTCATTATTGTATTTCATCCTCACGTAACCTCAAGATCCATAATCATTCATATATATATATAAATTGTAATAAAATTATATAATCAATGAACAAACTATTTTCCGATATTCTGAATAATAATAAATACTTAAATAAACTTTAAAATTAAAAATTTAAATTGACTTTACAACCTCAGAATAATATAATAATAAAATAGTCAGGAAATCCCCAAAATAATCTATAATGAATAATAAAAGAATTACGAATAAAAATTAAAGAGTTTCTCTAGGTACCAAGTCGCCTAAGTCCACTAAATCTGAAAGAAAAGCTATAGGGGAATGAGCTAAAGAGCCCAGTGTGTCTTTAAAGTGCATACATCCATAATTACAAAGTCACAGTCATTTCACAGCATTTAAAGTAACCACAAAGCATATTATAATTTAATGCAATACAAACACAAGATTAATGCAATGCACCCCAATCAAAGTGTGGTTTTATTATCAGCCGTTTGAAGGGGTGATTACCACGTCTTCCACTGTACAATCCCAACCCATGAGCACATAATGACATGATATCACATTTATTACAGTCTTAATCCAAATCTCATGATAATATATATATATATATATATGATATTTCAAATGACATAGATTTTCTCCCCAATTTAATGTTTTAATTGTCTCTTTTGTATTTCATTTAGCATGCATAATTAGCATTTTATACTTAGTTTCCATATTTTCCAACTCATTGTTAGTTAGTTTAAATTCTTGTAATTTTTATCTATTTTTGTACTAATGTCGACGCAAGTAGCCGATATATTGCGTCTTAATATTTTTAGCGTAGGAACTCAGTCAAGAAGCTTAATGCTGGATGAATGCAGCCACAAGATCAGCTGGAAATTGTGACCAAGAGATGTCGCCGCATTGAAACTGAACCTCGAATGAGTAGAATCAAGTTGAACTCACAGCTGGAAGCACCAACGCAAGAATTTCATAGATGTCACTGCAATTATGATTTCAGAATGTGCCCAGCAATACAACGACAATCTACAGATCTCTAAAGAACACACTAGAACTGTGTGAGTGCACAGCTGTAATCTAACTAATTTTGACAGCTGCAAGATCTAGATCTGGATCTGAAAATGAAGGCTGAAACCTGAAACATTTTGGAGGTTATAAATAGATGAACAAAAGATGAAAAAATGATCAAGAGTGAAAGGATTTAATTTTCAAAATTCTGTGTGAATTAGAGATTTGAGATGGAAATCAGGGAGCTGATGAAGCAAGTTTGCAACCACTTCTGACGAGGGGTGCTTGATGCAGAGCGAGAGGAACAATTAGGGAGTAGGCCTAGTATCTAGACATAGTAAGCTTCGTTGTACTTTTTAATTGTTCTTAAACGATGATGGATTTTGATGATATTAAATGAATATGAGAGTGTCTTTTTTAATGTTAAATCATTTTGATTCTTATTTTACACTGCTTATCTGTTTATTTTTGGATCTAACCGCTTTAAGCATGAGAGTGAAATTGTAGTGCGTCAACATCGAGAGATACAGTGATAGGTTGGGTTAACAAGTAAGTTAGGCGAGAGTTGCTTGGGACTGGGACGAACTCCAATTACTTGTTCTTGAATACACATCAATGCTCGCATCGAGAGGTGGAGTGATTGTGGATTTTTAAGTCGGGATTAAGTAGAGAGTTGTTGTTGGTAAGAACTCAAAGGGTCTTCATTGCAGCGATATTTCATCCATAATTTACCTTGTCAACGCATCCAACATTGCGATTTAGCAGAATCAGTGAACCGTTTTTGCCCTTCTACACTTGATCGTATTTACATTTTATACATTTAAATATTTAGCACTCAACACTCAACACAATTGGATTTATTTTCAGTAAATTGACATTTAACTTCTGAAGTTTAACTCTAATTGCATTGACATTCCTAATTATTCTATTGTGCAGATCTGACATAAATGCACTGACATCAGTACTCACATTACTCTTAATTATAGTATTAGTTGCTTCGACATTTAAACATCAAGAACCCATTCCTTGTGGGATTGATATCCAATAGAGTTGTTCTATCAACTATACTTGCATCGACGTGTGTCCGCTTGCACATTATTGTGACGTAAAAACACCATCAAGTTTTGGCGCCATTGTTAGGGAATGGTGTTTGTTTGATGTTTACTTTTGTAGTTCCAATTAATTCTACTTACTTAACTTTTAATCTTTACTAATCTGTTATTATTTCTCTAATTATTTTCTTTTTCAAATTTTTAATTGTTGCATGTCCACAAGGAGAAATCCTAAGGACATTGTAAGCTTTGATCCGGAGCTTGAGAGGACACTTAGGAGGAGAAGGCAAGAACAACGGAAAATGGCTGGTAACAACAACAACAACAACAATAATTTGCCACCATTGCTACCACAAGATGGAATTCCTCCAGTGCTTTCACAAATTGTTAACGATATACCACCACCACGTCCACAAGAAGAACAAGTACAAAATAGGACAATAAGAGATTTTGTTGTGCCTATACTCAATTATTTACAACTAGGAGTTGTAAGATCGGCTATTCAAGCTAGTAATTTTGAATTAAAATCGGTGATGTTTCAGATGCTCAACTCAAATGAGCAATATTCAGGTTTTTCGCATGAAGACGCACGAGGACATTTGAAATCATTTTTGCTTATTTGTGCATCCTTCAATCAACATGGTGTCCCTGATGATGCCTTAAAAATGCAATTATTTCCTTATTCATTGCAAGGTAAAGCAAGAACATGGTTCTTGGGATTGTCGGTAGGATCAATTAATGCGTTAGCAACGCAGTTCATTTTGCGTTTCAATCCGCCGACAATGAACGCAAGGTTGCAAAATGACATTACTACATATCATCAGTTGGATGATGAGAATTTACATACAACTTGGGAGCGTTATAAAACATTGCTTCGATGCTACCCAATGCATGGAATTCAGTAGGAGACCTAGATTGAAATATTTTACAATGGTTTGAATGCATGGAATTCAGTAGGAGACCCAGATTGAAATATTTTACAATGGTTTGAATGCTCAAAATGACCACCAATATCCTATTTCTCATTTTGCACAGAAAAAAACTATCCTTGGAGTTCTTGAGTTAGATGCTATTTTTGTTTTGTCAGTGTTGGTATCCTAATTGGCCAATATTATAAAGAATATGAAGGGAACAAATGATGTTGCTCCTATTCAAGTCGCCCAGCAATTGGATGCGCCAATATTTTCTTATGAAATCTGTAGTGACAATCATAGTTATGAGGACTGCCCACAACATGCAGAAAATGCTTTCTAAGTCAATAACATCAGGGGAGGTTCATTTGGTAACTCATACAACAACTGATCTCAACAACCTTGGTGGAATCAAAATGCTTCTACATTCAGATATGGAAATTCCTCAAATCAAGGGAGTTATAGACAAGGGAGTTACAATATCAATCCATAACAGAATTATCAGAATTCACAAGTAAATTCTTGATCTGAACAAATGGAGTCACATAATCAGAAGCAACCACAATCTCGATTACAGCCACAACAGTCTGTGCTGCCACATATGCAAGGACAACATCATCAACATCAATAGCAGCAATTCTCTCAACCTAAGTCAGATCCTATTGCTGCTCTTGAGGCAATGATGCGTGAGCATATCACACGAATTGAAGCAATAGTGCAAGGCAACTCTTCTTCCATTAGAGCATTGGAAGCCCAGCTAGGGCAGTTTCTAATTTAAGTACAAGGTCACCAGGCACTCTGCCTAGTGATACTGAGAATCCTACGCAAAGGGGGAAGGAGCATTGCAAAGCAATCATGCTAAGGAGTGGCAAGAAAATGATGGGACCAAGCAATTCTAACCAAGACCATGTCAACACATCTGAACCACAGCAACAGGAAGAACATGCAGCTAAAGAAAGTCAAGCAAAATAAAATGAAGAGGAACCAACTGTAGTGCCATCTATGCCTACAGTTTGCCCAACTAAGTTGTCAATGAAATTGCCAATATTGACACCACCAAGTTTTCCACAACAACCCAATGTTACAATACCTTTACCGTTTTCGCAAAGATTAAAAGAGAAAGTTCATGACAAAGAATATCAAAAGTTTGTTTTTACTTTGAAACAATTACACATTAATATATCTCTAATAGATGCTCTTGTGCAGATACCCAGTTATGGGAAATACCTGAAGGAGCTATTATCAAAGAAAAATAAATTGTCCAACATCGAGACGATTGCGCTCACAGAGAGGTACATCGCTGTGCTTACAAATAAGTTGCCAACCAGGATGAAAGATCCTGGCAACTTCACAATCCCATGCTCTATTGGGAATCATTATTTAGGTAAGGCTTTATGTGATTTGGGAGCAAGTATTAATCTTATGCCTCTGTCTACTTTCAAGAAATTAGGAATAGGTTCGATGAAGCCCACTACGATGGCATTGCAACTTGTGGATAGATCCTTAGCACAACCGGAAGACCAAATCAAACACATCCTTGTCTAGGTTGATAAACTTGTGTTCCCTGTTGATTTTATAATCCTAGATTACAAAGTAGATAAAGAAGTGCCCATTATCTTGGGGCGACCATTTCTAGCAACTAGACGCACACTTATCGACGTATTCAAGGGAGAGCTTATCATACGTCATAACAACGAGCATGTGACCTTTAGTGTGTTTGAGGCATCTCCATCCAGGAGTAAAGAGTAATGTCACCACATCGATGTGTTGGATGAAATCATTTCGGAAGAATTCAGTGCAAGGAGTTTAGTAATGTCAGATGAAGATGCGATGACATTCATTGAGGAAATCCTAGCTGATTGTAGCCACAAAGAGGAGGTTAACAATTGTGAGCTGAGCCAAAATTGGCAATTAGAATCTTTGGATTTGTCTAACAGGACAATTCCAGTGTTTAAACCATCTATTGAGCAAGCTCTTACCTTGGATTTGAAGCAATTGCCAACACATTTAAAGTATGTTTTTCTTGGTGACAACGAGACACTACTTGTTATTGTCAACGAATCCCTCAACGCAAGAAGATAAGCTCATCGCGATTCTAAAAGAACACAGAAGAGCCATAGCCTAGAGCATCGAAGATATCAAAGGCATCAGTCCCTCTTTTTGCATGCTTAAGATTAGGCTAGAAGATGAAAGAAGCAATCAATTGAGCAAGAACAAAGAATCAATGAAAAGATTAAAGAAGTAGTGAAGAAGAAAATTATCAAATGGTTACATACGGGCATTATATACCCTATTTTTTATAGTGATTGGGTGAGCCCCGTTCAATGTGTGCCTAAAGAGAGTGGTTTCACTGTTGTGACCAACGACAAGAATGAGTTAATCCCTACTCACATCGTAACTGGATGGCGAGTATGCGTGGATTACCGCCAATTGAATGCAGCCACAAAGAAGGACCATTTTCCACTACCTTTCATCGATCAGATGCTGGATAGACTAGCTAGTAAAACCTATTATTGTTTCTTAGACGGTTACTCTAGATACAACAAAATTGCTATTACACCGGAGGATCAAGCAAAGACAACATTCACATGCCCTTTTGGAACATTTGGTTTCCAACGTCTGTCGTTTGGGTTGTGTAATGCACCAGCAATATTTCAGAGGTGTATGATGGCAATATTTTCTGACATGATCAAGGATTCCTTAGAGGTATTCATGGATGATTTTTTGTCTATGGATAGAATTTTGACCAATGCGTTGACAATCTGGCGAGAGTCTTGAAGAGATGTGAGGACACAAATCTAGTTCTGAATTGGGAGAAATGTCACTTCATGCTAATTGAAGGCATTGTTCTCGGGCATTGGATATCTTGTCAGGGCATTGAGGTTGATAAAGCAAAGGTAGAAATCATCGAAAAACTATCACTGCGCACTAACATCAAAGTAATAAGAAGCTTTCTTGGACACGTTGGCTTTTATAGAAGATTCATTTAAGATTTCTCTAAGATAGCTAAATCATTATGCTCATTATTGGAGCAAAATAAAAAGTTTGTGTTTGATGACATTTCTTTGGACGCATTCATGACAATAAAGAAGTAGCTAGTACAAGCCCCAACTATCGTTGCCCCGGATTGGACGCAACCGTTTGAACTAATGTGCGATGCAAGCGACTTTACTATAAGAGCTGTCTTAGGCCAAAGAACAGAAAAGGTATTTCATTCTATTTACTATGCTAGTAAAACCCTGACTGAAACTCAAGTTAATTACACACAACTAAGAAGGAGTTGCTAGCAGTAGTCTTCGCATTTGACAAGTTTCGTTCTTATCTTATCGATGTAACGACTACAGTTCACACGGACCACTCAGCGTTGAGATACCTTTTCAATAAAAAGACGCTAAACCTAGACTCATCAGATGGATCCTACTCCTTCAAGAATTTGATGTTGAAATCAAAGATAAGAAAGGATTTGAGAATCAAGTAGCTAACCACTTGTCTCAACTAGAAGTTGGAAGTGAAAATGGGCAAATGTCCCAGATTGTCGAAGCATTTCCTGGCGAGCAATTATTCTTTGTCGACACATCGCCATGGTATGCCGATGTCGTCAATTACCGTGTATGTGGGAAGCTACCCATGAGTGTTACTGGTCACAAGAAGATCAGGTTCATACGCGATGCTGCCAAATACCATCGGAATGAGCCATACCTATTCAAGGTATGCACCGATAATATCATTCATCACCGTGTACCTAAAGAAGAAATGATGTCAATCCTACGACACTACCATGATGGCCCTTATGGAGGACATTTTGGTGGACCAAAGACTACTGCTAAAGTTTTACAGTCAGGATTTTATTGGCCCATATTGTTTCGAGGTGCCCATAATTTTGCACAACAATGTGATCGTTGTCAACGCACTGGTTTCATATCTCGACGCAACGAGATGCTCCAACAACCCATCATGGAGGTAAAGCTATTCGACGTCTGGGGTATAGACTTTATGGGACCATTTCCAAACTCTTTTGCAAATGTGTATATATTAGTGGCTGTTGACTACATCTTAAAGTGGATTGAAGCTATTGAGGTGCCAAAAGACGACGCTCGGACGGTGTTGAGGTTCTTTCACACATACATCCTCATGAGATTTGGAACACCGAGAGCATTGATAAGTGACCAAGACACTCATTTCTATAATAACCAAGTAGCAACTGCATTCAAATGATATGGTGTGAAGCATCGTATGGCTACCACATATCACCCACAAACCTATGGTCAAGCCAAAGTATCCAATCGTCAAATTAAAAGCATACTTTAGAAGGTGGTTAATCCATCTAAGAAGGATTGGTTTGCGCGGCTACATGACGCATTGTGGGTGCTTTGCACTGCCTATAAAACCCCATTGAGGATGTCACCATATCAACTAGTGTTTGGAAAGTCTTGTCACCTGCCCTTTGAACTTGAACATAAGGCCATGTGGGCAATTAAGCAGGTGAATTTGGACTATGATGCTGCTGGAAAGAAAAGACTGTTGGAAATCATTGAATTAGAAGAAATCTGACGCCATGGTTACGAGAATGTTGCGATATACAAGAAAAGAGAAAGAGACGGCATGACAACATTATCTTACTTCGACAATTTCATACTAGTCAGTTGGTACTTTCCTTTAACTCACGTTTAAAATTGCATCCAGGAAAATTGCGATCAAAGTAGCCAGGTCCATTCAAAGTAGTCGAAGCATTCCAAAGCGATGCAGGGACAATCGAAAACCTAAAGGATGGACAACAATTTAAAGTAAATGGCCAACGTCTTAAAAATTATGTGAGCTTAGATTTTCGAGAACCAGACAAAGCTGTCAACCTGGTGACATTTAAATAATGTCGACGCATTTCTTTATTTCACTTTACTTGTTTTACTTTTTGTTGTGTTGTTTCAGATTCTTAGCAGTAATAAAAATCCTCTTTTTGTCGATGCATTGAAGCACAGATTGTCGGCGCATTCTACGATGAGTCAGCATTGCTTTTTCAGCAAGAATCGCGTCGATTGATTTCTTTCTCTCCCAGCCGTTGGATCAAAACAAATTAGTACGATTTGTAGCCTGGCAATTAATACCTACAGACGCAACGTTTCCCCATATTTTTTCCAATCATCACGCCTAGGTTATAAAGCCTCCCCTTTGCAGTTACTTTTTCTCTTCACATTCACCATTGTTATTGCATTTCATCTTCTTCATTGTCTACAAATTTTCTTTTCTAATCTCAAAGCAATCCTTTTCTGCAAAACTTCTTTAATTTCTTCTCACCATGGAAAAAAAACATGTGCTTTAAGAAACACTCCCAAAACCCCTTCAAAGAACACCCCGACTACTTCTATTGTTGCTCCGTCCGTAACACTACCACTCTTATCCACAAGCCCAGTCTTATTTCTAATGACTATGACCAAAGACCGTTACCACATATCATGTTGAAACATAACATCCATCCTGAACAGGGACTCCAACTTTCTCCATACTAGACTCTAGGAAAGCAAGTTCACCGTACCATCAATCGTCTTGGGTGGGAATATTTCTACGACCATCCTTCTGGCTACTCCCCATATTAGTTAGGGAGTTTTATGCAAATCTGGTGGATCAAGAGCAAGAGTTTGTATTTGTACGAGAGGAGCTTGTTCCATGGAGCGCTGCGCAGATCAACGTACTACTAAGGATTTCTGAATGGGTGGACGACCATGCATCCTTTATGCATCATTTGGACAATAATTGTATGGCCTAGATGATGAAAGATCTTTGCACCGATGGTGCTACATGGACAGATAATGGATTTCATAACTATACAATGCACAGACAGTACCTTACAACTTTTTGCAAGTTATGGTTTCATTTTATCAACAGTCGTGTTATGCCTTTGACCCACAGCACTACGGCCACATTGCACCGTATGTGTCTCCTGCATTCCATTCTACACCGCTGTCATATCAACATCGGTGAGTACATGCCCAGATCGTAAATGCTGTAGGAAAGCAAACTAGTATCCTTTCTTTTCCCTCTCTCATTATGTTGCTTTGTCAACACAAGGGTATTATGCCCAAAGATGGTGAGGAGGTCTTGGAAAATAATGGCCTAATCAATTATATCTCTGTTGAGAGGATGACACGATGCCAAGATACACTAGTGGCCAAAGAAACCTCCAAGAAAAGGGATAAAGGAAAGGGTAAGAAGAAGGCTGACCAACCTGATACACCGATAAAGTCCCAAATGACAAAGAACCTGGCCTTGATGGAACTACACTTGGATCGCATTGACGTCCGATCCATCCACACTGATAGTATAGTGGACAACATGGATCCTCGGCTCCACAAGTTTTATGCTAACACTAAGGCATGGAATGAAGCCTTTGTCGCTGCATTGAGCTAGATCAGCAAGATTCCATTACCAGA
This sequence comes from Kokia cookei, assembly GCA_039519145.1. Lineage (NCBI taxonomy): Eukaryota > Viridiplantae > Streptophyta > Magnoliopsida > Malvales > Malvaceae > Kokia > Kokia cookei. The sequence goes on from CM076901.1 coordinate 14,568,221, forward strand.
CTTCCCAACCTTCCTATCAATCTATCGCCCAATGAAGTACTCGTCTTCTGAGCAACTTACTCCTAAAGATAGGCCTTCATCTGCACTTGCACTTACACCAATTCAGATTCATATCGATGATGAGAAGGATGACAGGCACTCGCAGACTGATGACGACTATCATCGCCACATCGTCCACTTATTCAAAGATGAGTTTTCCAACAATCTGGGTGCAAATATGGCTGAACAAGCAGCATTGTAGGAAAGGATGTCGATGCAGTGAATTGTGTCCACACTGGCCTAGTTGAACCTAACCAGTAGGTGGAAGAAGATATGGATTAGGGGGAGGATCAGTTGAAGGAGAAGGATCAAGAAGAAGAAGAAGAAGGAAAGGAAGAAGAGAAAGAAGAAAAAGAACCTGCCTAGGTACAGGAGGAGAAGGAAACCAATGCCTCAATAATGATCGTTGAGGATGTTATGGGGGCATTCAGCTCAGATGAGGCTTTACGTACTGCGAGCCAAGCTGAGGTTGTCACTGGCGAGATAGAGGAACTTAATCCTCTGGCTATTGTGCCCTATGTGGCACCACTCACAGAAATCCACCCATCAGTGGTGACAACTGATGAGGTCGCCACTCAACCTATCGTGGAGGAGCAATCCACCGAGCTAGTTGGATCAAAGGATAAAAAGCGAATGAGGCACAAGGACAAGAAAAAAAAAGAAACACCATGACGAGGGAGAGCACCCAAAGAAAAAGAAGAAAACCAAAGCAGCCTCTGCATTGGTTATTGCTGAATAATTTGGTACATTTCTTTTTAGTTAGTTTTCATGCATCCTTATTATGCTTGCAATTTAATTGTCACTGCGTTCCTTTTAGTTTAGTGCATTGTAGCTGCATTTCCATTATTTCTATATAACTATTGTCAGTGCATTGGAGACAATGTAGACATTAAGTTTGGGGGGGATGATAATGTGAATGGTAAATGCAACTACACCTTCATGTTTGACTTTTATTTTGTTTCTTTAGTTAATGAAAAATTACAAAATTTCAATAGAAATATGCTCCCAACTTTTATTTTGATACGTAATTCTTGACTATTTGAATGCTGATGTGGAAATTGGATGAATATGATTGAATAATGAGTCTGATATTTTTGAATGAATAATTGAAATTACTTCAGTAATGGATGGATAGTGTTGGTGTTGAATCTTGAACTAACTGGCCAGTACAACGACCTTGTATTAATAAAAGACGCTCCAATATGAGTGTATTGTGACTTTTAACGGAGAACACTCCACTACAGACTTTGAAAAGAAAACTCATATAGCCAAAGGCTGTAACTGCAAGAGTGTGAGTCAGCACAATTACATGCCTCTTGGGGGTTTGTTACACCCCATCGTTACTGCCTAGGAACAAAGGTAGAGTAATGCAATGATATCTTTTAGCTACTTGAAAAACAAAAGAAAAGGAAAAAGAATAAATTGTTGAAATGGTTCAAGGAATGATAAGATTCAATGCATAATGATAACATTGATGAAGTTGCAATTTTAAGTTGTTCATACCTATAAATTGTCAGCGCATCATTCTATTATATGAATGCAATTTAAACATTAGGAATTTAAAGAATTCAAGTTGTATGAATAATGATTGTGGTGACATTTCTAATTGTTATTTTGTTAATTTTTGTTTACTTGAGGACAAGTAAAAACTCAAGTTTGAGGGTATGATGGTATTTCAAATGACATAGATTTTCTCCCCAATTTAATATTTTAATTGTCTCTTTTGTATTTCATTTAGCATGCATCATTAGCATTTTATATTTAGTTTCCATATTTTCCAATTCATTGTTAGTTAGTTTAAATTCTTGTTATTTTTATCTATTTTTGTACTAATGTCGACGCAAGCAACTGATATATTGCGTCTTAATATTGTCAGCACAGAAACTCAGTCTAGAAGCTTAATGTTGGATGAATGCAGCCACAAGATCAGCTAGAAATTGTGACCAAGAGATGTCGCCACACTGAAACTGAACCTCGAATGAGTAGAATCAAGCTGAATTCACAATTGGAAGCACCAACGCAAGAATTTCATAGATGTTGTTGCAGTTATGATTTCAGAATGTGCCCAGTGATACAGCGACAATATATAGATCTCTAAAGAACACACTAGAACTGCGTGAGTGCACAGCTATAATCTAACTAATTTTGACAGCTGGAAGATCTAGATCTGGATCTGAAAATGAAGGCTAAAACCCAAAACATTTTGGTGGTTATAAATAGACGAACAAAAGATGAAGAAATGATCAAGAGTGAAGGGATTTAATTCTGAAAATTCTGTGTGAATTGGAGATTAAGCTGGAAATTGGGGAGCTGATGAAGCAAGTCTATAACCACTTCTGACAAGAGGTGCTCGATGCAGAGCAAGAGGAATAATTAGGGTGTAGGCCTAGTAGTCTAGATATAGTAAGCTTCGTTGTACTCTTTAATTCTTCTGAAACGATGATAGATTTTGATGATATTAAATGAATACGAGAGTGTCTTTTAATGTTAATCATTTTGATTCTTATTTTACACTGCTTACCTGTTTATTCTTGGATCTAACCGCTTTAAGCACGAGAGTGAAATTGTAGTGCGCCAACAACGAGAGATGCGGTGATAGGTTGGGTTAACAAATAAGTTAGGCGAGAGCTGCTTGGGATTGGGACAAACTCCAATTACTTGTTCTTGAATACACATTGTTGCTCTCACCGAGAGGTGGAGTGATTGTGGATATTTAAGTCGAGATTAAGTAGAGAATTGTTGTTGGTAAGAACTCAAAGGGACTTCATTGCAGTGACATTTCATCTATATTTTACCTTGTCAATGCATCTAACTTTCGATTTAGCAAAATAAGTGAACCATTTCTACCCTTCTACACTTGATCATATTTACATTTTATACATTTAAATATTCAACACTCAACACTCAACACAATTTGGATTTATTTTCAGTACACTGACATTTAACCTTTGAAGTTTAACTCTAATTGCATTGACATTCCTGATTATTTTAGTGTGCAAATCTGACATAAATGCACTAACATCAGTACTCACATTACACTTAATTACAGTATTAGTTACTTCGACATTTAAACATCAAGAACCCATTACTCGTGTGATCGATATCCGATAGAATTGTTCTATCAACTATACTTGCATTGACGTGTGTTCACTTGCACATTACTGTGACGTAAAAACACCTATCAATATCCCGGAGTACATAATACTTTTAATCACAATATTTAAGTTATCCGCAAATTGACAGAAATGCATCCCATATCATCATACGATCATATGCACAACATAAAATCATGCCATTACCGGTCACAGATCAATATCACACAAAAGGATGTAACACAGATAGAAACACACCTCGAATAAGTTGATGCTCTAACGATCAGGAGGACGTCTCCCACGCTCAGATCTAGCACCGGGTCTAGCAGGATTAGAACCTACGAGAATAAATTCTACATTAAAACTATTCCCAAGCCACCAGCTAAACACAATACTAAATTGAAATAAACTCACGTGTCACACTTGGAGCTAGTTGATCGCTCCCGAATGTACTCCCGTTTGGTGTAGATTTTAACTTTTGCAAGTATACGAGTCAGGTTGTAAATATAGTGTGCTTACAACAGAACATTTGAAAGTATCCCGAGGATTGTACTCAAATGAGGCTTAAGGCGATAGTATATGGAATCCCTACAAAGAATAAAATTAATTAGTACTAGTTTTAGGGTTTATAGTCCAAGGGAAAATAATAGAGTTGTCTTAAAGCATAAAAATAAAATTAAGTAAATAAAAGAAAAAGCTTGAGTTGTAGAAATCTTATAAACAGCTTGGGGATATTAGGTCATTTCCATATGAGTTTCTCGATTTTTGGGTTTTAGAGATTTTCCTCCAATCATCTAGTCACTACCCCAATTGGATCTCTCGATCTTCCACCGGCATAGCAAGTCGATAGAGATTACTTATCACTATATGTCACAATTCAAACTGGTTTGGGGAAAAAGTGTTCACGGATGGATAATACCAATTTTGGGTTCATTCCTACCTAGATGACTTTCTAGGATTGTCAAGCCTAGTATTTTTTTGATGCTCGTCCTTTCTCAAACAACTGATCTGAAAGGTAAAACCCCTGTAAAACAACAATCAATTATTCATACGTCTACTCGTTAATTCCCCAAAAATGGAACTAGTTCCTCATGGTTTCTTTATTCATCAATAACATAATATATAAAAACATGTAAGTCAAGAATTGAATGAAAAAGAAACTGAAATTGTATTAAGCGATCTATCGAGAAAAATTCCTTGATCATTTATGCGAGTTCTTACAATCTTGTCTCGAAAATTGAAAATACAAATAAACTGAAAACTAAAGTCTAAATAACGGTATGTAAACCCTAGTGCTAAAGGTCCTATTTATAGCTTTATATGGTCGTTTTTCCTTAACCCTAAGTTAGTTACCGTCCTTCGTGTTTAAGTTGCATTATGAAGACAAAAATGCCCCCGCAGGATGTAGAGTTAGAGTCTTATGCCGATGTCATGACACATCAGGACCTTTGTCGCGATGTAGCAGGCAGTCTTGGTTCTTTGCTGTTGATCTCTATGTGGCAACATAAAGTTGTCTATGTCATGACGAAGTGGTCAGTATCACTATGGCTTGCTGCTACCAGTCTCTTGTGCATTCACGAAGTATGTTACCTAACCTTTAGGCCTCGCTTGGCCTTAAAAGCAATAATACAACCTTCTTAGCACATTTTATTGGAAAATGAAACTAGACTAAAAATGCATAAAATATAAAGGAAATTACTCGATTTCAAGCTCATCAAATGTGGAAATAAATTCAATATGCTAGGTGTGAAACCGACAGATCAAACTCCCCCATACTTAAGTCTTAGCTTGTCCTCAAGCAAACAAGAAAACTGGGCAACTAACAAACAAAAGAAAAAGATAAATGAGCTTGAAACAGTATCATACAAGGATAGGCTTGCAACACTTATTCTAGGCTTCATGTATCTTTAGACAATCCGAACATGATAATGGAGCAATTTCACTATTTCAGAGTATAGACAATTCAAGTTCAGTAGGTTACAAAAGATACAAATAACAAAGTTCTATCAATATGATTCCATCAATGCCTAACATGAGTACTTTGATTATCCTAGTACAATACAAACAATTATAATGAGATTATGCAATGTCTATATCCATCTATGCATAGAGTTGGTTACGTCACATAGGGCTTTTCTGCTTGTAACGTATTGAGGGTTAGGACAGGTGTGATTTTCAAAGAACAGTTAAGCACACAAAAAGGTTACATAGCACAAAAATAGTTTGGCATATTATATTGTTCCCTATTCTCCCCGTTTACATCCCACTCCATCTTACCTCTTTATTTCTCCCTCTCTCGCCTTCCTTATTTCTCTATTTAGGAAATCAATCCTAAGTACTCCTAGCTAGCTTATAAGTATATGAATTGCTTTTTCGAGTAAGCTTTCTCTTTTTCTATCGAGCTTTAATTTGACGAAACGGACTGCGAAAATGGAATCAAGAAATCAAAAAATGGCAGGGTAAGGTTTCTTAGAAAAAGTTAACAGTCAACAGTCAACGGTCAACAGGTCGGTCAAAGTCAATGGGTCGATCAACTGGTCAATCAAAGTCAATGGATCGATCAACGGTCGGGTTCGAGTCGGTTCGAGTTTGGTTTACATTATTGGGTTTAACTTAAGGTTTTGGTTTAGGTTATTGGGTCATATGTTTTGGGCTCTAGGGTTTGAGTTATTAGATTAAGGGTTGAGTTTTAGGCTTGCACCAAATTGGTATGGGCTAGTCACTTGGGCATTAGGTTTGGAGTTACACAAGGCCCACTCACACACTTAACAGCTTCGATTCTAGGGTTTCCTAACCCCTATCAACGTCGGTGTCGGTGCCTCGATGAAGCGATGCCCATGCTCGTCGGAGGTAGTAAAAAAAGGGCCACAACACATACCACAAAAGACCCACAGCCTTATCAACACCAAAAACGACAACCACACGATGGAACAAGCGACGAAGGTAAGAACCAATTTGATTCTAGAGACGTTCTTGCTCATGCCCGTCGATGAAGGAGGTTCAAAGGGCTGGTTTGGTTTGCAAGAAGGCGAGGGATGCAACAGTGGTAGCGATGTAACTCATGGATGGTGATGAAGAGTCGATCGGAGGCTCATCGAAAAGGGAGAAAAATGAGAGAAAGGGAGAAAAAAGGAGAGGTCGACTGAGGGGAGAAGGAAAAATGGAAGAAGAAAGGTTAGTTAGGTTTAAATACCAAGTAAATTGGGCAAATTTCTCGAAGGCCCCAAGAGAACTCTAGGTTTTACAAAAATACCCACAAGCATAACCTGCATTATAAATAAGTCCCAAAAATCAAATTTTTCCCTAGAATTTTAATTAGAGTTCAATTAAGTCCCTAAACTTCTCCAAAATTATGAATTAAACCCTTAAATTATGAAAATTACAAATCTAGTCCTTAAAAATAAATTAAGGTGTTACAACTCTCCCCCTAAAAAGAAATTTCGGCCTCAAAATTTACCTAGACTAAAGAGATACGGATATTGGGCATTGATTATGGCTTTGGACAAAATAAAACATAATATGTAATTGGAAAGATAGAGAAAGTACTAACTAATGCATTTGGCTTATCACGATCCTCATGTCTCCTAGTCAAATAGATCAATCCCGATTGTCCTACCCCAGATCCAGCTGCACTATCACTCTAAACTGGTCTACCCCTAGTAGTTGAACCCAAAGCAACAGGTTTAACTTATCCTCTACCCCTAGTAGGAGCCTAAACCGAAGCTTGAGACTCTGAACAAACATAGTAGTGAGAGGATGTGGACAGTTTTTGAAGAAATGCTCTTGAGAACCACACCTAAAACATGCCTCAATCTTCCTCCTACACTCACCCCTATGTCTTTTATTACAGTACAAAATAGATGTGCAAAGGACGAGGACCAATAGAACCACCCACACTACTCACAAGAATAATCGAAACTGTCGGTCTCACCCTTGGATAACTAAACTTATCAACCTCCTCCTTAGACCTCTTAATAGTATGACTAACAGAAATAGGTTGAATTGCTATACTTGCTTACTTTCTACCTCGCTCTCTATCTTGAGCCCTTTGAATCTTCTTAAGAACCTCTAACCTCTCAGCAGTTGTAGCTAAGTTAACTAAGTCACTAAATACCCTATCATGAAGTATAGACACACCAGCATGAATTGAAAGACGAAATCCCATCTTGAACCACTCACACTTTTCTTTTTCATTAGTAACCAGCCCAAAAGCATATCAAACCAACCTAAGGAACTCAATCTCGTAATCATTAACTGACATATCATTCTACCTCAAATTCATGACGTCATCTCGACACTTTGCAAGGAATCCTCGCCCACATATCGATCTTGGAATGTCTCTCTAAAATGCTCCTAAGTGAGCTAACTAGCAGGAATAGATTCCTCTACTGTCTCTAACCAATTCTGTGCCTCACCTCTCAGTATTGAAACAATAACCCTTAACTTTTGGTTAGCAGGGTAGTTCATCTCCACAAATAACCTCTATAAATCCTTCAACCAATACTTAGTAACTAATGGATTTGTACCAATCCTACCCTTAAAAACTTTCATTGTAGTAGCTAGAAATTTAGAAGATATAAGCCTCCTCGGACCCTCAGACTGTCCCCCAACTGATCCATGAAGCAAACATAATAACTCTTGATTAATCTCGTAGCACTATCCAACTCCACGGTCTCACTATCTCTAGTATCAGGTAGGTCCAAGCCAGGAGTCTGCTGAGCAAATGGGTCTCCATCGGTAGTTTGCTAACCCTCAGCACCAATGGGCAACTCATCCTCCTCAATATGAGGCAACTCGTTTAGATTCTTCTTAAGCTCAACAACAGGCGCAGGATCACTAACGGACCTAGCAGTACGACCCCGATCTCGACCTCGATTGTGACCAATCATAAGTATAGAACTCTTACGTGGTGGCATATTATCTATCCACAGAGGCAAAGATCATTAAAATAAGGATTGGTATCGGAGTCTTGGATTAAATCTCAACTTTAAAATTTCACATACAAAAATAGAATATAATATATTAATTTTTTTTACAAATCCCCATTTACCGCAAAACTTTTTAAAACCTTTGAAAACATTTTTGGAGAGCCTCACAGTCCGAGGGTTGAACTCAACTCTGATACCACTAAATTAACCCCCTTTACCCGGCCTAAAAGATATGACCAGATTTAGAGGGTCACTTTTATATTTCACCCTCACGTAACCTCAAGATCCATAATCATTCATATATATATAAATATAAATTTTAATAAAATTAAATAATCAATAAACAAACCATTTTCCAATATTCTAAATAATAATAAATACTTAAATAAACTTTAAAATCCCAAATCTAAATTGACTTTACAACCCCAGAATAATATAATAATAAAATAGTCTTGAAATCCCCAAAATAATCTATAATGAATAATAAAATAATTACAAATAAAAATTAAAGAGTTTCTCCGAGTACCAAGTTACCTAAGTCCACTGAATCTGAAAGAAAAGCTACAAGGGAATGAGCTAAAGAGCCTAGTGTGGATCTAAAGTGCATACATCCATAATTAAAAAGTTACATTCATTTCATAGCATTTAAAGTAACCACAAAGCATATTACAATTTAATGTAATACAAACACATGCTTAATGCAATGCACCTCAATCACTCGCACACCAACACAGTGGAGTGGTTCCCTAAAACCCCTCCCCAACAAATCGTCACCAATCGCAATGTGGTTTTTATCAGCCGTTTAAAGGGGTGATTACCACGTCTTCCACCGTACAATCCTAACCTATGAGCACACAATGGCATGATATCACATTTATCACAATTTCAGTCCCAATCTCATGATAATATATATATATATCCCAGAGTACATAATACTTTTAATCACATTATTTGAGTTATCCATAAATCGACAGAAATGCATTCCATATCATCATGCGATAATATACACAACAAAAGATAATGCCATTATGTGTCATAGATCAATATCACAATTAAACCATCACGAGTAATATCACACAAAAAGATGTAACATAGATAAAAACACATGTAATACTCTAGTTTTTTAAAGGACTTAATTGGGAATTTTTGGGAATTTTTGGGGCTTTTTCGTAATTTTTAGAGGTTATAAAGACTTAATTGAACTTTGGAAGAAACTTTGTGGTCAAATTGGATTTTTGAAGACCAAATTGTAGTGTGGGTAAAGGTGTGGGGCCGTTTCAAAAACCCTAATATGCTCTAGGACCTCCATGAAAATATCTTTATTTTTGGGGTATTTAAACACCCTTACACCTTTTTTACAATTCCTCTTCTTTTTGTTTCCCCCTCTACCGAAATTTCAAACCCTCTCTTCTCTCCCTCTTTCCTCTAATTTCCAACCACACTCTGACGAATGCCTTCCTACCATGCGTGTCCAACACCATCACCATCAAAGTTTTTCTAGTTCCCTCGCCATCAAAACCCCTCGTCTCAGATCACCTTAGCTGTCGCCGTTCGTGAGTATCGACAAAGAGAAGCTTTCGACTTCTGTTCATTTTGTTGCTCCATCACTCTTTCGCCATTTCGAACCTTGGTGAGTGTGGGAATCGTGTTTGTGGCCTTGTTTTGGAGTTGTTTGTGTATTGATCTCGGTGGTTGGATGCCGTTTGCAGTGGTGGGGGTTTGACGATAACGTTAGGGGTGTTTCAAACCCTAGGTTCATTGTTGTTCATTATGAAGTGGGCTAAACACTTACCGAGCCCAAACCTCAAACCAAAGTAAGCCCAAATCTCAAACCCAAACCATTAGACCCAAACCAACCCAAATAACCCTAAAACCAAATTAAACCAAACCCAACACCCAAACCAAGTGAACCAAGCTAATCAAATCGACCCATTGACCGTTGATCATTGACAGTTGACCATTGACCATTGACCATTGACCATTGATAGTTGACCATTGACTGTTGATCATTGACAGTTGACCGTTCACCGTTGACTTTGACTGTTGACTTTTTCTGAGAAACCCTACCCTACTATTTTTCAACTTCCTGAGTTCGATTTCGATGTTCGTTTTGTCAAATTCAAACCTAAAAGCCTCGTTTTGACTATTTTATCTTTAATTTGGTACTTTGAGTTACTTAGAGATTTTAAATTGGGAAATCTAATATGAGATATTCGTGTTTAGGTGATCATGACTCCAAGACTGACAATTTACATCCTCCTCCACTTATGCAACCTACTCTTACATCGGTTTCGAGAGCTACTCGTAAGTTATTTTAGTTAAGTTTTGTGTTTAAGTGGTGGCTAGGATAGTATTAATATAAGTTGTGTTCGTAGGATCTAATCCTATTAGACCGAGTAGTCGACCAGTACGTAGAAAATGACCACCTCGTCGTTAGAGTTCTGCTTGCTAGAGGTGTGTTTCTAACTATAAAATAACCTAGTATATGAGATGTTGTGTTATATGTGATTGCATGATGTATTATGGTATGTTGTTATTGAGTTGATTGTGTTGTGATGAAAAGATGGTATGATTAAGATTGAGCTGTGTAAAGTATGTTGATATTGTCATGCATATATATATATATCGAGCATGTGGCTGTATAATAATTGTGAGTATTCTACTGTGAATTGTGATATATAAGAAATACAATGAGATTGAGACTGAGACTAATTGTGATAATTATGTAATCATATTATTGTGTGATCATGGGGTGGGATTGTACGGAGGAAGAAGTGGTTATCATACCTTTAAACGGTTGATACTAAAACTACACTGCAATAAGTGACGTTTGGTTGAGAAAGGGTTCTGGGGAACCTTTTCACTATGTTGTCTGTTGGAGTATGGGTGTATTGCATTATGCATGTGATTGTAACATGATTTGTGGTTACTTTTTGAGTTATGAATTGTTGTAATATTATATACTAGGTTGTATGTGCTTTAGAGACACACTATGCTTTATAGCTTATTTCCCTACAGTTTTCCTTTACAAATACTCGAGATATAAGCGATTTGGTACCCGGAGACATTTTTATAGACCTATTTTATTTTATCTTATTATTTTGTTTTTGGGTTCTTAATATACTTTGATGATTATTATTTTTATTTGGATTGTAAGTTAAATTTAATTTTGGGAATTTTGGTATTTTATTTTGGAAGCTTAATTATTTCATTTAAATTTTAATTTAGACTATATATATATATATATGAATGTATGTGAATGATTGTGAACTATCGGATTGCATGTGGGTATAATTACATAAATAATCTTCTGGTCCGATCGTATCTCCTTAGCCATGTAAAAGGGGTTACATTTAGAGGTATCAGAGTCGAGTTCAACCCATGGACTATGAGGCCCTCCAGACTTGGTTTTAAAAATTTTTGGGATAAATGGGGATTTTAAATAAATTAATATATTATAAAAAAAATTTTGATATATATATATATATATAAGTGTGAGTTATTCTAAATCTCCGGTACCAATTCTTACTTTAGTACTTTTTTTACTAATGTAGATAAGTAGTATGCCACCACGTAGAAGTGTTAGATTTACGTTTGGTCGCGGCCAAGGTCGAGGCCAGGGTCGTACTACTAGGGCCGTTAGTGACCCTACTCCTATATTTAAGCCTGAGATGAATGTGGATGAATTACCGCATGCTGAGGAGGATGAGCTACTCACAGGTGTTGAGGGTCAACAAGCTATTGAAGGAGACGTACTTGCTGAGGAAGCTCCTATTGAGGATGTGCTTGACATTGGGGATAATGAGACTATGAAGTTGGATAGTACTATGGTTAGTTGGGAGTTATTGAGATTACTCCGTGGATCTACTGGGGGTCAGTTTGAGGGTCCAATGAGGCCCATTTATTCTGATTTTATAGCTATTGAGATGAAGGTCTTTAAGGGTAGAACTTGTACGGATCCTTCTTTTGCTGAGTATTGGTTGAATGATCTTCAAAGATTATTTGTAGAGATGAACTACTCTACTGGGCAAAAGGTTAGGGTTGTTATGTCTTTACTGAGGGGTGAGGCCCAAAATTGGTGGGATACTGTGGAAGAGTCTACTCTTACTGAAAAAATTACTTGGGATTATTTTAAAGAGGCCTTTTAAGATCGTTATGTGGGTGAGGAGTTTCTCGATAAGTGTATGGATGACTTCATGAACTTAAGACAATGAGACATGTTTGTTAATGACTATGAGATTGAGTTCCTGAGGTTAGTCCATTAAGCATTTGGGCTAGTGACTAATGAAAAAGAGAAATGTGATTAGCTTAGGAAAGGACTTCGACTCTCACTTTAGGCTGGGGTTAACATGCATCACGATAGGCTATTCAGTGATTTGGTTAGTTGAGCGAGATCTACTAAGAATTTTTAGGCTTGTACTAAGGCTTAGAGGGCTCAAGACAGGGAGCATAGTAAGAAGCTAGCAGGCATACCAGTTCAGCCTATTTCGAGTGATCTTTCTGTTAAGAGGCCTAGAGAGGAGGCAATTCAACCTAGTTATCCGAGAGTGAGGCCTGCGATTTCGATAGCTCTTGTGGGTAGTGTTTTTGGTTCTATTGGACCTCATCCCTTGTATCTATGTTCCTATTCTAATAAAAGGCATAGAGACGAGTGTTGGAGGGAGATCGAGGCATGTTTTAGGTGCGGTTCACAAGAGCATTTATTTAGAGATTGTCCTCATTCTCCTATTACTTCTTTTGTGGAAAGTCAGTCTCAAGCTTCGAGATAGGCTCCTACTGGAGGTAGAGGGCAGGTTAAATCGGTTGCTTCGAGTTCAGCTACTAGAGGTAGGCCTGTTCAGAGTGGTAGAGCATCTAGATTTGGGGCGAGACAGCCTGGGTTAATGTATGCAACTAGGAGGCATGAGGATCGTGATGAGCCTAACGTCATCGCAGGTACTTTCTCTATTCACTCTATTCTTTATTTTGCTTTGCTTGATAATGGTTAGACAAATTTCTATCTGGCGAGTGCTGTGTCTTGGGGTCTTAAGATTGTTGCTAAAATGTTAAGTCTACGGTTACTATTCAAAGCCCGGTGGGTATCTTTGTGGAGGTTAATAAGATTTATCGTAACTGTCCTTTAGAGATCCTAGGGGAAATCTTTCTTGCCAATTTATTGGAGTTAGCATTCAGTGAGTTTGATCTCATACTTGGCATGGATTGGCTTTCTAAGCATCGAGTTAATTTGGATTGTGGGAAAAAGAAGGTAACTTTGAGAAATCCTGATAATCGAGAGATAACCTTAATTAATGAACATAAAAGGTTTCTATCTAATGTGATCTCAGCCCTTAAAGTTGAATAGTTGATTAGAAAGGAGTCCATGGCTTATCTAGCTTACATTTTGGATCCAAGGCAATCAGATTCTAGGATTGAAAAGATTCGAGTAATGAGGGATTTCCCTGATGTATTCCCAGAAGAGTTGCCTAGTGTGCCACCTAAACGTGATGAGGTTGAGTTTGACATTGAGGTCTGTCTCAGTACAACTCTTGTGTCCATGGCACCTTATTGAATGGCACCTAAGGAACTCAAAGAGTTAAAGGTGCAATTGCGAGAGTTGTTGGATAGGGGTTTTATCCGACCTAGTGTTTCACCTTAGGGAGCACCAGTTCTGTTTGTATAGAAGAAAGATGGGACATTAGAGTTGTGCATTGATTATCGAAAGCTAAATAAGCTGACGATTAAGAATAAATACCCCTTGCCTTATATTGATGACCTATTCGATTAGTTTCGAGGTGCTACTATGTTTTTTACGATAGATCTGAGATTTGGGTATTATCAGCTTAAGGTGAAAGATCTAGATGTGTTTAAGACAACTTTTGAAACTCGATATGGGCACTATGAGTTTTTAGTGATGCCTTTTGGGTTAACTAATGCCCCTGTTGCTTTTATGGACATGATGAATAGGGTGTTTCAGCCCTACTTGGACCAGTTTGTGGTGGTGTTTATAGATGACATATTGGTTTACTCTACTCAAAGTTGTTCTACAAACCTTGAGAGAGAAGAAACTTTATGCTAAGTTTAGCAAGTGTGAATTCTGGCTCTCTAAGGTTATGTTTTTGAGACATATAGTTTCTACTGAGGGTATTCGTGTAGATCCCAAAAAGATTGAGGCTATTATGGGCTGGAAGCAACCTAAGAATGTTTTTGAGATTCGTAGTTTCTTGGGTTTAGCTGACTATTACCGGAGGTTTGTTGAGGGTTTTTTTATTATAACAGCACCTTTGACTAAGCTTCTGAGGAAGAGCGTCCCATTTGTTTGGACCGAGGCTCAAGGATCTAGTTTTGAGAAGTTGAAGTCTGTGTTGACTCAAGCATCGGTGCTGATCCAACTTGAGCTTAAGAAAGCTTATATTGTCTAGAGTGATGCTTCTCACATCGAATTGGGATGCATGCTAATGCAAGAGGGAAAGTTTGTGGCTTATACATCTCGTTAGTTGAAATCACACGAAGTTAATTACCCTACTCATGATCTTGAACTTACTGCGGTAATCTTTGCTCTTAAAATTTGGAGACACTATCTCTATAGGAAGAAGTGTTACATCTTCACAGATCATAAGAGCTTAAAGTATTCGCTCACTCAGAAGGAGCTTAGCTTAAGACAACATCGTTGGTTGGAACTTCTTAAGGACTACGACTGTGAGATTGAGTATCACCTTGGTAAGGCTAATGTAGTTATTGATGCCTTAAGTCGTAGTGTTGTGACTGAGTTGAGGGCGTTATTTGCTAGAATGAGTTTATTTGAGGATGGCAGTCTTTTAGTTGAACTTCGAGTTATTCCCACTTTACTCTCGAAGATTAAGGCTGAGCAGGCTAATGATCCTTATCTAGTGCACCGTATGAGAGAGGTGGAAGAAGGCACTTCTATGGACTTCTCCATGGATCAAAATGGTGTACTATGTTTCCAGATCGATACTGTGTTTCAAAAGGTTCGAGAATTAAATAGACTATTCTTCGTGGGGCGCATGATAGCCCTTATTCCATGTATCCTAGCGGAGATAAAATGTATAAGGACCTCCGTGATAGGTACTGGTGGAAGGGTTTAAAGAGGGATGTTGTTGATTTCGTGTCGAAGTGTTTAACTTGTTAGAAAGTCAAGGCTGAGCACCAGTGTCC
Source organism: Kokia cookei (assembly GCA_039519145.1). Taxonomy (NCBI): domain Eukaryota; kingdom Viridiplantae; phylum Streptophyta; class Magnoliopsida; order Malvales; family Malvaceae; genus Kokia; species Kokia cookei. The sequence goes on from CM076901.1 coordinate 14,583,432, forward strand.
TTTTGGGTTACTTCAACCAATTGAGATTCCGTAGTGGAAATGGGAACATGTGACTATGGATTTTGTGAGTGGTTTTCCCTTGACTCCATCTAAGAAAGATTCAGTTTGGGTGATTGTGGATCGACTCACTAAGTCCACACATTTCATTTTGGTTAGGGTTGACTATCCTTTGAACAAGTTAGTTCGACTTTACATTTCTGAGATAGTACGCATTCATGGGGTGCCTTTGTCTATTATTTCTGATCGAGATTCGAGGTTTACATTACGATTTTGGGAATATTTGCATCGTGCTTTGGGTACTCGGTTAAACTTCAGTACTGCTTATCATCCACAGATTGATAGTCAATCCGAGCATGTGATTCCGGTTTTGGAAGACATGTTGAGAGAGTATCAAGGTAGTTAGGAGGTCTTTCTACCACTGGCAGAGTTCACTTACAATAATAGTTATCAAGCCAGAATTAAGATGGCTCCTTACGAGGCTTTGTATGGGCGTAAGTGTCGCACTCCTATTGGATGGACAGAGTTTACTGAGCATCGGTTGTTAGGATCAAATATTGGTCACGAGTTTGAGGAGACTATTAGATTGATTCGTGAGAGGCTTAAGGTTACTTTTAATAGGCAGAAGTCTTATGCCGATTTGAAGCATCGAGATATTGAGTTTAGTGTAGGTGATGAGGTTTTCATGAAAGTGTCTCCTTGGAAGAAGGTGCTTAGATTTGGACGAAAAGGCAAGTTGAGTCCTTGTTTTATCAGTCCTTATCGAGTACTACGTCGTGTAGGACCAGTTGCCTATCAGCTTGAGTTACCACCTGAGCTTGAGCAGATTCATGATGTTTTTCATGTCTCCATGTTGAAGCATTACCGGTTGGACCCGACTCACATTGTGCCTATTGAGGAGATTGAGGTTCGTCTAGATTTGAGTTTTGAGGAGGAACCGATTGAAATTATTGCTCAGGATGAGAAAGTTCTTAGAAGGAAGACCATTAAGATGGTGAAAGTCTTGTGGCGCAATCATGGTTATGAGTAGGCTACTTGGGAGCCCAAAGCCGTCATCAAGGCCTAGTATCCACATCTTTTTGGTCCAGGTAAATTTCGATGATGAAATTTCTTTTAAAGGGGAGAGTTATAACACTCTAGTTTTTTAAAGGACTTAATTGGGAAATTTTTGGAATTTTAGGTCTTTTTCGTAATCTTTAAAGGTTATAAGGACTTAATTAAACTTTGGAAGAAACTTTGTGGTCAAATTAGATTTTTAAGGACCAAATTGCAGTGCGGGTAAAGTTGGAGGTCATTTCAAAAACCCTAATATTCTCTAGGGACCTCCGTGAAAATATCCTAATTTTGGGGTATTTAAACAACCTTACACCTTTTCGACCCTTCCTCTCTCTTTTTTTATTTTCCCCTTTGCCGAAATTTCAAACCCTCTCCTCTCTCTCTTTTTCCTCCAATTTTCGACCACACCTCGACGAACGCCCTCCAGCCATGCGTGTCCAACACTGCCACCATCAACATTTTTCTCATTCCCTAACCATCAAAACCCCTCATCCCACGTCACCTTAGTCGCTGCAGTTCGTGAGTATCGACAAAGGGAAGCTTTCGGCTTTTGTTGCTTTTGTTGCTTCGTTGCTCCTTCGTCGTTTTGGACCTTGGTGAGTGTGGGAATCATGTTTGTGGGATTGTTTTAGAGTTGTTTGTGTATTGATCTCGGCAGTTAGACATCGTTTACGGTGGTGGGGGTTTAATGGTGTCGTGAGGGGTGTTTCAAACCTTAGGTTCATTGTTGTTAATTATGAAGTGGGCTAAACACTTGCCCAAGCTCAAACCTCAAACAAAAGCAAGCCCAAATCTCAAACCTAAACCAACCAAATAACCTTAAAACCAAATTGAACCAAACCCAACACCCAAACCAAGTGAACCAAGCCAATCGAACCGACTCGTTGACCGTTGACCGTTAACCGTTAACCGTTGACTTTTTTCGAGAAGCCTTACCCTACAATTTTTTGACATCCTGAGTCAGATTTCGTTGTTTGTTTTGTCAAATTCAAACCCAAAAGCCTCATTTTGACTATTTTATCTTTAATTTGGTACTTTGAGTTACTTAAAGATTTTAAATTGGGAAAACTAATATGAGATATTAGTGTTTAGGTGACACGACTCTGAGGCTGATGATTTACCTCTTCCTGCACCTGTGTAACCTACTCCTGCACTGATTTTGAGAGCTACTCGTAAGTTATTTTAGTTAAGTTTTGTGTTTAAGTGGTGGCTAGGATAGTATTAATACAAGTTGTGTTTATAGGATCTAATCCTGTTAGACTGGGTACTCGATCAATACGTGGCGAATGACCTCCTCGTCGTTAGAGTTCTACTTTCTAGAGGTGTGTAACATAACCTAGTATATGAGATGTTGTGCTATATGTGATTACATGATGTATTGTGGTATGTTGTTATTGAGTTGGTTGTGTTGTAATGAAAAGATGGTATGATTGAGATTGAGTTGTGTAATGTATGTTGATATTGTCATGCATATATATATATCGAGCATGTGGTTGTATCATAATTGTGATTATTCTACTGTGAATTGTGATATATGAGGAATACAATGAGATTGAGACTGAGACTAATTGTGATAATTATGTAATCATACCATTATGTGATCATGGGGTGGGATTGTACGGTGGAAGAAGTGGTTATCATACCTTTAAACGGTTGATACTAAAACCACACTACGATTGGTGATGTTTGGTTGGGAAAGGGTTCTGGGGGAACCTTTTCACTGTATTGTATGTTAGAGTATAGGTGCATTGCATTGTGCATGTGATTGTAACATGATTTGTGGTTACTTTTTGAGTTATGAATTGTTGTAATATTATATACTAGGTTGTATGTGCTTTAGAGATACACTGGACCTTATAGCTCATTTCCCTACAGTTTTCCTTTACAGATACTCGAGATATAGGTGACTTGGTACCCAAAGACATTTTTATAGACCTATTTTATTTTATCTTATTATTTTGTTTTTGAGTTCTTAATATACTTTGATGATTATTATTTTTATTTGGATTGTAAGTTAAATTTAATTTTGGGAATTTTGATATTTTATTTTGGAAGTTTAATTATTTCATTTTAAATTTCAATTTAGACTATATATATATATATATGAATGTATGCGAAAGGTTGTGAACTATCGGACTACGTGTGGGTATAATTACATAAGTAACCTTCTAGATCCGGTTGTTTCCCTTTGGCCGGGTAAAAAGGGTTACAACATACCTTGAATAAGCAGATGCTCTAACAATGAGGACGACGTCTCCCACGCTCAGATCTAGCATCGGGTCTAGTGGGATTAGAACTTATGAGAACAAATTCTACATTAAAACTATTCATAAGCCACCAACTAAATATAATACCAAACCAAAATAAACTCACGTGTCACTCTCGGAGTTGGTTCAAGAACAGGTTGCACAGGTGGAGGAGGAGGTAAGTCGTCGGCCTTAGAGTCGTGATCACCTAATACAAAATATCTCACGTTAAATCCCCAAACTCAACCTCTTAATAATAACTAAGTACAAAACATGTGCAAAAGGCTAAAATGAGGCTTTCGGGTTCGAATTTATCGAAACAGGTTGCGAAAATGGAATCAGGGCGTCAAAAAATGGTATGGTAGGGTTCCTCAGAAAAAGTAAACGGTCAACGAAAAAGTCAACAGTCACATTAACGATCAACGGGTCGGTCAAAGTCAATAGGTCGGTCAACGGTCGGGTTCGGATCTTGGTTGGTTCGAGTTTGGTTCACATGATTGGGTTTGACTTAGGGTTTTGGTTTGGGTTGTTGGGTCACATGCTTTGGGCTCTAGGGTTTGAGTTATTGGATTAAGGGTTGGGTTTTGAGCTTGCACCAAATTGGTTTGGGCTAGTCACTTGGGCATTGGGTTTGGAGTTACACAAGACCCACTCACACACTTAACAGATTTGATTCTAGGGTTTCCTAACCCCCATCGGCACTACCAACGACGCCTCGATAGAGTGACAACCACGCTCATCGGAGGTAGCTTAAAAAGGGCCACAAAACATAGCACAAAAGATCCACGACCTTACCAACGCAAAAAATGACAACTACGTGATTGAACAGCGACGAAGGTAATAATCGATTTGGTTTTAGAGACGTTCTCTCTCACAATCGTCGATGAAGGAGGTTCAAAGGGCTGGTTTGGTTTGCAAGAACGTGAGGGACACAACGGTGGTGGCGATGTAACTCACAGATGGCAGCGAAGGGTCGATTGGAGGCTTGTAAAAAAAGGGAGAAAAAGGAGAGAAAGCGAGAGAAAAGGAGATGTCGGATGTGGGGAGAAGGAAAAACGGAAGAAGAAAGGTTCCTTAGGTTTGAATACCAAGTAAATTGGGTAAATTTCTCGGAGCCCCTCGGAGAACTCTAACGTTTACAAAAATACCCACAAGCTTAACCCTCATTACAAATAAGTCCTAAAAATAAAATTTTACCCCAGAATTTTAATTAAAGTTCAATTAAGTCTCCAAACTTCTCCAAAATTACAAATTAGACCCTTAAATTCTTAAAATTACCAATCTGGTCCTTAAAAATAAATTAGTGTGTTACACCGTTGGTTCATCGAGACTCTGTTTAGGCAACGTGATCTTCGATTGCTCCTATGTTTCTCATACAAATACCGGTATACAATACATCCATGATTAAGTCTACGTCTTATTGGGTTGAATATCCGGACATGCCGTATTCTCCATCATAACTTGTTGAAGCTTTGTTTGCCAAACTTGGTCCTTCATTAACGCACCTTTCATTGTACCGTGAAGATATACAACTCACCATTAGGTTCGACTGAAAATTCAATCACATTGTTATCTTCACTAGAGCAAAACAGGTTATTAGCGACACTATTAGCAGCGTTTGGACAAAAAATACCGTAAAAGGTATATCAATAGTGAAGTTTTTTCATAAATGCCGCAAAAGGTAAAGCATTAGCGGCACTTATGGGAAAGCGCCGCTAAAGATCAGAGCATTAGCGATGCTTATAGCAAAGCGCCGCTAAAGGTCAAAGCATTATAAGTGCCGCTAAAAGTGGATTTTAACATTTATTTATAATTAATTTTTATTTAATTTATATTTCAATAAAAATATTAATATTTATTTAAAAATATTATACTATTTTTTTTGTTTTATTTAATAATGAAGTATTATAATATTATTTTTACTTTTTAACAAAGTAAAACAAAGTAAATATTTTTACTTTTTAACTTTTGATCTTTCCTTCTCCTTCCCGCCTCTTCTCTTTGAGGGTTTCCTTTCTATTTTTTCTCGTCTTATCTTCTTCAGTTTTACAGTTTTGAACTGAATAGATACCCTAATATCAGACAAAAAGATAGTGAAATGTGTTTGAGGGATGCAGAAACTGATAAGAAGAACCCCTTCTGCTCCTCCCCTGTTTTCCACTTCTTCCCTTAAACCCTCTCTCCCTCACTCACCTGAAGAAAATTGTTTTTTTTTTCGTTTTTGGATCAAACACATACGTAGTCGACAGACAAAGGCTTTTGCTCTCCCTCACACACATACAAACACAATACACACTAACCTTCCATCAATGGCTTACTGGTTAGGTATTTCTCTCTTTCAATTTTTTTTGTGCATGTATGATCTTTTGCTGTTTCCTGGCATTTCCTTTCGTTTGTTTAGTAATTTAGTGGGTGAGCAAGCAAAGAAGTCGAAAAGAATTAGAGAGAGAAAAAAAAGAGACAATGTGTGTTATGATTTTGTTAATTCGTTTCATGGATCGATGAAACAGAAAAAAAAAAACAGAGGAAGCGGAAACCAGAAATCTTATTGAATTCATCTCTATTAGGTTTTAGTTACGTTTCTTTTCAGATTTTTTCTGTATTGCTTTGATATTTATAGAGATATTGTTGTTTGATTTCAATTTTCTTCTCCGACCAGAATATAGCTTAATACTGATATCTTATTATTTTATTATTATTAATTTTGATTATTTTCTGTTCTTGAATTTGAATTCTGCATTTTGTTAAAGGAACATTGGTTGTGAGCTAGTAACAAGGAACCTTATTCAGTTATCAGTTAAATCAAATGAAGTGCTCACTCTATTGGCGAGGTTCTGGCAGTTGATTTGCTTACACTTTTACCAAAAAAATTTCTCGAAGGATTCACTGAGGTTAGTTTGATATAATGCAATTTGAAGTAGAGTAGGTGTTTCTCTCAATGAGTATGAAAAACAATAGTAAAAAAAGATAATAAGAAGTTCTGCATTTTATGCTTTCTAGTTGATATCGTTGAATATATTATTAATAATATATGCGCCTAATACATCTAGGATAGACAATTGTGTTTATTATTAGCAGTGTTTAAGCATTAATTATACGATTATGGAAAATATTTCAAATTTTGTTTCTTGGAGGTTAGATTGTCCATTGAGAGTGGATTCTAAGCAAAGTCTCGTCACAGATTATATTCAAAGAAAAAAAGTTACCTCGGTTCGTGTTCATCCAACAGTTCGACGACAACAGCAGCAACAACAACAACAAAAAGTTATGGATTAAACCAAGAACTGAATTGAATTGTGCTCTGTGTTGGAGTTGGAGTTGGAGTTGAAGATGGATAGAAGGAGTTGGTTATGGAGAAGAAAGTCGACAGAGAAGAGTCCAGGCGAAACTGATAGTTCTGGAGGTTCCATTTCATCTTTTTCTGAAAGATTCTCTGATGAGCAGGTATATAATTCCTTATTTTTTTTACTTGGTTTTCTTTGTCATCGTCAATTTATTTGGAACTATTAATATCCTGCAATTTTGTTGAATCTGTGTTGTAAGTATGTCCCTTTCTTTGTATTTTGTTGGACTTGTATGAAAAAAAATTCGGGTTATTTTTGTTGTTGTAAATTGAATAATATTCAATGTTGTTTAACTAGAATTAACTCAAGTTGGTTGTTAGCCCCTTGAAGATTCTTTTGCGCTGCTTATTTCAAATTTATTATCATTCTCAAACTCTGATGAGGCCAATAATTGGGTCTGGATATTCTTGCTTAGGCAATCAGTTAGCTCCATCTACTTTTGTCTTTTAAATGTTTCATTTATGGAGCTCAACTTTTGCTGAAAATGTTCTTGGATGCTTTTCTTTTTTGGTTAATCTCTGCATTTTTGTTGCTTTGATTCATTAATTATACTTTTTGCTACAATTTTATAGAGAATGTACCAGAAAGTTCCACTCTTTTTGTGTTTATGAGCGTAGTTGGACTCAATTTTATAAGAAGGCAATTCTTAAGAGCGAGTAGACTGGAGCAATAGCATTGAAAAATATGCAGTTTTTATTGTTGCCTGTCTTGAGTTTCATTTGCGCCTGAACATCACTTGTGAGACATCGCTTCTGATTTACATTAGAAAGAGTGATTAACCCTAAGTCATTGAAGGCCTCAAGAGCTTGAGAACACTCAAAAATGATTCGGGAATCCTTTATAAGCTTTTCAAAGCTAAGTTAATATTCCTAAAGTGTCTAGTTTTCCTTAGTAAAAGAAAATTGTCATTGGACCTGTGAAGCCATAAGAGCCTTCGATCACCTTTGACATACGGAAAGGAATTATAGATCACTATTGCGTTAGGTCCTTGAAAAGTTTAGAAGGCTGTTTTGAAGTTTTCCCTAGCCGTAGGTTATTTTTAAGCAGCCTTGTTTATTACACAAGCATGACTGATCAGACTTTAGTTCCTTCTAGACTTACTGAAGGAAATAAATGATGGTAGAGGGTATGTATTTAAGGTGAGCCAGAAGGTGCTCTTTGGACGATTCAGGCATGTGCTCATCTCACCGGTTTTATCTTTCCTATTTTGTCAATGAATTCAAATATCTTGGAGTCTATGTATAATTTGTCTTTATAATATGATACACAGTGACCTATATAACCTGTAAAAAAGGTCCTTGATAAAGGTTTGAGTTTTAGATACATGGAATTATTGTTCTTTCTTCAGGTTATCTCTTTGTCAGATAACCTGTAGTTTTAGGTACTTTTGTGTTAGAGAAGAGTAGAGCAGTATTGATATTATCTTTTACCTATTGAACTAAGTACTAAATGTAGGGATAACTCATATTATTAAGTTCTATTTTATGCATCTATGATAGTTGGCTAATGCTTGTATTGCTGTGCCATTTTGTATTTTTTAATTCATTAATTCCATTTTATTTATGTTCAAGTTTCCTTTTGTTGTGTAATAATTTTTACCTCCTTGCATGTGCCAAATATAAAATTGTTGTGATTAGAGTGAAGTTAATTTTTGGCCTTCATTAATCTAAGAACAAATGATATATGCTGTTGACATAAACTAATTCATAATATTGTATGAATCAAATCGAACCAAATCAAATTTGAAAATGATTATATTGTTTATGTTGTTGTAGGAACTTGCGGAGATGATCTTCAACTCTGTGTTATAAGAGGGACCTTGACTAGCAATGTCTTGCAATTTAGCATTATGAATAATTTAGAAATTTTGTCTAAATTTTACACTTTTTGTTTAAATTTTGTTAAGAATTTTTGTTCTTTTTTGGTATTTCGAGTGTAATTGAATTATTAGATTTTTGGATATTTAGTTGCTTGTGAAATGCAATTTTATCTTATCACATGTTTCAAGTTATCTACATACATATTCTAGTTTTGCAAGATTTCATCACTAATACTTAAAAAGGCTCGATCTCTCAAGAAATTTATGAAGATTTGAATAAAAATCCAATTTAAAATGAATTTGTTAGCTAGTAAAATTTGTTAATGTTAGTGGCATTTGTGGGAAAGCGTCGTTAAAGATCATATCTTTTAACGGCGTCCGTGAGAAAAACGCCGCTAAAGATCATGTTCTTTAGTGGTGTTTGTGGGGAAAGCGCCGCTAAAGACCATGGTCTTTAGTGGTGTTTTTCCCTCATAAACACCACGATTTTTAGCGGCGTTATCTTTAGTGGCTATTTTTGCAGCGCTCCCAAAAAAAGGCCGTTAAAATCCTGTTTTCCTGTAGTGCTTTATCAAAACTCCAGTAGTTTTTCGAAGTTCTTGTTTCCCAAATTGATCCTTCGTTACAATACCTTTCATCATCATACCACACAAACATCTCACGTTCCTTGTCCCAACTACTATCATAATCAAATTCATCATCAATTGCATCCATGATTATATTAAATAATCAATAAGGTATCTAAAAAAATTAAATAAAAAATAATAATGAGAATAAAAATAATTAAAATTTGACTAACTATCTAACTTGTATATCTTTTAACTAGTATTATTTTACAAAGCAATTAAATTAATAACAACTTGAGCATCGTCAGACATGTGAATGTCTAGATTGGAAATACTACAACAAAAAGATAGATAACAAGTAATGGTGTCCACAAGTATACGGGTTAAATTGTATTGTAGTTTGTTTACAAGGAAACAATTGGAAAGTATTTCGAAGATTGTACCCAAGGGATTACAGATTAGAGAAAACTATTATTAAATTAATTACAGAAAATTACTACTAATCTAGTCGAGTTACAAATTAGTAGTGTAAATCTACCGAAGTTAAACTATCGGCTTCTCCTATTCCTAGTTTCGACAATGCGAGTCCTTAAGCCTAGAATCAATTGTGTTTTCTAATTATTAATTAACTTAATAATTACTCTTAATTAAGTTTTTACCACCCTTAGCTAAGAATACTCTCTCGATCTCATCTTCGCTAAGGATTACCACCTAAGATACCCTCTCAGTCTCACCTGGGCATACGAATATCCTCTCGGTCTCACTGCTTGGCACGAGTTCTAATTAACAGGATACCCTCTTGGTCTCACTTGTCTAAATCTTCTATTAGAGGCGTCACTCCCTAATATACTAAGCACTCTTGAATAAACTCTTAATTTCAAATAATTATTTCATCAATTAATTAATTAACGAAACAACCAATTCATGAAAAATAAATATGAAGCACAAAATATATTCAAATATTTATACAAACATTCAATTAATAAAATTAATGAACGAAATATAAATAGGAGAATAAGGGAAAGAGAATGCTCATGAATTAATTGATGATATAACGTTGTTCGAAACATCCTCTACTCGCGATTGTCTAACTTCAAAATAGAAAAATTTCGATTAAGCAAACATAATTCAAAATAGAAAGATTTTGATTAAGCAAACATAAAAGTAAACTAGATAAGAAAAACTAAGAACTAAAGAAAATCTAAAATCTAAACAAAAAACTCTGTGTTCAACCCCCTTTTGAATCTGGTTATAATGTTGTTTAGATAGACAAAAATCCAAAAGAATAAAGTGTCCCTTTTTTTATAATGTTGACAGCATTAAAAATGACACTTAATTTTTCCTTAAATTAGTGTATAATTTGTTCCTTTTGTATCATATTTAGCATACATTTTTAGCATTTCATATTTAGTATTTGCATTTTCTAACTCAGTGTTGTTTGACCTTATTTTCTTTCATTTTATCTCTTTTGTGCTACTAATGTTGTTGTATTTAGTACTAGTTTTGCGTCTAAAGTTGTCAACGCAGAAATCCACCTGGGTAGATTAGAGTAGGAAGACATTCAGAGTTGCAGTTACAAATTTGATCCAAAATTATGGTAAAAAATGTCATCACATAAATGCTTCTACATTTTATCAAGGATTTTACGCTGCTAACACATCCAGAAGCACTAGCGCAGGAGAATGACAAGTTGTCGCAGCAAATTAAAATCATAATTTGTGCCCAATAATGTCGTGACAATCTGCAACTGCCTAATGAATAAATCAGATATGCGTGAGTGCATAGCTGAGAATAATAAACTTTTACAGCTGCAAAAAGGAGTTAGATATAAAAAGGGAGGAAGATCTGCAATTTCCAGTGATTATAAATAGAAGGATGGAAGAGAATATCAATCATCAAGGTGTGAAGAATTCAACTCTAAAATTTCTCTCATTCACAAAGTTAGCTGCCATGGAAGCTTAATTCTGAATGAAGGTGGCCTGATGCAACAAGGAAACAACTGCTTCTGACGAGAATTGCTAGGTGCGATTCAAGAGGAGCGGTTAAGGGAGAATTCTAGTAGACTAGGAATAGCATGCTTCAATTTCATTATTTAATCCCTCTTAAAATGTTAGTGAATTCTATTGACAATTGATTGTATACGGAAGTATCTTTTAATATTAGATTTACTTTGATTTCTACTCAAGTCTTCTCATCTATTTATATTTGGATTTAACTGTTTTGAACAAAGAAGTGCAATTGCAGTCACAGTCACTGGAAGGTGCGGTGACAAGTTAGATTAACAAGCAAGACAGCGAAAGTTACTTGAGGCAGGAAGGAATTCTGGCCACTTGGTCTTAAGTACAAAGCATTACCAGCATTGGAAGGTGTAGTAATTATGAGTACTTGGGTCTTTGCTAAACAGAGAGTTGATAGCAGTAAAATCTCATTGAAATGTAATTGTGACGACAATTCATCTATTAATTACCTTGTAGTCACATTTAGCGTTGTTAACTTGTGAAATCAGTAATCCTCTCCAATTCTTTACACTTGATCTATTTTCTTATATTTCTGCATTTACATTTACAAACATCTTCAACAATGAATTCATCTTTTATTAATTTGCTCTGACAATTGTTATTACATTTGCACTGACAAATTTTAATCTTAACTTGTGTAGTTCTAACCAATTTACATTGACATTATTCTTAACAGTTCTTTTCATTTTAACTCAAATTGCTTCGACAGATTTAAAAATAAACAACCATCTCTGTGGGATCCAGATTCACTTCTGTCTACTATGTAGACACCTGATTCTGTCCGAGCCTAGTTGGAGGCCCATTTGTTCTTTCTTTGGCCCGTTGGAAGCCCACTCAATTTTGGGTCAATTGGAAATCTTTGTTTCTCTTTTCTTTTTCTTTTCTTTTTTGGACTTGTCAAATGCCCAAATTATTATTATCATTACTATTATCATTGTTATTATTTTTTAGGGTTTCATGAACCATAACTCATCTTTTGCCACATATCACAAACATCCAAAATAGTACTAAGTTATTAATCAAAAGATCAAATGAAACATGACAAAAAAATTACAAATAAACAAGATTAATGAACAATATATATGCATGAAATGAATAAAAAAAAGAGAGGCTTTTTCATATTCTAATTTTTTACAAAAAAGGGTAAGAAGAAAAAACAACAACAAGCATGTTATTTTCTTCTTCTCTTCTTTTTTTTTTTTTCTGCCATGGAGATATCATTAAGCATGAGGTTTGGGCTTCGATGAAGGGGACGATATCGGACTATCGGTCCTTTGCCCCTAGGATCCCAAAAATCTCATTTTCCTTTCCTTTCCATTTGCTAAAATAAAAGTTTTTTGTTAAAAGAAAAATAGCTTGATTTTGGAAAAGTTTTGGTTTTTTTAAACAATTTCGAAATAACAGTTTGGATTTTAAGTAAAGTAGTGATTTTCATTAAAAAAGAAAGAAAGTTTATATTTTTAAAAATAAAAATCTGTTTTTCAGTTATTTTAAAGAAAAAGTTTAAAATTTTAAATAAAGTTTTGATATTTTTTACTATTTTGAAATAAAAGTTTAGATTTTTAAGAAAGTAGTGATTTTCATTAAAAAGGGAGAAAGTTTATATTTTAAAAAATAAAAAATCTGCTTTTTAGTGATTTAAAGAAAAAAGTTTAAATTTTTAAACAAAGTTTTGAATTTTTTTTAAACTATTTCGAAATAAAAGTTTTGATTTTGAAGTAAAGTAGTGATTTTGTTTTAATTAAAAGAAAACTTTTGATTTTAAAAAAATAGAAGAAAAAGAAATTTTTCGGCCACCATACATGGCGACTCCACCACCGGAGCCAGAGAACCGTTGGGCTCTCTGATGGTGGAGCCATGACCAACATTGAAGGAGGAAAATAAAGAGGAAGAGCCCTTCTTTTTTAAATGAGGTTGAAAATGAGAGAAAAAATAGATTTTTGTTATAAATAAAAATAATAGATAAAGAATGGATATGAGAATATGAGAATTTGTATTGCATTCTATATCTTCATTCCATTTACAAGTGGCATACTCCTCTCTCTATATATAAGGAGATTTGACTCTTCATATTCTAATACACAAATAGGAAAAAGTAATTACAAGAATATGAAAGGTTAAAGAAGATGGAAGGTTAAACATTCATTTAATAATATTCATAACACTCCCCTTTGGATGTTCATTGTATAAAGGATATGCCTCGTTAACAACCTTACTAGAAAAAACCCTGTTGGACAAAACCTAGTGAAGGAAAAAAGAGTATATAATCCTTTGATACATAGTATATCACAACCACATATATATATATAGTGTGAATTTACTCCCCCTCATGTAAGCATCACTTAAGATCTTTGAAATAATGAAATCCAATGTTGAAAATTAATTTCTCAAATGTAGCAGTAATTGTTTGTTTCATAGAGCGCTAAGAAATTGCAGTACCACCATATGTGAAAGCATAATTAGTTTGTGATTGAGCATTGTAAGGATCAGAAAAGTATCATGCATCTACAAAACCAACTAATTCTATTTTGGGTAGGTTAGAGAAAAATAAACTCATATCTCTTGGACCTTGAAGATAACGAAAAACATGCTTAACCCCATTCCAATGTCTTCGGGTTAGACAAGAGTTAAATCTTGCAAATAAGTTGACAGCAAATGATATATCAGGTCATGTATGACTAGCAAGATACATCAATGCACCAATGGCACTTAAATATGGTACTTCAGGACCAAGAAAATCTTCATCATTTTCTCGAAGACAAAAATGGTTTTTATTTACATCAATTGACCTAACAACCATTGAGATGCTCAACAGATGTGCATTATACATGTAAAATCTTCTTAGCACTTTTTCTATATATGTTGTTTGATGCATAAGGATTCCATCCTTTAGCTGCTCAATTTGTAATCCTAGCCCCAGACAAAATCTTATTTTTCCAAGGTCTTTTATTTCAAATTCTTTCTTTGAGCACTTCATTATCACTAAATTCTCTTCAGGAGTCTTACTGATATTTAAATCATCAACATACACAACAATTATAACAATTCCTAATCCAAACATCTTTATAAAAATGCATGGAGAAATGGGATCATTCTTATAGTTGTCCCACAATAAGTATTCACTAAGGCGATTATACCACATGCGCCTAGATTGTTTCAATCCATAAAGAGATTTGTTTAATTTGATTGAGTAATGTTCTCGAGAATTTGAATTAGCTGCTTCTGGAAAATTAAAACATTCTAGGAGTTTCATGTACATGTTATTATCAAGTGGGTCATATAAACAGGTTGTAGCTACATCCATTAGGCATAAATCAAGCCCTTCTTTTATTTCCAAACTAATCAAAAACCTAAAAGTAGTTGCATCCACCACAAGAGAATACGTCTTTTCATAATCAATACCAGGTGTTTTGTGAACGTTATTGTTACAAGTTAATTCTATATATTATGATTTGTATTTTTTTCGCTATTATGTTAACATGCACTCTCCTTAGCTTTACACCTTCTGGGTGCTTGGACTTTTTGTCCAAGAGACATTTCATAAGTTATAATAGAAACACATATTTATTGTTGATGACTTGTTCTCATCTCAATGCTTTCAAGTATATTTTCATTCAAGATCCTCATTTTTCCATAATATTGAAGTGTTCTATGTATATTATCGTTGTCGACAACAATTTCATTTTTTTTTAACTCCATCATATTTAGTTATGACATAACTAACTGAGATATCTCATTATATTCATAATTTCAGGTACCTGAACCTCTTCTGGGGTTTTATCAAAAGTTATGTCATGGGTCTCTTCATGAGTACTCGTCTCCTTTTAGTATGTGACATCTTCATTTCTTTCTCCTTTCTTTCAATAATTTTTCGTTTTATGGAGTCGACTAGTTTGTCATGCTTCTAGCATGCTCAAGACTTATTTTTATCACATTGTCCTTCTAGGACATATAATTGTTTGGAGCATTTTAGCTGTTATATGTATCAGCTAGTATATGGAATCTTTAAATGTCATCACTAAACATATCTAGCAAATAATTTTTATCCTTCAAACTTTTTGTACATAATATTAGTGAGGATCACAAAAAAAATGATGACATAATTATTTAACTAATTTGTTTCCGTTTAATGTTGAGAAAATTTTCAACGTGACTATTTTTTTTTCAAAAGTATAAATATATCTCCCTTCAATATCTAATGAAAATTCTAAAATTTCTCAACTTCATATTTGAGGATCCATCTTAGTGCATTATGATGGAATATGAAATAGATATTGCACATCCAGATCTTTTTAGATGGAATCTATTGACTTATAAATGAAAGTCAATTCTCAAGAGACAAATATTTCTTACATGTTGGCTTGATGCAAATAAAATTACATGCTTATTGTAAAGCAATTCTTATATTAATGGTTAAGCAACTAAATGGAGGCATAGTTTTGCTAACCATTAAATATAACATATATAGGCAATAGACAACATAAAATTATCCCAATTAAAACTACGAAAATCATGCTAGGGATATAATGCACTAGCGTTGTTAGCACAAATTGCATTCTATAGAGATTGTGCACAGTCAAATTATTTCAAGAAATAGTATCGCAAACTTCGGGTTGCACACATGTGATACATGAGCTCATATATTATTTGGTTATCATCTAAAAATGCAACCGACCTCTAACTTTAGCTGGTGTTAGATCAACATGTTGTCCAAATAACTAGTATGATGAAAATTATTAAAATATAACTTTTAATTCTTCAATAAAATCATATAAAATTGCAACAAATTATTTTGCATCAACATTGACTCGGGATGGTCTAACCGGTCATACCAACACTATGAACTTGTTTTCACTATCTCGTATGTTATTCATATAAGTGTAATGTATTCCTTTTGAGAATATTTATAATACAAAAACATGAGTATCTCATGTCATTTCTATCCATGTTTTTAACATAGAAATTTCTTTCAACATATATCTTCTTGATCTGAAAAATAATCTTATGTTTTACAAAATTTTGCATCTCAATGAGGTAAAATATTAGCTCTTCAAGAGCTTTTTACAGTTTGATGCAATATTAACTCTTCAGGAACATGCAATCATTTTATTATATATTCTTGATGAATATTTAATTTATTCATATAAAAATAAAATGAATAGGTATAAATAAAACATATATTAAACATAATAAATAATAAATTCATGTTACTAATAAATCACTATGGTTAGATAATATATTTTTATATATACTATAACACAATAAAATGCAAAATACTATAATGTCAGATTAAAGTAACTTTACAACTACAAAGGTTTAAACATAAACATTTTCTAATCTTCACCTCAATTATGAAACTATCCAAACAAGGTGAATATCTCAAAATTCATGACAAGCATTTTTACTTCCAATAATCATATATCTTAATCAAAATCAGAATTAAACCAATCAATTCTATTTAAAATGAACCAATAAAAATAAAAACATTTATCTCCACATAAAAATCTCAATAACTAAATACGTGAAGAGATTTGAAAATTCATAGAATTATGGATAGAAAACTCTTGATCTATTTTCTTATATTTTTTAATTTACATTTACAAACATCTTCAATAATCAATTCATCTAATTTGCCCTGAAAATTGTTATTACATTTGCACTGACAAATTTTAATCTTAACTTGTGTAGTTCTAACCAATTTGCGTTGACATTATTCTTAACAGTTCTTTTCATTTTAACTCAAATTGCTTCGACAGATTTAAACATAAACAGTCATCTCTATGGGATCGATATTCGATAGATTCACTTCTATATACTATACTTGCATCGACAGTGTATGCTTGCACATATTTGTTGTGACGTTCATAGTGCGATCTAATGTTAATTAAGGTTTTAGGTTGGAAAAAAGGACCCTCAATTGCCCTAAAAATCACAGTCGTCATGCATAGGAATTTTTTGCCGCGTGACACTAACTCGGTGTTGTAACATTGGAACCTAGTGTCGTGACACCAATGCCTATTTCATTCTAGGATTTTGTTTTTTGCTTCGATCTTCGGTGTCTCGACACTACATGCCTGTGTTGTGATAAGACTGTCGTCCTTTCTATTTTTAGGCCTAAAATGGCAACATGCACACTCAAATAGCCTATTAGTCATTCTCGAGGCCTGAGTTGGCCTAATGGGTTGTCGAAACACTAAAAAATGCTTAAAAACGTTTATTTTTCTAATAATTAAATCTAAGCTACTAAAACTAAAAATGAATTAAAATAACATAAAATGACTTAAAAACAAACTCCTTAAGTGCTGAAAAGACTCTAATTTGTCACAATGAATAGTGGTAGATCATACTGCCTTCTTGAGCAGTCTCCAATATATCCCAGGCTAATTTTGCCACAATACATTTGACAATTCTTTCAAATTCTTGAAGATCAACTACGCTGAAATAGCATATAGAACTTTATTATTAGCATTGGCTAGTTTTTCTTCCTCAATGGTCCATTAAGCTTCAGGCTTTACTTCTCTCCCATTTTCAGTGTCCATCTTAAGTGGTTCCTAACCTATCAACACAACATACCATGCCTTTTCATCAATGGGTTTAATGTATGCCTTCATCCATACTTTCCAATAAGCATAGTTTCCAACTTCAAGCATAGGAAGACGAGATGTAAAAGAACCTTCCATGGCTTGAATCTAGCAACCTTTAGGATCTTCACTAGTTATGTTAAGTGGTAGACTCTGATACCAATCAAAATTATTTAATAGTTGCTAGTGATTTAACTAAGTGCTTCGAATGAGTGACAGAGAAGTGGGCACTTCTCTAACACTGAATCTGGAAATGAAAACATAAAGAAAACATAGGAATTGTTTACGCAGCTCGGTTTCCTTACACCTAAGAAGCCTAACTTAGAGATAAATATCCACTCTCTTTAACAGTTACAATAAGTGAACCTAACCTATCACACACTCCGTGATGATTCTCCTCACTTTCAAACATCAAAGAACAATACTCTCACCACTAAGTTCACCCTAGTGAACTCAGCAAGTAAAAAACCACAACACAAACGATTTCACTAACAATTTGCACTCTAGGAAACATTCCCTAACTTGAACAAGATAAGTGTTAAAAACTCTCAGTACAAAAACCTATGCAAGTATCTCTCTTCAATAGATTTATGTTCGAGACTTGCTAACATAGAAGGGCTATCACAATCCTATTAAAACAGTAATTCAATAACAGGTTTACAATATAATAATAGAGAACATACCATATGTGGACTCTTGGCAGTTAATCTCATAGAGTTTCAATCCATTCCAATTATCGATGTTACAAAGGATTGCCTCAATGTTTTAATGTGATCCAGTCTTCCATGTGAGTTTCCCAACTACTATAACCTTCAATTGAGCTAAGTATCCTCCAAATAATCGCCACAACCCATTCAAGTTATTCAATAAATTTCTAATATTCAAATATAGAAATTGTCTCTCAACAACTCTAATGCTCGGGAAGAGGGCACTTCCCTAGCACTCAATGACCAATTTCATATTTTTCAACTAGATGCATGTATTTAAATGTATTTAAATTATTGATGTGCTTGAATGATTTTCAATTGTATTTAAAGCTTTAGAAAAAAATGTCATATGTTGGTATTGTTTGGGCTAGCAGCTGCAAGGCCATCTAAATGGCAAACTTAGCCATCTAGATGGATTAAAAAATATATATTGGTCTGTATATTTTGCCAAAATTCCATTTAGATGACACAAACAACCATATAGATGGCATCAGGGTTGTTTTGAAACATGTAGAAATGTGTTGGTTGCATTTTCAGTTACCGGAAGCCTATTTTATGTGTTCTTGATGTCCAAATACCAAGGAGATGATTCAATATTATTTTTAAAATGTGTCTGAGCCTTTGAAAATGTTGGAAATTATTTTGTTATACTTTAATAAACTGTTCAAATGATTTTTTTTAAAAGAAATTTTAAAATGCAAAGAATATGTCAATATGGCATTGTTTATATGTACCAAATGTCGGATCAAATAAAGGGGAGTTATATGTGTAACTTTATTTAATTAATTTTATTCCATTTCAAATATTTAGATAACATGATCTCTTAAATTTACTTCACTTTAGATTCATCATTTAATCTAATAAAACAGATACTCAAAGTGATTAAATTAACCGCAAACCAATCTAATCATTTCTTTTTGTTCAATTGTTTATAATTTGATACAAGTGTTCATATTAAATGCAAATCGTTAAAAATTTGTGTTGAGCTAGTAGAAAGATCAATTGAAAATATATAATTAGGTCTTAAATGATTGGTAAATAAATTTCAACTCTTCGTCTATCAATTACAAATGTATTTAGTCACAAAGTCATTCCATTATACTATCATGACTTATCTCCTTATTATATACCATTAAAGCTACTAATTTCAAGATTTAATTGAATGACCTTAACATATGTGTTTTACCATCATAAAATATCTCTGATCCCTTAGTAATATCCATTCACCTAACTTGATCATTTTATCTCATGTCATCATTATATCTTCTACAATGAAAATTGTCATTAATCAAATTTGTAATGATAAAATCATTTGTCACAAACAAATGACCCCTAACCACGATCCATTTTCATAATCCATACAAAATTAATGAAAAGATATCATTTATTCTTTTATCAATATATGATTCCACTATTGTGAATGAATACATTATGCATAAACCATGCAATCGACATAGAAAATTTTAATCCACTATCATAAGAGCATGAATTTTCAATATATCATATTTTTCGTCAAACCGTTTCTTTCTTCTTCATTATCTTGCAATAACTTCTTCAAAAGGTATCCAGATTTGTATACCGATGGTACATCATATTTAAGTCGGTACAAGCAAAATAGCTTGAAATATTTTAGTATAACTAAAACAAGTTGGAATTTGTGCCAGAACGAAACCTATGTTATACGATTCTGATTCAAGGCAGAAATGGAGAATATGGATCGGTACTGGAGTGGATTTGACCACCATGCCTCCAACACTATTTGTCTCCTTAATGTATATTGTAATTGTTGATGCTAACTTATTAGGTTTCTTAATTATATAAATACAATCATTTCGTTCTATTCCTCTACTAAAATTCTAGATGTTATAAAAAAATGGTTGTTATATTTCTATAATAATATTTGATACATTTTTAAAACATTTGAGATTTAGATTATATTATGAATTTTTAAAAAAAAATTAAATTAAAAATTATAATATATTGATAATATTAATTAGTTTGATTAAGATTGTATCTTTAATAAATTTACAAGTATAATTTCATTTATTAAAGATATTTGCATTTAATAAAATATTATTAATATGTTGTTTATATAAAATTTTAATATTTTAATGAATAATATCTTAATTAAATTATTTTTTTTATTTTATTTAGAAATATAATTAATTTTACCAAAATTTTAGATAAGAAATTGGTATAGAGAATTAATTTTGTAAAAATGTACTTCATACTCGTGAATATTGCTCTTGTAAATGAAAAATTATTATATAGGATAAAAATAAAATATACAATATCGATTTACAGTAAACTTTATTTTTTTTAAATAAATAAACTTCATTGTTTTAATTGAAATGTTGTAAAGGATAACTGTTATAAAAAGAACCTCCATATACTCTTATCACACAACAATTATACTAAAGGATGAAGGCAACTCTTTTAATTTTACTTGCATTTGACTTGATGCAGAATACTGGAGTCAAGACTTTGAAGGAAATTAAGAAGATGTTAGTGTATTAGATTACTCATAAAAATTAAACCGGAAGGTCTTTTTAAAGAATATGGATATATTGGTTTATGGGCTAGATTATCCGAATAGATATGAAGGTCTGCTCGAAATTCGGGAGAATTTGGGAAAAAATATTACGCTCGAAAAATAGACTTGGACAAAAAAATTAGACCTGTTTAAAATATGGATCGAACTTGAATATTCAAGGCCCGAGCCCGAGCCCAACTTGACATATTTTAAGTTTATAATACTTTATATTATATTACTTTTATATATTATGTAATTTAGAACACATTAACAAAATAAATATATATTAATACTCTAATATAAACATTTAAAAAATGTTAAAATAACTTTATAAAAATTTTCAATAAATAAAAAATATATAAATATATTAAATATTAAAATAATATAATATAAATATTTTTTAAAAAAATTAAAAATAATATAGATAGACCTAAAATAAACTTCGTTAGTTTTTTACAAATATAAGTAGATTTGAACAAAATTTTAAACCCAAATTTTTTATTGGACCAGACTTGGACAAACATAAAATATATTAATATCATACTTAAACTTAACTCGAACCCGAGTCGACTTGGCCATGAACATCTTTATGGGTAAGTGGCAGAGAAAATGATCCGTATGAAACAAAACAACTTCCATGGCAGATTCATCCATTGGCAAATTACTCATTAGATAACTTGGCAAAGACAAAATCAACCACTTACGATGATGGATTACCTCTAAACTTCTTTTTTTCCTTTCCTTGCAACAAGAACAAATTCCATAAAAGAAATCAACAAGCAACACTTCAACAGTAAACACAGTGAATCTAATTTTTATTAAATTTAAAATATTATATACACAGATTACGTAGGAAGAAAATGAAAGTGATAATTCTTCCTATTGACAAAAAACACAGCCTGTTCCAGTTACACAAAGTTCCAATTCCAAAAGACTCCATCCAACAAAATCTGCCTTAAATTATATTCCAGAAGACTCCATCCAATTCCAGTTACATCTGGTTATACCTTTAGAAGATGGCACATCAAGTGTCGACAGACACCTGTTTTCCCATGGTACCTTTGCTTCTATGCAGTTGCATACAGCCTAGGGATGTCAATGTCGTAAGAAGCATTGGCTTGGCGATTTGTTAGTTTTAATTGCAGTTTGGTCAGGATACTCGCAGAAGTTCCTTATGCCTGAATCTTCGGATGGCTCCTTCGCTTCTTAGAAACTGGTACATATGGAAACACCAGTCTCAACTTGATGACCTCAATTGATGTAAAATATCAAGCTGGAACAACCAAAAACTGTATTACCAACTGAAGTAACCATCATCTATTCTCAGACCATGATGCCATGAACAGGCTTAACTATTATCAGCCATGAGCAATTAAAAAATTAATAAACTAAGAACTAATAATGCAAACAAATATATTGAAGGCAACATTTTTCAGACAGCAATGTCCAAAACCTGTGAGATTGGCTAAACTAGGCAGCACTAAAAGAATTACCAGCTATTCCTCTGCTACCCTCATGTTGGCTGGTTTCATTCATTGTATTCCTAAACTCTCTTCCCTGATTCAAACATTCCTGTTCATCGCTATTGTGTTGTGAAATTCTCGCATCTCCTATTGTTTGCTCGAGAGGCTGCACGCCATGTGTTTCGTCACAATTTTGGGCCACTGTTTGAGCAGCTAATCCATTACTAGATGACACCTCAGGACTTGCAGCTTGAATAACAGGCAATTTATCAGAAGAAATGAGGACAGAAAGACGGCAGAGTGGACAAGTGGTGTGATTGGCAAGCCAATGGTCAATGCAGTCCATGTGAAATGTATGACCACATGCAGGTATCTGTTGAAGTTTATCCTCCGCTTGGTATTCCCCAAGGCATACCGAGCATCTGCAATAACAATGATGATACTACATCAGAAACAAACAAAAACAATTAAAGTAAAAGCTTACATTTTCTCTTATAGTCCCCAAATTCTGACCTGCACTGGTGAACACTTAGCTTCTATCCATACTGTTTTCCTAATCAGTTACTATATTGGTTTTGGTGGCCCCGAAAAGACTGCACCCATCAGTTCTATAGTATTTATGACGCTAATTGTAACGGTCATCAAGAGACTTCTTATGTATGAAAGGTCTGGCAATCACTATCCTTCTTCCAGTCTTCAGATTAACCTTCTTTCTCATTGAAAGTTTCTATCTAGTTGGTTAGTTAATCCAGCATAAATATGAACTATTTCTGCTAGATGAAGTTTAGATGTGCAACAACAGTTGGTCAAAATTACTTCAATCTCGACACTGGAAAATCGAAATTATAAAACCAACCTAGCTTCAAGGAGAAAAGACTGTATGAAACTGTGATTCCACGTCATTCATATCTCTTTCCAATGGGAAAATGACAAATCAAATTCTAAAAAGCTGAATCAAAAGAAAAATCTGATTTGTCATCCTCCTATTGGAAAGGGATATGAATGACGAGGAATCACAGTTTCATACCATCCTTCTCTTTCGAGCATAAATTGCTAAATGCTGCATAAAGACCTTATCTACCCCTTCTGAATAAAGTTATTAATTCCAATCTTAGTCAACTGTATCTTAGTCCATCATAAACTATATCTTTCAAACCATACCTCCTCCCAAATCTAAAAGCTTGTAACCTTTTTCACGAGGGACATGAGCATTACAGACTAAAACTATAGGACACCATGAAACTGTTAATGAAAAAGAAGCTTCCCTTCTTACTTTCCATTCGAAAATCTGTTGTGATCTTTTTTCTTTTTCTTTTTCTTTTTTTTACAAAAAGAGTTGAAAAGCAGGGTAACTCACTGAGAATCTCGTATAGAGAACGTCTCCTTGTATATAATGATGGGTAGCATCTCTCTTACTTCTTTCTTGAGCCCCAATTCAGCCTGTCAAAACCCACCACTAACAAACATTATTAACTTGGAAAAACAAACTATATTCTTAATAATAATTAATAAAATGAAGAGTCAAACCATGGATATGGATAGGTCAGAATCAGGGCCTGGGGATGTTCTCATTCTAAGAGATGACCAATCAGCTCGCCTGCGTCGAAGATAGAACAAATAGAACATAAAGAGCAGAATGAAAGCAAAGAAAATGGGGACTGAGAAGATGAAAGCTTGATACAGCTTAAGCTCTGCTGAAACACTTGAAGAAGGAGAAGTCTGAGGCTCAGACATGGACAAAGATCGAGACCTCATCAAAAATTTCTCAACTCAAACACGCAAAAACAAACAGATCTCATATAAAACAGAACAAAAACTATTTCTTTGTCGTAGATGAAAAATAATTGAAAATGGATCTTCTCAGATGCAGATTTTCTGCGAAAGAAGAAAAAATGCTGCTTTAATTTTACATATAGAATAAACAATTTCAAGCAGTAAAATTACAGAAAACGGGCAACTGAAATGAAAGCAAACCGGAAAAAAGAAAAAAAAAAGAATCGAAGAGTAGATCAACAAAATCCACACTCAGAAGTTCTGGAACTTAACTTTGTTTGTCTTTTTCTTTTCTTTAAAGTTGCTAAATGTTTGAACAAAAAAAAAATCCTAAACGAGATGAAGCCTAGACAGCTGCCGCCGATAGATTTTGATAAATTGCACTTCCAAAATAAACTCGACAAACAAATAAGATAAAATACCCAAAAACGTGGAAGTGTATCTTTTTTAAGTGCGATTCACTCAGAAAATCTTCAGTTATTTTACTTTAATACTATTTTGGGGTTCTTTTTTCCGGATAACATTGTTTTTCTTCTTGTTTTTTGGAGTTTTAATTATGCTTAATCTATACGTATACCCTTGGCAATTTCTTTAACTTGGCTTTTAGGTTTTCTTTTCATCACAGTAGTTTCCACGATTCACATCCATTATATAAATTCATGTCTATGTTCATTATTTTTAGTTTCACAACAATTAGGTAACATGCAGTGTGCTAAGATTTTTATATGATAAGTACTAAAAGTAATATATTTTAATTTTATTCTTAACGTGATTTTGGATGATTATTCGATATTAATGATGAATTTTATGCTCTTAATTTTTTAAATTCATGTTTTTATGCTTAATAGAGTATTTGGGAGCGAAAGGAGTGAAAAACGAGTGAAAACTCAAAAATCGGAGTAAGATACAAGAGCCACAGGGGCTGAACCTACCACACGGCCTAGTTAAACGGTCATGTGAGCCACACAACCATGTGGTAGGACATGTCGATTTCGTGAATTTGCACCTTAAATTGCGGGAAATTGCGTGTTTAGGTTTTTCGGCCATTTTAAGACATATATATTACAAAAATAAGAAGATAGGAGATAATCGTCATAGAATATTCAAGAAAAGAACTTGAAAATTACCATTGAAGTTGATTCTGAAGCAAATTTCCATCAAGTTTAAAGATTCTCAGTTGATTTCTTAGAAGATTTTCATGAGTTTCTTTGTTTCTTTCGATTATACTGTCATTGAGATGTTTTTATTTGTATACATAGACTAATTTTCTAAATACCTAGGAGAGATGAACTTTATGATGAATTCTACGGTTTGATTTTTATTTTACCCAATAAATACTTAGATTTTGTTCTCAATGTGTTTAATTCTTGAATTAACATTTCTAGATTATTGATCCATGATTAATGTCCTTAAATAAAAGGTGGAATAGATAGAGTAGATCTTGCATACTTGAGTGGAGTTTCATGCAATCTAAGAAATAGAACGACATAAATCTACGAAATTAGAGTCAAACCTAATAGGGGGACTCAATAGATCGAGTTAATGCAATAATAGGGGGTTTAATTAGAAATAAATTTCAATTAATCAACCTATGTCAGTTGCTTTTACTCTCAAAAGAGATATTACAGTAATTTAGGGATTTCTACGGATCAAGATACTAAGTAAAGAAATTGCGTAATTTAGATTGATAGTGACAGATGAAATCTACGCAAATTCTTTCTTGGGTATTGTTTCGCTTCTTGGTTATTACTCGATTATTTTCGTTATTTGTTCTTTGTCGTGTTCGTAGTTAATTAATTTAGTTAATTTTACTTTTTAACCAATCACTTGATTTATTCGATTAAATAATAGAAATATAGTAATTATTAGTACTTTTAATCATCGTGGGAACAATATTTTTGCTCACCGTAGCTATAATATTAATTGATAGATGCACTTGCCTTAGTCAGATTTTTAGTTAGTTCACAACGAATCAAGTTTTTGACGTCGTTGTCGGGACTAAAATATTAGGAAAACTTTATTTCTATTAATTTAATCATTCTTTTATTTTAATATTTTTTGTTTTTAATTTAATTTCTACATTTTCTTTTATTTGTTTCCTACATGTTCTTTTGGTCTATGACTAGAGATGACTCGTCGGAACCATTAATTTTTGACAATGAGATTGAAAGAACTGCTCGTAGAAATCGTTAAAATGGATTAAATGATTAGACAAGAAATCTTGTCGATGCATCTGCAAACGATCCTTTGTTGGACTACACCTATGATGAAGCTGTACAAATTTTGGAGAGAATCGTGTAGAATGATTATCAATACCCAATTTCTCGAACTGCTCAAGTAAAAACGAATGCTGAGTTATTGAATTAGACGCCATATCAGCTCTAAGTGCACAGGTATCTTCGTTGGCTAACATGATTAAAAACATGAAGGGGAGAAGTGAAGTTGCTCCCATTCAAGTTGCCCAGCAACTGGATGTCCCGGCATTTTGTTTTGAAATTTACGGTGACAATCATAGCTACGAGGATTGTCCACAGCATGCAAAAAATGCATTTTATGTCAATAACATCAAAGGAAATTCGTATGGTAACTCTTATAACAGTTCAACTAGGAATCAACAACCTTGGGGGAATCAAAATGCGTCCACATTTCGATATGGAAATTCCTCGAGTCTAGGAAATTTTTTACAGGGGAGTTACAATCATCAGCAGCAAAATTACAACCACAAACCTCAGGTACATGCACATCATGATCAGATGCATTCACATGCTCGTATTCAGCCACAGCAAAGTGCAATGCCAAATATGAATATGCAAGGACAGCATAAACAACAGTAACAACAGTACTCTCAACCACGAGCAGATCCGTTGGCTACCCTTGAAGCTTTGATGCGTGAACATATTATAAGAACTAAAGCTATTGTGTAAGGAAATTCTTCGTCCATCCGAGTGTTGGAAGTACAGTTAGGACAGCTAGCTTCTAATATGAGCATAAGACCACCAGGTGCTTTACCAAGTGATATTGAAAATCCAACTCAAAAGAGGAAGGAGTATTGCAAGGCTATTACTCTTCGAAGTGGAAAGCAAACTGTTGAACAAAGCAGCAATTCCAATACAACACCTATCGACGCAAATGAAACAGAGCAAAGAGATTGTATCCGAAGAAGAAGCAGTAAAGCTAAATGAAGAGGAGACACAAGTAATTACAACCATGCCAACCATTTGACCTACAAAATTGTCGATGCAATTGTCAATGTCGACGCAGCCAGTTGTATCACAACAGCCTAATGTTTCAACAAATTTGTCATTTCCATAAAGATTTAAAGAGAAAGAAAATGATAGAGAATATCAGAAGTTTTTAGCCACCTTGAAACAATTACATGTTAATATACCTCTTATCGATGCTCTTGTATAGATTCGTAGCTATGTAAAATTTATGAAAAAGCTCTTACCCAAGAAAAAGAAGTTGACCGACATTGAGACAATTGCGCTCACAGAATGCTGTAGCACTGTACTGACAAATAAATTGTCACCCAAGATGAAAGATCCTGGTAGCTTTACAATTTCGTGTTCCATTGGAAATCATTACTTAGGAAAAACTCTTTGTAATCTAAGAGCAAGCATCAACCTTATGCCTTTTATCAATATTCCAAAAATTAGGAATTGGTCACATGAAACCCACTGTGGTGACATTGTAGCTAGCAGATAGATCTTTGGTGTAATCTGAAGGACAAATCAAAGATGTTCTCGTCTAAGTAGATAAGTTTGTGTTCCCAGCAGATTTCATTATTCTTGATTACGAAGTTGATAAAGAGGTACCCATAATTTTGGGGCACCCATTTCTTGCTACGGGTCGCACTCTTATAGATGTATTAAAAGGCGAGTTAATTATGCGACACAATGATGAACACGTTACCTTCAGTGTCTTTGAAGCAATTCCCTGCAGAAGTAAAGAGCAATGTCACCATATTGATGTACTGGACGAATTAATTGCATAAGAATTTAGTGAGCATAGTACAATAGCTTTAGAAGAACTTGCGGTGACAACTGAAGACAATTTTCTATCTGATTGCGACCACAAGGTTAAAGCAAATATTGTTGAGCTTCGACATGGTTGGTAGATGGAATCCTTAGATTTGATCGATAAAACGATCCTTGTATTTAAGCCATCTGTTGAAGAAGCTCCAACTTCGGAGTTGAAACCATTGCCAACATATTTAAAATATGTTTTCCTTGGTGATAACGATACCCTGCCAGTAATTTTCTCCGTAAATCTCAACGTAAGTCAAGAGGAGAAATTGATCCAAATACTAAAGCAACATAAGCGTGCCATCGTCTGGATATTAGAGGCATTAGCCCCTCTTTCTGCATGCACAATATTAGATTGGAGGACGAGGGAAAGCAGTCCATTGAGTAGCAAAGGAGATTCAATGAAAAAATGAAGGAAGTTGTAAAAAAAGAGATCATCAAATGGTTGGATGCAGGCATTATTTACCCCATTTCTGATAGTACATGGGTGAGCCTAGTCCAATGCGTTCCAAAGAAGAGCAGTATTATGGTGATAAGTAATGACAAAAAAGAATTAATTCCTACTCGCATTGCTATAGGTTGGCGAGTTTGCATGGACTACCGCCATTTGAATGTTGCCACAAAAAAAGATCACTTCTTACTTCCCTTAATTGATCAGATGCTGGACAGGCTTGCTGGTATGGCCTATTACTACTTTCTTGATGGATATTCTAGCTATAACCAGATTGTAATGGCGCTAGAGAACCAAGCAAAATTGACTTTTACTTATCCGTTTGGTACCTTGACTTTTCACCGAATGCCATTTGGTCTATGTAACGCACCGGTCAGATTTCAAAGGTGCAGGATGGTAATCTTTTTCGATAGGATTGAAGATTTGCTGGAGGTATTCATTGATGATTTTTCTATTTTTGGTCAAACTTTTGATAAATGTGCTAATAATTTATATAGAGTTTTAAAGCGATGCAAGGACACTAATCTAGTACTAAACTGGGAAAAATGTCACTTCATGGCAACTGAAGGTATTGTCACTGGACATCGTATCTCTTGTCAGGGCATCGAAGTAGACAAGGCAAAGGTGGAGATTATTGAGAAGTTGCCCTCACCCACTAATGTTAAGGGAATAAGGAGTTTTCTCGATCATGTAGGATTCTATCGACGATTCATCCCAAATTTCTCAAAAATTACAAAACCTCTCTGCTCACTGTTGGAGCAAAATAAAAAGTTTCTGCTTGATGCTGCCTGTGTGGAAGCATTTTTAAAAATTAAGCAACAATTAGTACAAGCACCTATTGTCGTCGTACCGGACTGGTCACAATCGTTTGAAGTTATGTGTGATGCGAGCGACTATGCAATAGGTGCAGTTCTTGGGCATCGTAAAGATAAGGTATTTCATATAGTATATTATGCTAGCAAAACTCTTATTGAAGCGCAGGTCAATTATACAACCATAGAGAAAGAGTTGTTGGCAGTACTTTTTGCATTTGATAAGTTTCGTTCGTATCTTGTTGGTGCAAAGGTCACAGTATATACTGATCACTCTGCATTGAGATATCTCTTTGCCAAAATGATACCAAACCATGACTGATTTGATGGATCCTGCTATTACAAGAATTCGATGTTGAATTAAGGATTCAGAAAATCAGGTAGCAGATAATTTACCTTGTTTGGAATTTGGGAGTGAAGATGGAAATACTTCACAAATTATCGACGCATTTCTAGACGAGAAGCTTTTTTCTGTCGACACATACCCATGGTATACGGATATTGTTAACTATTTGGTCTGTGATAGACTACCACTAAGTGCAAATGGTCACCGAAAGGTAAGATTTCTTCGAGATACTGTAAAGTACTATTGGAATGAGCCATACCTGTTCAAATTATGCACCGACAATATTATTCGTCACTATGTCCCTGAAGAAGAAATGCTTCTTATCCTGAAGTATTGCCATGATACCCTTTATGGAGGTCATTTTGGTGGTGTTAGGAATACTGCAAAGGTCCTTCAATCAGGGTTTTATTGGCCATCAATCTTTCAAGACGCCCACAAATTTGTTTAACAATGCGATAAGTGTTAGCACATTGGATCGATATCTCAATGCAACGAGATGCTGCAACAACCTATTATTGAAGTTAAGCTTTTCAATGTCTGGGGTATGGATTTCATGGAACCATTTCCAACTCTTTTGAAAATGTTTATATTCTGGTCACTGTCGATTATGTCTCCAAGTGCGTTGAAGCAATTGCTGTCCCTAAAGATAATGCTCTAACAGTGTTGAAATTCTTTCACACATACATCCTCACTCGTTTTGGCACACCTAGAGCATTATTCAGTGACCACGGCACTCATTTTCATTACAATCAAGTTGTGACAGTATTAAAGCGTTATGGTGTTAAACATCGAATGACAACCACATATCATCCACAAACGAATGGCCAAACTAAAGTATCCAATTAACAGAATAAAAATATCCTTGAAAAGGTGGTGAATCCATCCAGATCAGATTAGTCTTCAAGGCCCAATGATGCATTGAGGGCGCTTCGCACAGCGTATAAAACACCATTAGGAATGTCGTCGTATCAGCTTTTTTTGGTAAATCCTATCACTTGCCTGTGGAATTTGAACATAAAGCCATGTGGACAATTAAGCAAGTGAATAAGGATTATGATGCTGCCAGACAAAAGAGATTGTTGGACATTTCTGAATTAGAGGAGATTCGACGAAATTCATACGAGAATGCTGCCATATACAAAGAAAAAACTAAGAGATGGCACGACAATACTATCTTGCGACGACAATTTTTTGCAAGTCAAGTAGTACTTTTATTTAATTCACGTTTAAAACTGCATCCTGAAAAATTACGCTCCAAATGGTCAGGGCCATTCGAAGTTGTCGAAGCATTTCCTCATGGTGCAGTGACAATTAAAGACTTAATTGATGGGCACCAATTCAACGTAAATGGTCAACGGTTGAAGCATTATCTCAATCCAGATGACCACAAACAGAACGAGACCATTAATCTGGTCATATTTGTTCCTTTTACTTTTCATATTTTATTTTATTTCAATTATATTCATTAGTTATTTTTTTGCAAGAATAAAAGCTACCCTTTTTGTCCACGCACAGAAAACCCTACTTGTTGAAGCAAGTTAATTGCTAAAGTGTTTCAGGAAAGAATCATAATGTTTGATTCACCTTGTGCCCCAACCGTCAGATCGATTTGGAAAAAAGACAATTCGTGTCATTGCATTTATTAGATGCCGACACAGCGTCCTATCTCTACAGTGGCTACCATCACGCCTCTTCATCTTCATTTTCATTTGCTATAAAACACCCCATTATGCCTACAGTGTTCTCCACAACCATAACCTCCATTGTTACTACAAAACCTTCTTTTCTTAAACCTTCCAATTTCTTGTATCTTTTATTCTCTTTATATCATAATATGAACAAGAGGATCAAAAACCCCTTCCAAATCAGCAGCTGAATCCTTTACTGTAGTGGTTCGCAACGCAGAGCAACCGTCATCCAAAAAACCAGTACTATTTCTTACAAAGGCTGCCAAAGACCGCTTCCATGATAATATGTTGAAGCGTAACTGCCACCCGAAACAAGGATTCTAGCTGTCACCACTTCACGAGCTGGTAAACAAGTCCACCGGACCATCTTGCGCCTGGGGTAGGAAACGTATTGTAACCATCCTGAAGGATACTCTTCATCCCTCATTAGGGAATGTTATGCCAACTTGATTAATAAGGAACAAGAGTTTGTTTTTGTTCGAGAGGGACTGGTGCCCTGGGGTGCTGCACACATCAATGCCTTGTATAACATTGATGCTGAGGAAGATGAGCATGTTGCCTTTCTAGAACAACTAACTGAAGAGGGCATTGACTTGTTAATGAATGATTTGTGCATTGATAGTGTCGTCTGCACAGGCAACAACCCCAATAACTATACCATGCATCGTTGATTTCTCAATATGCAAAGCAAGTTCTGGCTCCATTTTATTAATTGTTGATTATTGCCTTCAACTCACAGCACCACAGTGACTTTAGATAGAATGTGTCTCATACATTTGATTATTAAAGGCCGTAGAGTAGATGTCGGTGTAATCTTGTATCAGGAGATTACAAAATGCGGAGCCAAGCAAATAGGTATTTTGTCATTCCCTTATCTTATAATGCAATTGTGTCGACAACGAGGTGTTGTGCCTCGTGAGAGGAAGGAGTTCTTAGAAAATAATGGACCAATCATCGATGTATTGATTGAGCGTATGATAAGGGAGAAGGAGACCCTTGTGGTGAAAGAACCTACACTAAAGAAAGGAAAAGGAAAAGCAAATAAGGAAGAAAGACAATCTCATGCTCCCACAGATCCTCAATTATGGAGGAAAATTTTAGAAATCGAGTAGAGGGCTGATAGAATTAGTGTGTGGCAAATCAAAGTTGTCACCATAGTTGAGGACACGGAGCACTCACAAAAATTCTATGCCTATACTAGGGCATCGAATAGTGCAATTGTCAGCACATTACGCAGCATTAGCAAGCATCCTCTACTAAAATTCCCATTGTTTCCCCTATCATCAGGGAGGCGACACCATCAACTGAAAGAACTGCCTCGAAAGGGAAGGACCAATCTGTCGAGTCTCCGCATATGGTCCACATATCTGATAATGAGGACTAGGATGTGAATTCAAAGGATGTTGAAGATTTCTTCCACAATATTGCCAACCTTTTTGAAGATGAATTTTCTAGCAAACTAGGAGCAAATATGGCTAAAAAGGAAACCAATGCTGATGAGGAACACACGACTATGGAATCTGTGTGTATTAAGGAAGAGAAAGAAGAAGAGAAGGAAGTAAAAAAGAAAGAAAGAGGGAAAGAGGAAGTTTTTGTTGCAGCAAATTTGCCTGAAGAATTTGTTCGTCACACCCAAAGATGTGGGTGCAATTAATGATGATTTGGCACAATCTGCTGCGAATCAGGCTGAGGCTGTGACAGTCAGTAATAAGGATTTCAATCCTCTAGCTATAGTGCCTTATGTGGCACCACTTGCTGAAATACATCTTTCTGATGTCACCATCGATGAAGCCAATACACAACCACATGTGGAGGAGCAAAATCGTCGACTCGGTTTAGCCAACAGAAAGAAAATGCAAGAGCAAATATAAGATGAAGCATAAGGAGGAGCGCCACAAGAAGAAGAAAAAGACCAAAGCAACCATATCTTCGGTTGCACATCACTGAGTTAGTCTTTAATTTTTTTTTCAAAACATAGTTTAGTTGCATATCATGTAGCTGTAATTGCATTATCATCACATTTTAATTATCCCTGCATTTTATTTGTCGACGCATTTGCATTGTAGTTGCATTTCCTTGTATATTTGTATATTAATGTTAGTGCATTAGGGACAATGCAGACGTTAAGTTTGGGGGGAATGTATATGGATTGAAAATGCAATTGCACTAACATTTTTAAGAAATTACTTGTCCTTTTAGTCTAATGAAAGTATGCAAGGTTATGAAAAATGTGACTACAATTTTTTTTGTTCATTTGATGCTTAATTCTTGAATTATTTGAGATGCTAATGTATGAATTGGATGAATATGATTGAACGTTGTATCCTTTTACTTTTGGATGAATGGTTAAAATTGCATTAGTAATAAATAAGTAGTATCATTATTTGAATCTTGAAATAACTTGAAAATTATAGCTATGTGTATATAGATATAACTATGAATAAAAGACACTCCAATGTGAGTGCATTCTGACTTGTCAAGGGGGAACACTCCGATGCAAGTGTTAGAAAAAATATCCAGCCAAAGACTATCATTACAAGAGTATGTGTCGGCGCAATTACGTACTTCCTGGGGGTTTATCGCACCTCATCGTGACTGCCCAGGAATAAGGGTTTATTAATGCAATGACATCCCTCAGTCGCATAAATAAATAAAAAAAGAGAAAAGAAAGGAAAAAAATATAGAATAATAAATGTTGTATTGGTCAAGAGAATTTAAGATTTAAAGCATGATGCTAGCATTGGTGAAGTTGCAGTTTTGATTATTCATGCCTATAAATTGTCGGTGCAATTTTCTATATTGTGAATGTAATTTATACATTAGGGTTCAAAAGATTTAAGTTGCTAGAATGATTACTGCTTTGACAAGAATTTTGCTATAACCTAGCTAGCTTTTGTTTACTTGAGGAAAAATAAAAACTCAAGTTTAGGGGTGTGATAACATTAGAAAAGACCATTAATTTCTCTTTATTTAGAGTATAATTTGTTCCATTAGATCATGTTAGCATGCATTTCGAGCTTTTTATATTTAGTAATTGCATTTTCTAAGTCAGTGATATTTGGTTTAATTTTCTTTCATTTTATCTTACTTTTGGTACTAATGTTGCCACATTTAGTGTTCAGTATTGCGTCTTGAGATGTCAATGTAGGGATTTGTCCTTAATGATCAAAGTAGGAGAGTGTTCAAGGTTATCGTCGTAATTTAGAATCCAAAATTACGCCCAAACCTTTCACCGTATGAGCATTTCCAGATTGCACCCAAGGATGTTGTTGCATGAACATATCTAGAAGTACCAGTGCATGAGGATATCAAGGTTGTCACAGTATATTAAAATCTAAATTTACGTCCAAAAAGGTCACAACAACTCGTAACTGCTTGCTGCATATATCAAATCTGCGTAAGTGTATAGCTAGATTAACTAACTTGTACAGTTGTAAGGAAGTTAGATCTGAAGGAAGGACACATGTACTGGGCATTAAAGATAAATACTGAGGAGAGAGAGAGAGAGAAAAATGGGGATCGGGAAGCTGGTAACAAATCAATTCTGTTCTGTAATTTTCTCTAAGCTAGCTTCCATGACAGCTTAATTTCCTGGAGGGTGAACTGACTATGACGAGAAGGCAACATCTACTCTTGACGAGGAGTGTTCCTAAGTGCGACACAAGAGGAGCATTAGGCAAGTGTTCTAGTAGGCTAGGAATGAAATGCTGCAACTTTTCTTTATTTCCTCTCAAACGTTGATAAATTCTGATGAACTTAATTGTGTATGGAAGTACATTTTAATTTTTATATCTAAATTGATTTCTACTCAATTCTGCTAATCTGTTTATCTTTGGATTTAATTGCTTAATCACGGAAGTGTTATTGCAGTTGCTGACACTGAAAAGTGTAGTGACAAGTTAAATTAACTAGCAAGACAATGAAAGTTGCTTGAGGCACGAAGAAATTCTGGTCACTTGTTCTCGAATGCAAAACATTGCCAGCACTAGATGGTGTGGTTAATGTGAGTGTTTGGGTCTTTGATGAATAGGGAAGTCGAAGTTAGTAAGATCTCATTAAGCTTAATTGCAACAACAATTTATCTATTATTTACCTTGTACTCACATTTAGGGATTGCCGACTTATCAAGTTAGGGATCCCCTCCATTGCATTATCATAGTTCTACTTCTTTAATTTTCTTAAAATTGCATCGAAAAATTATCTTCAAAATTTCATTACATTTTCTTATTAATTTGATTTGACATATTGCATTACAGTCTCACAAAAATGCTCCGATAGTTTAAATTCATTTATTTCTGCAGTCTTTGATTTAATTGCACTAATATTATTCCTTACAACTTCTCTTATTCTCTGATAGCTAAAACCTATCAACTATACTTGCATCGACAAGTGTTTGCTTGCACCATTGCTGTGATGATCATAGTCGGATCAAGTTTTGTCGCCGTTACTGGGGATGGCGTTTG
The DNA here is from genome assembly GCA_039519145.1 of Kokia cookei. Classification (NCBI taxonomy): domain Eukaryota; kingdom Viridiplantae; phylum Streptophyta; class Magnoliopsida; order Malvales; family Malvaceae; genus Kokia; species Kokia cookei. Next base: position 14,619,320 of record CM076901.1, read on the forward strand.
TTTAATGTTTATTTTTGTAGTTGCAATTATTCTTTATTTCGTGATTTTTATTTGTTATTGATTTGTTTTATTTTTTTCTTGTTGACTCTTTTTCAATTCTCTTTTAGGTGTTTTATGACCACTAGGAGAAATCCTAAAAATATTGTTAGCATAGATCCGAAAATCGAGAGAACCATTCGAAGAAGAAGACAAGAACAAAGGAATACGACTTTACCTGGAAATTATGCTACACCACAGTTGCCGCCACAAAATCCTGTCCTTTCAGTACAGCCGTAAAACTTCAACAATCTACCACTGCCACAAGAAGAACAAATGCAAACATAACAATTAGAGATTTTGTTGTTCCAGTGCTAGATGATTTGCAACCAGGGGTTGTTAGAACAACGATCCAAGTTGGAAATTTTTTAGTTAAAATCAGTTATGTTCCAAATGTTAAATTGGAATGGGCAATATGTTGGTTTGCCTCATGAAGATGCGAGGTAGCATCTTAAATCTTTGCAGCTAATCTGTGCTTCTTTTAGTCAGCATGGTGTTCTTGAAGACGCATTGAAGATGCAACTGTTTCCTTATTCATTGCAAGGAAGGGCTCGCACTTGGTTTCTTGGATTACCTGCTGAATCTATTACATCATGGAATGCACTTGCAACTCAATTTGTTTTGCGATTCAATCCACCCACAATGAATGCTCGATTGAGGAATGATATTACTACTTATCACTAGCTGGATGATGAGGATCTGCATACCACATGGGAGTGTTACAAAACTTTGCTTCGACGTTGTCCCATGCATGGAATCCAAGAAGAAACACAGATCGAAATTTTCTACAATGGATTAAATGAACAGACAAGAAATCTTGTCAATGCATCTGCAAACGGTCTTTTGTTGGACTACACCTATGATGAAGTTGTACGAATTTTGGAGAGAATCGTGCAGAATGATTATCAATACCTAATTTCTTAAACTGCTCAAGTAAAAATGAATGCTGGAGTTATTGACTTGGACGCAATATCATCTCTAACTGCACAGGTATCTTCGTTGGATAACATGATTAAAAAAATAAAGGGGAGAAGTGAAGTTGCTTCAACTCAAGTTGCCCAACAACTGGATGTCCCGACATTTTGTTTTGAAATTTGCGATGACAATCATTGCTACGAGGATTTCCACAGCACACAGAAAATGCATTTTATGTTAATAACATTAGAGGAAATTCATATGTAACTCTTATTATAATTTAACCAGGAATCAACATCCTTGGGGGAATCAAAATGCGTCCACATTTAGTTATGGAAATTCCTCGAGTCAAGGAAATTTTTGACAGGGGAGTAACAATCAGCAACAACAAAATTACAACCACAATCCTCAGGTGCATGCACATCATGATCAGATGTAGTCACATGCTCGTATTCAGCCACAACAGATTGCAATGCCAAATATGAATATGCAAGGATAGCATCAACAACAGCAACAACAGTACTCTCAACCACGAGCAGATCCATTGGTTGCCCTTGAAGCTTTGATGTGTGAACATATTACAAGAACTGAAGCTATTATGCAAGGAAATTCTTCTTCCATCCGAGCATTGGAAGCACAAGTAGGACAACTAACTTCTAATATGAGCATGAGACCACTAGGTGCTTCACCCAGTGATACTGAAAATTCAACTCAAAAGGGGAAGGAGTATTGCAAGGCTATTACTCTTCAGAGTTGAAAGCAAATTGTTGAACAAAGAAACAATTCAAATATAGCACCTGTTGACGCAAATGAAACAGAGCAAAGAGAAAAAGTTGTATCTGAAGAAAAAGTAGTAGAGCTAAAAGCAGAGGAGCCACCAGTAATTACACTCATGCCAACCATTTGACCTAAAAATTTCTCGACGCAACTGCCAATGTCGACGCAGCCGGTTGTATCACAACAGCCTAATGTTTCAACACCTTTTTCGTTTCCACAAAGATTTAAGGAGAAAGAAAATGACAGAGAATATCAGAAGTTTTTAGCCACATCAAAACAATTACATGTTAATATACCTCTTATCGATGCTCTTGTACAGATTCTTAGCTATGGAAAATTTATGAAGGAGCTCTTATCCAAGAAAACAAAGTTGACCAACATCGAGACAATTGCGCTCACAGAAGGCTGCAACGCTGTATTGACAAATAAATTGTCACCCAAGATGAAAGATCCTGGTAGTTTTACAATTTCGTGTTCCATTGGAAATCATTACTTAGGAAAAGCTCTTTGTGATTTAGGAGCAAGCATCAACCTTATGCCCTTATCAACATTCCAAAAATTGGGAACTGGTCACATGAAACCCACTACGGTGACATTGCAGCTGGCTGGATAGATCTTTAGTGTAACCTAAAGGACAAATCAAAGATGTTCTCGTCTAAGTAGATAAGTTTGTGTTCCCAGCAGATTTCATTATTCTTGATTACGAAGCTGATAAGAAGGTACCCATAATTTTGGGATGCCTATTTCTTGCTACGAGTCGCACTCTCATAAATATATTCTAAGGCAAGTTAATTATGCGACACAATGATGAACACGTTACCTTCAGTGACTTTGAAGCAATTCCTTGTAGGAGTAAGAGCAATGTCACTATATTGATGTACTGGACGAATTAATTACGGAACAATTTAGTGAGCGTAGTACACGAGCTTTAGAATAACTTGCAGTGACAAATAAAGACAATTTTCTATCTGATTGCAACCACAAGGTTCAAGCAAATATTGTTGAGCTTCGACATGGTTGGCAGATGGAATCCTTAGATCTAACAAATAGAATGATCCTTGTATTTAAGCCATCTATTGAATAAGCTCCAACATTGGAGTTAAAACCATTGCCAACACATTTAAAATATGTTTTCCTTGGTGACGATGATACTCTACCAGTAATTGTCTCCACAAATCTCAATGCAACTAAAGAGGAGAAGTTGATCCAAATAGTGAAGCAACATAAGCGTGCCACAGCCTAGAGCTTTGTGGATATTAGAGGCATTAGCTCATCTTTATACATGCACAAGATTAGATTGTAAGACGAGGGAAAGTAGTCCATTGAGCAGTAAAGGAGATTAAATGAAAAAATGAAGGAAGTTGTAAAAAAAGAGATCATCAAATGGTTAGATGCAGGCATTATTTACCCCATTTCTAATAGTACATGGGTGAGTCCAGTCCAATGCGTTCCAAAGAAGAGCGGTATTACGATGGTAAGTAATGACAAAAATGAATTAATTCCTACATGCATTGCTACAGGTTGGCGAGTGTACATGGACTACCATCGTTTTAATGCTGCTACAAAAAAGATCACTTCCCACTTCCCTTCATTGATCAGATGTTGGACAGGCTTGCTGGTAAGGCCTATTACTGCTTTCTTGATGGATATACTGGCTACAACCAGATTGTAATTACGCCGGAGAACCAAGTAAAAATGAATTTTACATGTTCGTTTGGTACCTTCTCTTTTTGTCGAATGCCATTTGGTTTGTGCAACGCATCGGCCACATTTCAAAGGTGCATGATGGTAATTTTTTTCGATATGATTGAAGACTCGTTGGAGGTATTCATGGATGCTTTTTCTTTTTATGGTCACACTTTTGATAAATGTGTTGACAATTTAGATAAAGTTTTAAAGCGATGTGAGGACACTAATCTGGACTAAACTGGGAAAAATGACACTTCATGGCAACTGAATGCATTGTCCTGGGACATCGTATCTCCTGTCAGGGCATCGAAGTAGACAAGGTAAAGGTGGAGATTATTTAGAAGTTGCACCGACCCACAAATGTTAACGGAATAAGGAGTTTTCTCAGCCATGAAGGATTTTATCGACGATTCATCCGAGATTTCTCAAAAATTGCAAAACCTCTCTGCTCACTGTTGGACCAAAATAAAAAGTTTTTGTTTAATGCTGCTTGTCTGGAAGCATTTCTAAAAATTAAGCAGTAATTAGTGCAGACACCTATTGTTATCTTACCAGACTAATCACAACCGTTTGAAGTTATGTGTAATGCGAGTAACTATACAGTAGGTGCAGTGCTTGGGTAACACAAAGATTAGGTATTTCATACGGTATATTATGCTAGCAAAACTCTTACTGAAGCGTAGGTCAATTATACAACCACAGAGATAGAGTTGTTGGTACTACTTTTTGAACTCGATAAGTTTCGTTCATATCTTGTCGACGCAAAAGTCACAGTGTATACTGATCACTCTGCATTGAGATACCTCTTTGCCAAAAAAGATGCCAAACCAAGATTAATTCGATGGATCCTACTATTATAAGAATTCGATGTTGAAATTAAGGATCGAAAAGGATTAGAAAATCAGGTAGCAGATCATTTATCTTGTCTGGAATTTGGGAGTGAAGATGGAAATACTTCACAAATTGTCGACGCATTTCCGGACGAGAAGCTCTTTTCTATCGATGCATCCCCATGGTATGCGGATGTTTTCAACTATTTCGTCTGTGAAAGACTACCACTGAGTGCAAATAGTCACCGAAAGGTAAGATTTCTTTGAGATGCTGCAAAGTACTATTGGAATGACTCATACCTGTTCAAAGTATGCACCGATAATATATTCGTCACTGCGTCCTTGAAGAAGAAGTGCTTCCTATCCTGAAGCATTGCCATGGTGCCACTTATGGAGGTCATTTTGGTCGTGTTAGGACTGCTACAAAGGTCTTTCAATCGGGATTTTATTGACCATCACTGTTTCGAGATGCCCACAACTTTGTCAAACAATACGATAAGTGTTAGTGCACTAGATCGATATCTCGGCGCAAAGAGATGCTGCAACAACCTATTATGGAAGTTGAGCTTTTCGACGTCTGGGGTATGGATTTCATGAGACCATTTCCCAACTCTTTTGGAAATGTTTATATTCTGGTCATTGTCGATTATGTCTCCAAGTGGGTCGAAGCAATTACTGTCCCTAAAGATGATGCTCGAACAGTGTTTAAATTCTTTCACACATACATCCTCACTCATTTTGGCACACTTAGAGCATTAATTAGTAACCAAGGCACTCATTTTCATTGCAATCAAGTTGCGATATTAAAGCATTATGGTGTTAAACATCAAAAGGCAACCACATATCATCCATAAACGAATGGCCAAACTGAAGTATCCAATCGATAAAATAAAAATATCCTTGAAAAGGTGGTGAATCCATCTAGACGAGATTGGTCTTCAAGGCTCAATGATTCATTATGGGAGCTTCACACAGCGTATAAAACACCATTAGGAATGTCGTTGTATCAGCTTGTTTTTCGTAAATCCTATCACTTGCCTGTGGAACTTGAACATAAAGCCATGTGGGCAATTAAGCAAGTGAATATGGATTATAATGTTGCTAGACAAAAGAGATTGTTGGACATCTCTGAATTAGAGGAGATTCGACGAAATGCATACGAGAATGCTGCCATATACAGAGAAAAAACTAAGAGATGGCGCGACAATAATTTTCTACAAGTCAGTTAGTACTTTTATTTAATTCACATTTAGAACTGCATCCTAGAAAATTGTGCTCCAAATGGTCAAGGACATTCAAAGTTGTCGCAACATTTCCTCATGGCGCGGTGACAATTAAATACTTAAATGATTGGAACCAATTCAAGGTAAATAGCCAATGCTTGAAGCATTATCCCAACCCAGATGACCACGAGCAGAACGAGACCATTAATCTGGTCACATTTTCTTAACTTGTCATTACATTTATTCCATTTACTTTTCGTATTTTATTTTATTTTAATTATCTTCTTTAGTTCTTTTGCAAGAATATAATCTACCCTTTTTGTCGACGCACAGAAAGCCTGCTTGTCGAAGCAAGTTAATTGCTGACTCATCACAGTGAAGTGTTTCAGGAAAGAATCATAATGTTTGATTCACCTTGTGCCCCAACCGTCGGATCGATTTGGAAAAGGATAATCCATGTCATTGTATTTATTAGATGCAGACACAGTGTCCTATCCCTATAATGGCTACCATCACGCCTCTTCCTCTTCATTTTCATTCATTATAAAACACCCCACTGTGCCGATGGTGTTATCCACAACCACAACATCCATTGTTGCTACAAAATTTCTTAAGCCTTCCAATTTCTTGCATCTTTTATTCTCTTTATATCATAAATTCATGGTACGAACAAGAGGATCAAAAACCCCTTCCAAATTAGCCGCTGAATCCTCTGCTGTGATGGTTCACAATGCAAAGCAGTCACTGTCCAAAGAATCAGTACTGTTTCTCACAAAGGTTGCCAAAGATCGCTTCCACGACAATATGTTGAAGCTTAACTATCGCCCGAAGCAAGGATTCCATTTGTCACCATTTCTCACACTGGGTAAACAAGTCCTCAAACCATCTTGCGCCTGCGGTGGGAAACGTTTTATAGCCATCCTAAAGGATAGTCTCCGTCCCTCATTAGGGGATTTTATGCCAACTTGATTGATAACGAACAAGAGTTTGTTTTTGTTCGAGAGGACTGGTGCCATGGGGTGCTGCACACATCAATGCCTTGTATAACATTGATGCTGGGGAAGATGAGCATATTGCCTTCCTAAAACAACTAACTGAAGAGGGCGCTGACTTGTTAATGAATGACCTGTGCATTGACGGTGACGTCTGGATAAGAAACAACCCCACTAACTATACCATTAATCGTCAATTTCTCACTGTGCAAAGCAAGCTCTGGTTTCATTTTATTAATTATTGATTATTACCTTAAACTCACAACACCACAGTGACTTTAGATAGAATGTGCCTTATACATTCGATTATTAAAGGTCGTTGAATAGATGTCGGTGTAATATTTCATCAAGAGATTGCAAAATGTGCAGCCAAGCAAACATGTTTTTTGCCATTCCCCTCTCTTATAATGCAATTGTGTCGACAATGATGTGTTGTGCCTCGTGAGGGGGAGGAGTTCTTAGAAAATAAGGGACCAATCAATGATGTATCGGTTGAGCATATGACAAAGGGGAGGGAGACCCCTGTGGTGAAACAAGCTACACCAAAGAAAGGAAAAGAGAAAGTAAATAAGGAAGAAAAACAACCTCATGCTCTCACAAATTCTCAATTATGGAGGAAAATTACAGAAATCGAAAATAGGGCTGATAGAATTAGTGTGCGGCAAATCAAACTTGTCACCATAGTTGAGGGCATGGAGCACTCATAAAATTTATTCTACACCTACACTAGGGCATGAAATAATACAATTGTCAGCACATTACGTAACATTAGCAAGCATCTTCTGCCAGAATTCCCATTGTTTCCCCTATCATCAAGAAGGTGACACCCTCAACTAAAAGAGCTGCCTCGGAAGGGAAGGATTGATAACATTAGAAATGAAACTTAATTTATCCCTAATTAGTGTATAACTTATTCCTTTTGTATCATATTTAGCATACATTTCAACATTTCATATTTAGTATTTGCAATTTTTTTAAGTCAGTGTTGTATGGTCTTACTTTCTTTTATTTTATCGCTTTTGTGCTACTAATGTTGTTGTATTCTGCATCAGTTTTGCATCTAAAGTTGTTAGCGCATAAATCTAATTTAGAAGATTGGAGTAGGAAAGCATTCAGAGTTGCACCCACAAACTTGGTCCAGAATTGCGGCTAAATATGTCGCCACATGAATTCTTCTACATTTTACCAGGGACTTTACGCTGCTAACTTATCTAGAAGCACCAGTGCAGGAAAATGTGAAGTTGTCACAACAAATAAAAATCATAATTTGCATCCAAAGATGTCGCGACAATCTGCAACTACCTAATGCATAAACCAGATCTGCGTGAGTGCACAGCTGGCAATAACAAACTTGTATAGCTACAAAAAGAGAGTTAGATCCGAGAAGGGGGTAAACCTGTACTTTTTAGTGGTTATAATTAGGGGGAAGTGAGAGAAGATCATCATCAAGCTGGTGAAGAAATTAAATCCACATTTTTTTATTTTCTTAAAGTTAGCTGCCATGGAAGCTTAACTTCCTAAGAGGGTGAACTGACGAGGCAAGGAGGTGACTACTTCTGACGAGGAGTGCTTAAGTGCGACGCAAGAGGAGCACGTACAGAAGGATTTTAGTAGACTAGGAATAACATGCTTCAATTTCTTCTTTAAGTCCTCTTGAATGTTAATGGATTCTATTGACTATTAATTGTGTCTGGAAGTACCTATTAATGTTAGATCTATTCTGATTTCTACTAAATTCTTCTCATATGTTTATATTTGGATTTAATTGTTTTGACCACGTAAGTGCGATTGCAGTCACAGTCACTGGAAGGTACGATGACAAAGTTAGATTAACAAGCAAGACAACGGAAGCTGCTTGAGGCAAGAAGGAATTTTGGCCACTTGTTCTTGAGTGTGAAGCATTGCCAGCATTGGAAGGTGTGGTAATTATGAGCACTTGGGTCCTTGTTAAATAGTGAAGTCGATAGCAGTAAGATCTCATTAGAACGTAATTACGGTGACAATTCATCTATCAGTTACCTAGTAGTCACATTTAGCGTTGCCAATTTGTAAAGTCAGGGATCCCCCCATTTCTTTACACTTGATCTACTTCTTTTAATTTCTGAATTTACATTTACAAACATCTTCAACATACAATTCATTTTCTATTAATTTGCTCTTACATTTTATGTTATATTTGCATTGATAAATTTAACTCTTTTATTTGTGCAATCTTAACTAAATTGTGGTGACATTACTCTTAACAATTCTTTTCATCTGAACTCTAATTTCTTCGACAAATTTAAGCAACAAGAACACCATCTTCATGGGATCGATATCCGACAAACTCACTTATGTCTCTGTCTACATACTTGCATCGACAGTGTCCGCTTGCACATAATTTATGTGACGTTTACAAGTCGATCAAGTTTTGGTGCTGTTGTCGGGGATGGCGTTTGTTTGATGTTTATTTTTGTAGTTGCAATTATCCTTTCTTTCTGACTTCTATTTGTTACTAATCTTTTTTTATTTCTTTTGTTGATTCTTTTCAAATTTTTTAGGTGTTTTATGTCCATAAGGAGAAATCCTAATAACATTGTCAGTTTTTATCCAAAAATTGAAAGAACTAATCGAAGGAAGAGACAAGAGAAAAGAAGAATGGCTAAAAATAATAACACTATCCTAAAAATAATAACACTATACCAGCATTGCTGCCACAAAATACTATTCCTCCAATGCAGCCACAACAAGTAAACAATATACCGCTGCCACAAGAAGAGCAAATTCCAGACACGAAAATTAGAGACTTCGTTGTTCCTGTACTCGATGATCTACAACCAAGGGTTGTTAGACCAGCAATACAAGCTGGGAATTTTGAATTGAAACTGGTGATGTTCCAAATGCTAAACTCGAATGGCAATATGTTGGTTTGCCTCATGAAGATGCGAGGGAGCATCTCAATTCTTTTCTGCTTATATGTGCTTCTTTCAGTCAACATTGTGCTCCTGATGACACCTTACAAATGTAGTTTTTCCCTTACTCTTTGCAAGGAAGAGCATGCATATGGTTTCTTGGTTTACCGGATGGATCTATTACTTCATGGAATGCAGCAACTCATTTTGTTCTGCGATTCGATCCACCCAAAATGAATGCTAGACTGCGGAATGATATCACAGCATACCATCAATTAGATGATGAGAACTTGCACACTATGTGGGAGCATTACAAAACTCTACTTAGATGTTGTCTCATGCACAGAATCCAACAGGAGACACAAATTAAGATCTTCTACAATGGATAAAATGCGCAAACAATAAATCCTGTCAATGCATCTGCTAATGGTCCTTTTTAGATTGCACTTACAATGAAGTCGTGCGAATCTTAAGAGAATTGCACAAAATGATTATCAGTACCTGATTTCTCATTTTGCTTAGGTGAAGACAAATCCTGGGGTTATTGAGCTAGGTGTTATATCAGCCTTAAGTGCACAAGTATCATCTCTGGCGAACATGATAAAGAACATGAAAGGACGAGTGATATTGCCCCTATTCAAGTAGCCCAACAAATAGATGTCCCAACATTTTCTTATGAAATTTACGGCGACAACCATAGCTGTGAAGACTATCCACAGCATGCTGAGAATGCATTTTATGTCAATAACATCCGAGGGAATTCATATGTAACTTATATAATAGACCAAGTAAGGCTTAACAATCTTGGGGGAATCAGAATGCGTCCACGCACAGATATGGAAATTCTTTAAATCAATATAATTTTAGACAAGGAAGTTACAGTCAGCAGAATTATAATCACAATCCTCAAGTGCATGCATAGCCTAATCAGATGCGACCACATACCCAGATGCAGTCATATAATCAGATGCAACCACATGTTCGAATGTAGCCACAGCAGACTGTGATGTCAAACATGCAATGATAGCATTAACAACAACAACAACAATATTCTCTACCAAGATCAGATCCATTAGCTACTCTTGAAGCTTTGATGCGTGAGCATATTACAAGAATAAAAGCTATCTTATAAGGAAATTCTTCTTCCATCCGAGCGTTGGAAGCACAACTAGGACAACTAACTTCTAACATGAACACACGACCACCAAGTGCTTTGCCTAGTGACACTGAAAATCCAAATAAAAAATGAAAGGAGTGTTGCAAGGCTATTACGTTGCGGAGTGGAAAGCAAACTGCCGAACAAAGTAGTAGCTCCAACCAAGCACCTGTCGACGCAAACTAACCAAAGCAATAAGGAGAAGTTGCATCTAAAGAAGACACAGCAGAAGTATATGAGGAGGAGCCACCAGTAGTCACACCTATGTCGACCATTCGTCCTACAAAGTTGTCGACACAACTGCCTATGTCGACACAACCAAGTATATCACAACAACCCACTGTGAACATACCTTTACCATTTCCACAGCGATTCAAGGAGAAAGATCATGACAGAGATTATCAAAAGTTTATATCTACCTTGAAGCAATTACATATTAATATACCTCTAGTTGATGCTCTAATGCAGATTCCTAGCTATGGGAAATTTATGAACGAGCTGTTATCAATGAAGAAGAAGCTATCCAATATTGAGATGATTGCGCTTATAGAAGGATGTAGTGCTATATTGACAAATAAGCTGCCACAAAAAATGAAGGATCCTGGTAGTTTCACAATTTCATGCTCCATTGGAACCTATTACTTAGGTAAAGCTTTATGTGATCTAAGAGCTAGCATTAACCTTATGACATTGTCAACTTTAAGGAAATTAGGAATTAGTCATATGAAGCCTACTGCAGTGACATTACAACTTGCAGACAGATCTTTGGCACAACCTGAAGGACAAATTAAAGATGTTCTCGTCCATGTTAATAAGTTTGTGTTCCCAATTGACTTCATCATACTTGATTGTGAAGCTGATAAGGAGGTGCCTATTATTTTGTGACGCCCATTTCTCACTATGGGATGCACACTTATGGATGTTTTCAAGGGCGAGTTAATCTTGCGTCATAATGATAAACATGTAACCTTCAGTGTTTTCGAAGCATCTCCATCACGAAGTAAGGAAAAATGTCACCATATTGATGTTCTGGATGAGTTAATTATAGAGGAATTTAATGAATGAAGTTTAGCAGTGCCAGAGGAATATGCGGTGACATTTGACGACAATGTCCTCCCTAAATGTGATTACAAAGTTGAGGCTAATGTTTGTGAGCTTAGAAATGGCTAGCAAATAAAATCTTTGGATCTAACTAATAGGACGATCCCTATTTTTAAACTATCGATTGAAGAAGCTCCGTCTCTGGAGTTAAAGCCATTGCCATCACATCTGAAATATGTTTTCTTGGGTGATTGATGGTACTAAAAATGACATATGTTTTCTCCCCATTTATTGTATAATTTGTTCCCATTATATAATTTTTAGCATGCATTTTTAGCATTTTATATTTAGTAATTGCATTTTCTAACTCAGTGATACTAGGTTTAATTTACTTTAATTTTATCCTATTTTTGCTATAAATGTCACCACAATTAGTGCTCAGTTAGCGTCCAAAGATGTCAGTGCAGGAGTCTATTTGCAAAGATCAATGCATGAAGGTATCCAGGGTTGTCGCCACCAAATAATATCCAAATTTAAGCCTAAAACTCTCATCGCATTAGCACCTCTAGATTGCGCCCAAAACTATCGCCACATGAGCACTTCCAAATTTCACCAAAATTATCGCCGCAGGAATATTTTCGAAATGCACCTAAGACTGATATTGCATAAATATTTTTCAAATTGCATCCACAGATGTTGCTGCATAAGTTTTCAATTGCACCCAGGAATGTCGCTGTATGAACATGTACTGTATTGCGCCTAGAATTTGTCGGCTCATCTGACAGCTGTCTGATAAAAAAAAGAAATGCATGAGCTGTACAATCTGGTATAACCAACTTATACAACTCAATATAAGCACACACAAAGCATGAAGGAAGGTGTCTCTCTCTTCCTTTAGTCTCCCATTTTATTATCTTCTTCAACCTAGCATTTGAGCTTTTTGGATATGGAGGCTTGAGATCTCTCGGGTGAATCGATTTGTAGGCAAGGCAAATTTGCTCCTGACGAGGAGCATCCTAAGTGCGACACATTAGGGAAGTAAGGGAGAATTTTGAGTAGCCTAGGAATAGTATTCTCCATTTTTTCTTTTATATTTCCTTCTTAAATGATGGTAATTCATGTTTATTTCAAGTTTGTATGGAAGTACTCTTGATTGTTAGACTACATGATATCTTATTTAAGTTTGCCTTTATTGTTTAATTTTAGGTTTGAATGATTTTAGCATGGAAGTGTTATTGTAGTAATAGTCACCTGAAGGTGTAGTGACAGTTTAAACTAACAAGCAAGACAACGGAAGTTGCTTCAGGATTGAAAGAATTTGGTCCACTTGTTCTTGAGTGTGTTGCATTGCCAGCACTGGAAGGTGTGATTAGTGTGCATACTAAAGTCATTGATCTAATAGAAAAACCAAGTTTGGTAAGATGTTCATTGCACTTCATTGCGTCGACCAATTACCTGTTATTCTCAACCGTGTAAGCCACACTTAGTTTTCTACTGACTATTCATGTTGTGGATCCCATTTTACCTCTATTACATTTTATCTTTATTTTCACATTATTGCTTTGACAACCATTCTCACAATTTATTGCATTTTACTTATCCAATGCACCGACAATTTTAGACAGCAGACACCCATCCTCATGGGATTGATATCCGACAGATTCACTTCTGTCTACTATACTTGTATTGACAATGTATGCTTGCACATTATTGCTATGACGTTCATAGTGCGATCAGTGACAATGATACATTGTCAGTAATTGTCAGCGTAAGTCTCGATGCAAGCCAAGAAGAAAAGTTAATTGGAATATTGAAGCAGCACAAAAGGGCCATCGGTTGGAGCATAGTGGACATTAAAGGCATTAGTCCCTCTTTCTGCATGCATAAAATTAGGCTGAAAGATGAAGGAAAATAATCAATTGAACAACAACAAAGATTAAATGAGAAAATAAAGGAAGTAGTGAAGAAAGAGATCATCAAATGGCTGGACGCAGGCATAATCTACCCAATTTCGAATAGTACATGGGTCAACCCAGTCCAATGTGTGCCTAAGAAGAGTGGCATCACAGTGGTAAGCAACTGTAAAAATGAGCTAATTCCTACTCACATTGCTACAGGTTGGTAAGTGTGTATGGAATACCATCGTTTAAATGCAACTACAAAGAAGGATCACTTCCCATTTCCATTCATTGATCAAATGCTGGATAGGTTAGCTGGTAAGGCCTATTATTGTTTTCTTGATGGATACTCTGGATACAACCAGATCACAATCGTGCCGGAAGATCAAACAAAGACAATTTTTTTATGGGCACAATTTGATAAATGCGTTGACAATTTAGCAAAAGTATTGAAGCGATGCGAGGACACCAATCTAATGATGAACTGGGAAAAATGTCACTTCGTGGCAACTGAAGGCATTGTCCTTGGCCATCGTATATCTTATCAGGGCATTGAGGTTGATAAAACAAAGGTAGAGATCATTTAAAAGCTACCACCACCCAGTAATGTAAAGGGAATTCATTCGAGACTTCTCTAAAATAGCAAAATCACTCTACTCCTTGTTGGAGCAAAATAAAAAAATTTTGTTCGATCATTCTTGTCTAGAAGCATTCCTTAAAATTAAACAGCAGCTAGTGAAGGCACCCATTGTTACCGCACCGGATTGGTAGTAACCGTTTGAGGTGATGTGTGATGCGAGCAACTTTGCTGTGGGTGTTATGCTTAGACAACAAAAGGATAAGGTATTTCATTCAATCTATTATGCTAGTAAAACTCTAACTGAAGTGCAGGTGAATTACACAACCACTAAGAAGGAGTTACTGGTAATAGTTTTTGCATTTGACAAGTTTCGTTCATATCTTGCCGGCGCAAAAATTATAGTGTATACTGATCATTCAGGCTTGAGATACCTTTTTGCTAAGAAAGATGCAAAACCTAGGCTGATTAGATGGATCCTATTATTACAAGAATTTGATGTTGAGATTAAAGATAAGAAAGGATTAGAGAACCAAGTAGCAGACCCCCTCTCTCGTCTGGAATCTAGAAGTGAAGATGGAAATAAGTCGCAAATTGTCGATGTATTTCTAGATGAGAAGTTATTCTTTATCGACGCATCTATATGGTACGTAGATGTTGTCAATTATCTAGTCAGTGAAAAGCTACCGTTGAGTGCAACAAGTCATCAGAAGGTCAGGTTTCTTCAGGATGCTATAAAGAATCATTAGAATGAGCCATACCGGTTCAAGGTATGCGCTGACAACATCATTTGTCACTGCGTTCCTAAGGAAGAAATGCTTTCGATCCTGAAGCATTGCCATGATGCTCCTTATGAAGGTCATTTTGGTGGTCTTAGGACTGTTGCAAAGGTCCTACAACCAAGATTTTTCTGGCCTACATTATTTCGAGACGCCCACACTTTTGCTCAACAGTGTGACAAATGTTAATGCACTGGATCAATATCTCGACGCAACGAGATGCTACAATAGCCTATCATAAAGGTTAATCTTTTCGATGTTTGGGGTATTGACTTCATGGGACCATTTCCAAATTCTTTTGGAAATATGTATATTTTGGTCGCTGTTGACTATTTTTCAAAGTGGATCGAAGCAATAGCTATTCCAAAGGACTATACTCGGACGATGTTAAAGTTCTTTCACACATACATCCTTACATGATCTGGAACACATCGAGCATTAATAAGCGACCAAGGCACTCACTTCCATTGTAATCAAGGGGTGACAGCTTTAAAATGATATGCTGTGAAGCATCGCATGGCAACCACATATCATCTGCAAACTAATGGTCAAGTGAAAGTATCCAATCAACAAATTAAAGGTATTCTCGAAAAGGTGGTTAACCCATCAAGACATGATTGGTCTTCGCGGTTAAATGATGCTTTGTGAGCACTTAGCACTGAATACAAAACACCGTTAGGGATGTCACCATATCAGCTCGTGTTTGGTAAATCCTATCACTTGCCCGTTGAACTTGAACATAAAGCCATGTAGGCAATTAAGAAAGTGAACATGTACTAAGATGCTGCATGGTGGAAAAGATTGTTGGACGTTTCAGAATTGGAAGAAATTCGAGCAATGCTTATGAAAATGCTGTCATTTATAAGGAAAAAAACTAAGAGATGGCAGGACAACATCATTTTGCGACGATAATTTTGTTAGTGCTTTTATTTAATTCACGTTTAAAATTGCACCCAAGAAAATTGCGCTCAAGATGGTCAAGTCCTTTTGAAGTTCTCAAAGAATTTCCACATGGTGCGGTGACAATCAAAGATTTGAATGATGGGCACCAATTCAAAGTGAATGGCCAATGATTAAAGCACTACCTAAGCCCAAACATTTTCTTGTCATTGCAAATTTTTCTGTTAATTTTTGTCTTTTATTTTAGTTTAATTGGTTTCTTCAGTTTTCTGCAGGAATAAAAGATCTCCTTTTTGTCGACACACACGAAAGCACAACTTGTCGACGCATCCAATTACTGACTCATCAAAACGTTTCGGGAAAGAATCATACCAATTGATTCATCCTAATCCCCAATTATTGGATCGATCCCAAAAAGTACGATATTTTTCATGACATTTATTGGTTGCAGGCACAATGTACTATCATGGCAGCAGAAATCATCATGACTCTTCACCTCTATAAAATACCCTACTTGTGTCAACTGTGTCTTCACACTCACATCCGTAATTGTTACCATAATTGTCCTTTTCTTCAACCTTGAGTTTTTTCTATAAAGTACTCTCACTTCCTTTCTCTCAATTAGTTATGGCAAGAACTCGTGGTGCTAAAACCCCATCTAAACCAGCTGCTGAATCATCGACAACAATGGTTTGAAACGTCGACCAGCCACCACCTAAAGAACCTATCCTGTTTTTAATGAAAGTGGTAAAGGACCACTTCCATGAGGTGATGTTGAAAAGAAATTGCCATCCTGAGCAGGGATTTCAATTGTCTCCACAATTGATATTGGGGAAATAAGTAGCCAGAACGATTTCTTGTTTAGGTTGAAAGCAGTTCTGTGACCATCCGACAAGGTACTCCCCATCCATGGTAAGAGAGTTTTAAGCTAACTTGGTTGATCCAGAGCAGGAGTTCATCTTCGTCCATGAAGGCCTGGTGCCATGGAGCACTAACCACATCAATGCCCTTTATCACATTGCTGAGGAAGAAGATGAGCATGTCGAGTTTTTGGTTCACAGAAAAAGGTGCTGATATATTGTTCAATGACTTATGTGTTGAGGGCACTATTTAAACTAGTAACAATCTAAAGAATTATACGATACACTGCTGTTACCTCACCGTTCAAAGCGAGGTGTGGTTTCACTTCATCAATTTTCGTCTCCTGCCATCAACTCACAGCACTACTGCCACGCTGGACAGAATGTGTCTGCTACACTCCATAATCAAGGGCCGATGAATTCATGTTGGGGCAATCCTTCACCAGGAAATCACTGAATCTGCCACCAAACAAACACGTATCTTGCATTTTCCTTCTCTGATCATGCTGTTGTGCAAATAGATGGGCATTATGCCTCGAGAAAGGGAAGAGTTTTTGGAAAACAAAGGCCTGATAAATGATGTTTCGGTAGAAAGAATGACGAGGGGGCAGGAAACTCCTATTATGAAGGAGGTACCACCACAGAAGGAAAAAAGAAAAGGGAAAATGAAGGACACCCAAAACCATACGCCAATAGATCCTTAAATTTGGAGGAAGCTTACTGAGATTGAAAAGATTGTTGATCAGATAAGCATCCAACAAATCAAACTTGTGAGCGCAATGGACGAGATGGAGTATAGATAAAACCTATGCTATGCTTATACAAGGGCATTGAATACTACCATTGTCAACGCATTAAGCAGTTTGAGCAGGAATCCCATGACAGAATTTTCTGTCTTCCCTCATATTATTAGGGAGGCTACTATATCAACAGAACAACCTGTTTCAGAAGGGAAAACTCAGTCCATCCAGTCCCTACACAGAATCCACATCTCTAACAATGAGGATCAAGAGGTGCACTCCAAGGATATGGAAGATTGCTTCTGAAACATCACCAGCCTCTTTGAGGGTGAATTTTCAAATAGTTTGGGGGTCAATATGGAGAAAAGAGAGGTTGTTGTTGCACAGGAGCACACAACAATTTCCTTTGAGGATGTTGAAGAAGAAGAGAAAAGAGAAGAAAAAAGAAAAAGAAGAAGAAAAAAGAAAAAGAAGAAGAAGTTGTTTCGACAAATTTATCGGAGAAATTTGTCAATGCACATGCCAGTGTGGGTGCATCTGTTGAAAAATGGCACCATCTAGGGCAAGCCAGGCCGAGGCCCTCACATCTAGTAATGAGGATTCTAATCCTCTGGCTATTGTGCCATATGTGGCACCATTTACTAAGATACATCCATCAGATGTGACTATCGATGGAGCTAACATCCAACTGATCATGGAGGAGCAATCCACCGCACTGATTGACCCCAAAGAGAAAAAGCGAAAATGTGAGGAAAAGAAGAAGAGCAAAGAGGAGAGCCCTAAAAAGAAAAAGAAGTCCAAAGCAGTCACATCCTCGACTGCAACACACTGAGTTAGTTTTATTTTTCGGTATTTAGTTTAGTTGCATACATTTCATCTAGTTGTCATTACATTTTACTTGTTATCACATTTGCATTGTAGTTGCATTTCCATTAATATTTGTATAGTATTATCAGTGTATTAAGGACAATGCAGACACTAAGTTTGGGGGGAAGTATGGAATGGAAATGCAATTGCACCCACAAGTTTAAGATTATATTTGTCTTTTTAGTTGAATGAAAGTATGCATAGTTAAGAAAAATGTGACCATAATTTTTTTCATTTGATGCTTAAATATTGAATTATTTGGAATGCTAATGCGTGAAATGGATGAATGTGATTGAATGTTAAATCCTTCTATTTTTGGATGAATGGTTAAAATTGCATTAGTAATAAATGAATAGTATCATTAGTTGAATATTGAATTAATTTACCATATTACAGCTATATATATAATTAAATCTACTAATAAAAGACACTCCAATGTGGGTGCATTGTGACTCAAAAAGGGGGAACACTCCACTGCAAGTGTTAGAAAAAATTATCTAGCAAAAGGTTGTCATTGCAAGAGTGTGTGTCGGCACAATTACATGCTCCTTGGGGTTTGTTGCACCCCATCATTACAGCCCAAGAACAAGAGTATAGTAATGCAAAGACATCTCTCAGTCACATTTATATATATATAATAAATGTTATAGTGGTGAAAGAAACTGCAGCAAAGAAAGGAAAATGAAAAGCAAAGAAGGAAGAAAAACAACCTCTTGCTCCCACAGATCCTCAATTATGGAGGAAAATTACAAAAATTGATCAGAGGGTTGATAGAATTAGTGTGCGGAAAATCAAACTTGTCACCACAGTTAAGGACATGGAGCACTCACAAAATTTATTATATGCCTACACCAGGCATGGAATAGTGTAATTGTCAACACAGTACACAGCATTAGCAAGCATCCTCTACCAAAATTCTCATTGTTTCCCCTTATCATCAGGGAGGCGACACCATCAACTGAAAGAGCTGCCTCGGAAGGGAATGACTGATAGCATTAAAAATGACACTTAATTTTTCCCTAATTAGTGTATAATTTGTTCCTTTTGTATCATATTTAGCATACATTTTTAGCATTTCATACTCAGTATTTGCAATTTTTTTAAGTTAGTGTTGTATGGTCTTACTTTATTTCATTTTATCCCTTTTGTGCTACTAATGTCATTGTATTCAGTATCAATTTTGCATCTAAAGTTGTCAGCGCAGAAATCTACTTTAGAAGATTGGAGTAAGAAAGCATTTAGAGTTGTAGCCACAAACTTGGTCCAGAATTGATGCCAAATATGTCACCAAATGAATTCTTCTACATTTTACTAAGGACTTTATGCTGCTAACTTATTTAGAAGCACCAGCGCTGGAAAATGTCAAGTTGTCACAACGAATAAAAATCATAATTTGCGTCCAGAGATGTCGCAACAATCTGCAACTACCTAATGCACAAACCAGATCTGCGTGAGTGCATAATTGGTAATAACAAACTTGTACAGCTACAAAAAAGGGAGTTAGATCTGAGAAGAGGGTAAACTTGTACTTTCCAGTGGTTATAAATAGAGGGAAGTGAGAGAAGATCATCATCAAGCTAGTGAAGAAATTAAATCCACATTTTCTGATTTTCTTAAAGTTAGTTTCCATGGAAGCTTAACTTCCCAGGAGGGTGAACTGACGAGGCAAGGGGTGACTACTTTTGATGAGGAGTGCCTAAGTGCGACGCAAGAGGAGCACTTACGAAAGGATTCTAGTAGATTAGGAATACCATTATTCAATTTCTTCTTTAAGTCCTCTTAAATGTTGATGGATTCTATTGACTATTTATTGTGTATGGAAGTACCTATTAATGTTAGATCTATTTTGATTTCTACTCAATTCTTCTCATCTGTTTATATTTGGATTTAACTGTTTTGACCACTGAAGTGCGATTGCAGTCACAGTCACTGGAAGGTGCGGTGACAAAGTTAGATTAACAAGTAAGACAACGAAATTTGCTTGAGGCAAGAAGAAATTTTGGCCACTTGTTCTTGAGTGCAAAGCATTGCCAGTACTAGAAGGTGTGGTAATTGTGATCACTTGGATCTTTGTTAAACAGGGAAGTCGATAGCAGTAAGATCTCATTATAACTTAATTGTGGTGACAATTCATCTATCAGTTACCTTGTAGTCACATTTAGCATTGCAAATTTGTGAAGTCAAGGATCCCTCCATTTCCTTACACTTGATCTACTTCTTTTAATTTTTTGAATTTAAATTTACAAACATCTTCAACAAACAATTCATTTTCTATTAATTTGCTCTAACATTTTATGTTATATTTGCATTGATAAATTTAACTCTTTTATTTGTGCAGTCTTAACTAAATTGCGGTGACATTACTCTTAACAATTCTTTTCATTTGAACTCTAATTGTTTTGACAAATTTAAGCAACAAGAACACCATCATCGTGGGATCGATATCCGATAGACTCACATTTGTCTACTATACTTGCATTGACAGTGTCCGCTTGACATAATTTCTGCGACGTTTACAGGCCGATCAAGGACCAATCTGTCGAGTCTCTACATATGGTCCACATATTTGATGATGAGGACCGGGATGTGAATTTAAAGGATGTTGAAGATTGCTTCCGCAATATTGCCAGCCTTTTTGAAGATGAATTTTCCAACAGCCTAGGAGCAAATATGGCTAAAAAGGAAGCCAATACTGAGTCCATGAGTATTGAGGAAGAGGAAGAAGAAGGACGGAAGTAAAAAAGGAAGAAGAAGGGAAAGAGGAAATTTTTGTCGCGGCAAATTTGCCTGAAGAATTTTTTGCCACACCCAAAAATGTGGGAGCAATTAATGACGATCTGGCACAATCTGCTACGAATCAGGCTAAGGCTGTGACAGTCAGCATTTCAATCCTCTGGCTATAGTGCCTTATATGGCACCCCCTGTTGAAATACATCCTTCTGATGTCACCATCGATGAAGCCAGCACAGAACCACATGTGAAGGAGCAATCTGTCGACCCGCTTGTGCCAACAGAAAGAAAATGCAAGCGCAAAGATAAGACGAAGCGTAAGGAGGAGCGCCACAAAAAGAAGAAAAATACCAAAGCAACCATATCTTCTGCTGCACATCACTGAGTTAGTCTTTAACTTTTTTCAGAACATAGTTTAGTTGCATATCATGTAGCTGTAATTGCATTATCATCACATTTTAACTATCTCTGCATTTTATTTGTCGACGCATTTTCATTGCTATTGTATTTCCATGTATATTTGTATATTAATGTCAGTGCATTGGGGACATTGCAGACTTTAAGTTTGGGGGGAATGTATATGGAATGAAAATGCAATTGCACCAACATTTCTAAGAAATTATTTGTCCTTTTAGTCTAATGAAAGTGTGCAAGGTTATGAAAAATGTGACTACAATTTTTTTTTCATTTGATGCTTAATTCTTAAATTATTTGAGATGCTAATGTATGAATTGGAAGAATATGATTGAATGTTGTATCCTTCTATTTTTGGATGAATGGTTGAAATTGCATTAGTAATAAATGAGTAGTATCATTATTTGAATCTTGGAATAACTTGCCAATTATAGCTATGTGTATATAGATATAACTATGAATAAAAGACACTCTAATGTGGGTACATTGTGACTTGTCAAGAGGGAATACTCCAATGCAAGTGTTAGAAAAAATATCTAATCAAGGGTAGAGTGTGTGTCAGCGTAATTACATACTCCTTAGGGGTTTGTTGCACCCCATCGTTACTACCTAGGAACAAGGGTTTAGTAATGCAATGACATCCCTCAATCGCATAAATAAAAAAATAAAGAAAAAGATAAAAGAAAAAAAAAATATATATATATATAGAATAATAAATGTTGTATTGGTAAAGAGAATTTAATATTTAAAGCATGATGCTAGCATTGGTGAAGTTGCAGTTTTGATTATTCATGCCTATAACTTGTCAGCGCAATTTTCTATCATGTGAATGTAATTTATACATTAGGGTCTCAGAAGATTCAAGTTGCTAGAATGATTATTACTTTGACAAGAATTTTGCTATAACCTTGCAAGCTTTTGTTTACTTGAAGACAACTAAAAATTCAAGTTTGAGGTGTGATAGGACCATTAATTTCTCCTTATTTAGAGTATTATTTGTTCCCATTATATCATGTTTAGCATGCATTTCTAGCTTTTTATATTTAGTAATTGTATTTTCTAAGTCAATGATGTTTGGTTTAATTTTCTTTCATTTTATCTTACTTTTGCTACTATTTCGCCACATTTAGTGTTTAGTACTGCATCTTGAGATGTCAATGCAGGGATCTATCTTAAAAGATCAAAGTAGGAGAGTGTTCAAGGTTGTCGCCACAATTTAGAATCCAGAATTGTACCCAAACCTGTCACCGTATAAGCATTTCCAGATTGCAACCAAGGATGTTGCTACATGAACATATCCAGAAGTACCAGTGCATGAGCATATCAAGGTTGTCGCAGAAAATTAAAATCTAAATTTGCGTCCAAAAATGTTCGATAACCTGTGATGCTTGCTGCATATGTCAGATTTACGTTAGTGTACAGCTGGATTAACTAACTTGTATAGCTGTAAGGAATTTAGATCTGAAGGAAGAAGGTGACCTATACTGGGCATTAAAGATAAATACTAAGCAGAGAGAGAGAAAAAGGAGGATCGGGAAGCTAGTAACAAATTAATTCTGCTCTGCAATTCTCTCTAAGCTTGCTTCCATGGAAGATTAATTTCCTGGAGGGTGAACTGACTGTGACGAGAAGGCAACATCTGCTCTTAACAAGGAGTGTTCCTAAGTGCGACACAAGAGGAGCATTAGGGAAGAGTTCTAATAGGCTAGGAATAGAATGCTTCAACTTGTTCTTTATTTCCTCTCAAACGCTAATAAATTTTGATGAACTTAATTGTGTATGGAAGTACCTTTTAATTTTAGATCTAAATTGATTTCTGCTCAATTCCTCTTATCTGTTTATCTTTGGATTTAATTGCTTGATCACAGAAGTGTTATTGCAATTATTGACGCTAGAAAGTGCAGTGAGGCACGAAGGAATTCTGGTCACTTGTTCTCGAATGCAAAGCATTGCCAGCACTTGAAGGTGTGGTTAATGTGAGTGTTTGGGTCTTTGATAAATAGGGAAGTCGAAGTTAGTAAGATCTCATTAATCTTAATTGCAGCAACAATTTATCTATTATTTACCTTGTAGTCACATTTAGTGATTGTCAACTTATCAAGTCAGGGATCCCCTCCATTGCATTATCGTTGTTCTACTTCTTTAATTTTCTTAACATTGCATCGACAAATTATCTTTAAACTTTCATTACATTTTCTTATTAATTTGCTTCGACATATTGCATTACAGTCTCATAACATTTGCTCTGACAGTTTAAATTCATTTATTTCTGCAATCTGTGATTTAATTACACTGACATTATTCCTTATAACTTCTCTTATTCTAACTCTAATTGCTTCGACAATTATAGCATAAACAGCCATCTTTGTTGGATCGATATTTGATAGCTAAAACCTATAAACTATACTTGCATCAACAAGTGTTCGCTTGCACCATTGTTGTGACGTTCATAGCCCGATCAGTCTTCTTCCAGATTGATTTTATTCTTGAATCCATTTTCGAAGCTTGCATCCATGGCAACTTAACTTTCTCAAGGGCGACCTAACGCGAAGGAGGCAGATCTGCTCCGGACGAGGAGTTCCTAAGTGCGACACAAGAGGAGAGTAAGAGAGCAAGTCGAGTAGCCTGAGATTAGTATTCTCCATTTGTTCTTTTATTTCTCTTTCTTTAAACGCTAGTGATTCATGTTATTTCAAGTTTGTATAGAAGTACATTTGATATTTAGACTAAATGATAACTTATTCAAGCTTGCCTTTACTGTTTAATCTTTGGGTTTGAATATTTTGACCATGAAAGTGTTATTGCAGTCACTATCATTGGAAGGTGTAGCGAAAATTTAAGCTAACAAGCAAGACAATGAAAGTTGCTTAGGGATTGAAGAAATTTAATTTACTTGTTTTGAATAGGTTGCATTACCAACACTGGAAGGTGTGGTTAGTGTGCATGTTTAAGTCTTAGATCTAATGGAGAAGCCAAGTTTGGTAAGACATTCATTGTGCATTAATGCAGCGACAACCACCTTGTATTTTAAACCTTGTGAGCCACACTTAGTATTCTGCCGACTATTTACATCAAGGACCCCATTTCATTATTATTGCATTTCATCTTTAACTTTACATTATTGCTTCAACAATCAATCTCACAATTTTATTGCATTTACTTATTCATTGCACCGAAAATTATAGAAAACAAACATCCATCCTCGTGGGATCGATATCCAACAGACTCACATCTGTCTACTATACTTGCATCGACAGTGTATGCTTGCACAATATTTGTTGTGACATTCATAGTGCGATCAAAAATGAGCAAAAAATGAGTGAAAATTATAACATTGGAGTAGTCTGAAAGTTGCACATGAGCAGTAGAGAATCACATGGTTTGATCACATAACCATGTGAGCCACACGAGCATACGTTCAGGGCATTTTGATTTTGGTAACCATGTGCGCTACCAGTTGAAAGTTGTGATTTCTAGGTTTTATGGAACTTTAAGAAGGTATAAATAATAATAAAAAAGAGTAAGGAAGCAGTTGTTATAGAATAGAACAAAAACTATCCAAAAGAACACCATTTAAAAAGATTTCCAAGCAATTTTCCATCAAGATGCAAGAGTCCAAGTTGATTTCAAAGGTAATTATCATGGGTTTCTTTTATTTTTAGTGGTTATATTGTATTTTAGGTGTTTCTTCTTGCAAGTATGAACTAATTTTCTAAATACATAGAGGAGATGAACCCTAGGATGGATTTTATTGTCTGATTTATAGTTTTATGCAATAAAACCTTAGTTCTTTATTTTCAATTATGAATGCTTAATTGTTCTTAGGTTGATAATTATAGAGTATTAATACATGTTTGATAAACAAAAGTTTAAGGTTGAATAGACCATTCTTGTGATTAGATCTTGCACAATTGAATGGAGTTGCATGCACTCCTATAAATAGGACGACATAAATATATCATGTTAGAGTCAAATCTAATAGGGGGATTCATAGAGCGAATTAATGTGATAATAGGGGTTTTAATTAGAAAGAAATTTCAATTAATCAATCTAAAGTTAGTTTCTCTCATACTCGAAAGAGATATTAGTATAAATTAGGGATTTCTATGGATTAGAGAAATTAAGCAAAGAAATTGCATAAATTAGATTGAGAATTATAAATGAAGTCTAGGTGTATTCTTACCTAGGTATTGTTTTGTAACTTAGTTGATATTTTATTGTTTTTGTGTTTTATTTCTTTGATGTATTCAATAGTTAATTTAGTGAGTTAATTTTAGTTTTAATCAATTCTTTGAATTATCAGGTTAAATAATAGAAATACAATAGTTACTAGTAATTGTAGTCCTCAAGGGAATGATATCATTGCTCACCATAACTATACTATTAATTGATAGGTGCACTTGCCTTAGTTGATTTAATTGGTTAGTTTAGTGGACATCAAGTGTTTGGCACCATTGTCGAGGACTAAAATATTAGGAAAATCTTATTTCTATTAATTTAATCATTTTTATTTTATTTTATTTTATTTTTATTTTAGTTTAATTTTGAGATATTGATTGCCTTTCGTTTAATTTTTGATAGGTTCTTTTAGTTTGAAAAAAAAATGGCAGATCTTCCATTGACTATGTATAACTACGCCAAGCCAACTCTGACTAGGACTGAGTCTAGTATCATTAGAATAACTGTTGCTACAAATAATTTTGAGATCAAGCTAAATACGACTTTGATGGTACAACAGTATGTTCAATTTGATGAGTTACAAGATGATGATCCAAATGCTCATTTAGCGAATTTCTTAGAGATCTATGATACTTTCACCAATGGTGCTTTTGATGATGCCATACATCGTGCTTCTAACTTCTGATTTCTGTTGATGTTTTAGCAACTGTCCCATTAATTGTCCCATTAATTATACCATAAGTGTTAAAATTTGGGCTCTTAAAAAA
This sequence comes from Kokia cookei, assembly GCA_039519145.1. Lineage (NCBI taxonomy): Eukaryota > Viridiplantae > Streptophyta > Magnoliopsida > Malvales > Malvaceae > Kokia > Kokia cookei. The sequence continues at coordinate 14,645,581 of CM076901.1, forward strand.
TTATACCATAAGTGTGAAAGGAATTTGCAAGTGTTAGATTTAATTCATTCGAATGTTTGTGAATTAAATGGGACTCTAACAAGAGGTGGAAAACGATATTTTATTACTTTTATAGATGACTTTTCTAAATTTACTTATGTGTATCTCATGAAAAGTAAAGAAGAGACTTTTGATATGTTTAAACGTTTTAAAAATGAGGTTGAGAATTTGTTTAGTAAGAAAATCAAAGTGCTTCGTACTGATAGAGGAGGTGAATATTTTTCAAATGAATTTAATATATTTTGTGAGGAACAAGGTGTGGTACATGAGTGTTTTGCGCCTTATACTCCGCAACAAAATGGTTTAGCTGAAAGAAAGAACTGTACTTTAGTGGATATGGTTAACTCGATGTTGTTAAATGCTAAAATTTCATATAATTTATGGGGTGAAGCATTATTAACTGCGTGTTATATTCTTAACAGAATACCATCGAGAAAATTCAAAGTATCTTCATATGAGTTATGAAAGGGTCAAATGCCAAACTTAAATTATTTCAAAGTGTAGGGGTGTTTGGCTTATTATAGAGTTCCCGACCAACGAAGAACAAAGTTAGAACCAAGAGCCGTCAAAGGTGCATTCATTGGATATGCATTCTAAGGCATACCGTGTTCTTGACTTAGTGTTAAATATGATAATTGAAACAAGAGATGTTGTATTCATTGAAAATAAGTTTTTCGATGATTCAACGGATTCAAAAAAGGAATATCAACCAATGATCTTAAGTGATCAAACCAAATGAAGTCTTGTGACAATAAGGATATGGAACCGAGGAAAACTCAAAGAGTGAGAAAAGTAAAGGACTTTGGTCCCGATTTCATTTCCTCACAATCTCTAGCATTCCTTGTTGAGGGAAATAGAGAATCCGTAACTAAGAAGATCCTCATAATGTTTAATATCACAATCCTAAGGTAAAGCCATGACATCTAGAGATGCGGCATTTTGGAAAGAGGCAATCAATGATGAAATGGATTCAATATTGTCCAATAATACTTGGATTCTAGTTTATCTTCCTCAAGGATCGAAGCCTATCGGGTATAAATGGGTGTTTAAGAGGAAGAACACTCCAACAGGAGGTTCTCCAATCTTTAAGGCTAGGTTGGTGGCTAAAGGATTTAGGTAAAAAGAAGACCTGGATTATTTTGACACCTATGCACCAATGGCTAGGATAACCTCCATTCGAATTCTTATAGCACTTGCATCCATCCATAAGTTACATGTACATCAAATGGATGTTAAGACGGCTTTTTTGAATGGTGATCTCGAAGAAGAAGTTTACATGGAGCAACCAGAAGGCTTTGTGCTTCCTGGGAATGAACACAAGGTGTGTAAGTTGATCAAATCATTATATGGTTTAAAACAAGCCCCTAAACAGTGGCATGAGAAATTTGACTCTGTTATTTTGTCATATGGTTTTTTACATAATGGCACGGATAAATGTATTTACACTAAATTCACTAATAAGTACGGTGTAATTATTTGCCTTTATGTAGATGATTTGTTGATTTTTAGGACGAACATAGAAAGTGTTCATGAGACCAAAAAGTATCTAGCTTCGAATTTTAAAATGAAGGATCTTAACGTGGTAGATACAATTCTAGGTATAAAGGTGAAAAAGCATGAAAGGGGCTTTGCATTAAGTCAATCTCACTACATCGAGAAAGTATTGGAAAAGTTCAAACACTTGAATATCAAGGATTCGAACACTCCATACCATTCGAACTTCAAGTTAAGTGAGAATAATGGCAGGGCTATAACACAACTTGAGTATGACAGCACAATTGGAAGTCTAATGTATGCAATGCATTGCACTAGACCCAATATCGCATTTTTTGTGTGCAAATTGGTGAGATTTACAAATTGTCCTGGTACCAATCATTGGAAAGGAATTTGTAGGATTTTTTGTTATCTTAAGAAAACAAAAAATTTAGGATTATTCTATAGTGATTATCTTGCGGTACTAAAAGGTTACTCGGATGCAAGTTGGATTATAAGTTTAAGTGACAATAAGTTCACATCTGGATGGATTTTTACGATCGGAGGTGGAGTCATTAGTTGGGCCTCCAAGAAACAAACTTGCATCTCACATTCAACTATGGAGACTGAATTTATAGCCTTGGCGGCTCTTAGATTGCTAGATATAAAGTTGTTGCCACAACGTAGATTCGCCATTTCCGTATATTGTGATAGTGAATCCACCTTGTCTCGAGCATACAATAAGGTGTACAATGGAAAGTCTAGACATATAAGTTTAAGACATGAGTATGTGAGATAATTGATTAGGGACGGCGTGATAACTATTACCTATGTTAAGTCAATTAACAATTTAGTAGATCCACTAACAAAAGGTTTGTCAAGGGATTTAGTTAAAAGTACCACCACTAAGATGGGATTAAAACCATTCTAATTGTGTCATTGATAATGAAAACCCTACCTTTTTCTAGCCAAAAGTTAGTTTCAAGGTTCAAATGGTAATAACAAGTTATCGAATGACAATGTGCACTAGAAACCATGATTTAGTGATTAAATTTTAGGAGGACGAGTTTTTCTCTTAATGGATGGACATTAATTGTCATGAAATCCACCTATATGGACATGAAGTGGTGCCGCTTCAATGAGATTTTATTTATGGTTTTCTATCATATATGTTCATGATATGGGATGAGCACATGGCCATAACTGTGCTAAAACAAATTAAACTCTTACTCTATTTCTTTACGATTATGTGTGAAATTTTTTCGGTATTGACTTTAAGAGCAATGGTTCAAGCTACTAGCCACCATTCACTTTTTTGATACTTTGAGAAGTTTGCACTAAAGAAAGGTTCAATCTGCGAACACCCTTCTTTATGCTTAATCGTTGTGTACTTATTTTCTGAAATTAGAAATCTAGTGAGGGATTGATGGAAATTTATAGATTGCAAATTAATGAGAACTATTCAAATTAAAAGTGATGATTTATCATATTTCAAATTTAATTGAAAAGTGATGACTTATCATCCAATTGATACATTTCCATGGGACAAGTCTCTTCCAAAAGGTATGTCCAATATGAAAGCGTTGTGACTCTTCAAAAGGTGTCCATTGAATGCATATAAATAGATGGACTATGATTCTCACAAACACACATTTTTCTTTTGTAATCAGTTCCAATTTTCAAAAATTAAAGTAAGAGCTAGGAAATTTTGTGATTTTGCAAATCAAAGGAAATTCAGAACTTTGTTGTATCCCGGGAGGACCTTTGTCTTAACCCTCTAGCAACTTTGTGTGGGGGCAAATATTTCTCTTTGGAAAGCGCCACCTGTGTCTCGAAGTTTACTATTTAATTCAATATCATCTCCGAATCTATCTTCTCTCAAAATCTCCAACAATTTCGATTTAGGAATGATGTACGAACTTGATTGAATGTAATAAAGTGAAACGTAATGTGAATGTTAAATACACTGGTATGATATAATAAATTAGTTGTTCGTTGAAATAATAGGTTTAGTTGATTCTTTTGGCATAAATAATGAATCTTGTAGTATATGTATAATGTTACATGAATTGAAAATTTGCATGAGTTGTATGTGAATTAGTTGATATTTATTTGGAAATTGATTGTATGCAATTGATCTGAAATTTGTATTATATTGACTTGAATCATATAAATACCACTGAGCTTTATTGCTTAGGGTATGGTTTTGTTTTTCTTCTGTAGGTTAGGTTCGTATCGAGGTCTCGAGCATCAACTTCAACATCCAAATAAAGATCCCAAACTCAACAACATTTGTATAGTTTCTTTTATTGGTTATATGACATGTACCTAGGTTGAGTCAGAATTAGTCTTTTAATTTGGTTATATGATAAATACATGAAATTGGAAATGTCACAACTTATAATTAAGCGTATGATAATAACTTAATTGGATATTGTGTTCATATACATATGTTTATAAGTGCCAACTAATTAAATGAAGGACTTCAATGAATTGATTGTATATTCAAATGAAATTGTTGCAATTGATGATAACATGTATGTATAATTGATACTTTAGACATAATAGAACTCTCTAGGTACATAGATTTGGTAGAAAATTATATATGCATGTAAATTTGAAAGGTTTTAAGTGTTTACAAACATGTACCAAAACTTATCCACTTGGAAACAGTATGTCACGTCACGACGTTGAACGATGACTGTCGCGACGAGATCAGGTTGCCATTCCATGGAGCGACACTGAATTTGGTCATTGCGACAAGACCAAACTAGTATGTTGCGCCGCGACGAGGAACCCCCTGACATCGAGACATCAGCTCGATATTTTAAAATTTTTACAATTTGGTCCTATTTTGACCTCGGATTAGTTTTAGAGCTTACGTAAGCTCAAACTAAATCTGGAAACTCTGGTATTTTGTATGGTATGCATGAATGAGTTGAATTTGATCATTTAATAGTATAAATTGAATATAATTTATTGTAGTTTCTCCGAAAACGAATGTAACACCTTGTAACTCGTATATAACGATCGGGTCGGGTATTGGGGATAGAAAGTTTGCAAGTTAGTAACAAAAAAATTGGTCCCAGGGGCCCAGGTTCTAGAACATATATTAAAGTATCAAAACTTTTGAAGTCAATAACTAAAAAACTAAAATGTTTGGCCTAAGTGTCAGTACATGGCTCTCAAGTACCGATGCATAGCTAAGGTATCGAAACATGGGGGTTATGTATTGATTCATAGCCCCTTTAGTGTCATTGCACTGTTTTGTGAGTTTTGAGCTCTATGAAGCTAGTATTTGATCATGGACATCTCCAAACACCTATGAATTGATTCTTAAAGCTTTTAATATGACTTTAAAACCTCCAAATTGTTTTTTATTCATTGATATGAAAGTATTATATTATTTCAAAGTTTAAAATATTATGTATTTCCAAAATCATCGTTTGCGTTTTGTACGCCAATAACATTTCTCATTCATATTGGACATTAGGATAAGTGTGGGGCGTTACAATATTGAAAAAAAAAAATAGCACTTGTTTTAGTCACCTGAAAGACAAGGGCTTTCCGTTTCACTATTATTGTTATTATTAACTTTGACTTGTTTACTTTTTTTAATAATTTAAATTTAATGTAATTAAATTTTTATATATTTATGAGGAAAATTTTATATATTTAACCTACTCATAACATTATAATCACATTCTGTACAATAAAATGTTGAACGATTTTTTTCTTAACATGTTGAGAAAATTATAAATTTAAATGAAATGGGTCTTTCAAGATATTGTTAAATATGATTTTGATAGTATATTATGAAACCAATGTTTTCATTAAATCAAATTAGTTAAATTCATTTAATTTTATACTTAGTTTTACATTTTTTTAATAGGTTGGATTAAAAACTCCAAAGTATTTAATGGAAAATGAATTATTACATGGTAATGGTCTAGAGATTCATCATATAAAATGGAGAAGAGAGAAGAAAATGTAAATATAAGAAAATTAAAAAATTAAAAGAAAAAGAGAATTTGTTTAAAAAGTAAAAAAATTATATGGACTACATATGAATTTTGACTTGAAATTTTCGTCTAAAATAAATATATAACGTATTACGTCAACTTATCATTACACTGTTAGCAATA